>CAMZMU010000044.1:3792860-3924661 GCA_947311845.1 Poa pratensis | reverse complement strand
TGCACTTGTCGGCCCAACAAACTCTACAAGAATAGAAGTGGGTAGTAGATATCAGCTCGCTAAAGATTAATTACCGGAAGGTGTTTCAGACATGTCCACATGTGCTTGTACCTGCAGGGTCACACTCTTAATGGCGAGCGACATATAGAAATACTACAATTTAATGGAGAATGAGAGAGAAGCATTATGAAAGTATTTTGGACGATGTCAGTAGTGTTTCAGGACCTCCCGGAATGTTCTGATGATGTTCGAAAGTGTTTTAGAAGGTATTCGAATATTCCAAAATATGTCAAAAGCTTCTAGAAGTACATGAGGCTCTAGAATATTTTGAAACGTTCCGGGTTGACCCTTGTCCAGCCGCAACCCCCTTGCCTTCAAATGCAAGACTCCTAGGTAGAGAGAGGAAGTCGAGCTCCACAGCTGGAGTTGGACTCCAACTTGCATTCTTAGTCCTAAGGGTGTCTGACCACCCTATTTGGACTCCTATATAAAGCGGGGGGCGCCCCAAGGGTAAGTCAGAGGCCGCCGCAGCCCTCGAATCGGCAACTACATCCCGCAAGCCACCGCCAAACCCAAGGGCACTTAAAAAATTTATGAACTTGTTTAAACTTTTCTCATACACCGATTCAAAACTTTAAGAGTGGATAATATGACTATCCAAAACATAAGTCTGGGTTTGGAAAGTATTTAACAGATTCAACTTGTGAATTTGATTTCATCTATATTGTTGTTGCATCTAATATTTGTCCAATTATGTTTAAATTAATTAAGAGAGGAAATAATATGACTCTCAACTATAATAAACATGTTTAAAAAATATTCTATTTGGGTGCTATTTGAGTTTTAATGCATTTTGCAAATGAGGAACATAAATAAACAAAAGAAAATAACATGACATTTTCAAAACATTACTCTAGGGAAGTATCGATTGTACAATTGGGACGGCCTTTCTACAAATTGTACAATTTATACTTACTATCTTCTCAAAATGATGTGGAAAGATGAGGGAAGACATGTCTTCTCTACCATTGTACATGCCCTTAGAACGAACATGAACACCACTTCCACCAATTATATTGTCATAGAACCTAATGATTGGACATGGGATTCACATTTTTCTTAAAAGAACTTACTTGGAATTGTCGGCAGCAAACAATGAATCATACTCTTCAATCAATATATTCTTAAATTATGTACAGTTCTTGCAAAAGGTAAGAAGCCTAATTCCTATTATGGGAACTTAACCAGCTATGCATCAATTCAGCCCTAGTGTGATTATGGCCACATGAAAAAGAACTGACCAAATCGAGGTACCGTAGTAGGTTGGTCTGTCTTGCTGACATGCACAAGAGATTAAAAAGAAAACGACGCCAAGTGTCTTGGCGGCCTACGAGCATTTCCACTCACGCGGCCCATAGCTTTTCCGTACTAGCGTCGGACGAGCGCTATTAGAAACGGGATTACTGGGTTAGGAGCGCCTCCTCCTAGTGATGCTCACAAATCAAAACATTTGTACGTTCCATAGTTTTCAAGACTAAAAATGGTTTCACAATTATTTTAGCTTCAATGCATACAATCGTTACTTCCAAGCATCACAGAAAATTCTCTATGTGTTTTGAGTCATGATCCGACCTATTTTTTCTTCATTTAGTCCTCTGGAATAATGTGGTCCAAACAATGTCACCACGAATGTATATGGATTTAATAGCTATGGACCCGATCCTGCGTGGGTAGTCAGCTTGACCATATGCTGGCGCTCCACGCGCTCCATATGCAGGCATCGTCGTAGCAGCCGTGCATTAAACTGATGAAACCAGTCATTTCAGCACCGTCCGTTTTCAACTTGAAGTAGGTATAGTACTTCTTCACACCATTCACCAACCGCAAGAACAAATTCTTGTTCATCATTGCCGCCGAAAATTCTTTTCTGTAAATGTTGGAACATCGTCAAAATAGTCGATGTAGAGCATGCAGTGTCATTCCATCCTCTGATTTGGCTTGATCTTCCTCCTCCCAAACTAAACCTCCGTGTTTGGGTTGGGCATTGGCGGCTTCGTCCACCTGGCAATTTTTTTTAAAATAATACGCTAAATTTATTTAATTAGGAAAATAATACGCGTTTTTTTTATTTTCAAAAATATTACCCAGTCGTCCTCACCGAAGACGATTAGTACTAATCGTCCTAACCAAAAACGATTAGTACTTGTCGTCCTAGCCCAAGACGACTAGTAGTAATGCATGCAGAAAAAGACGAAGTGCATGCAGGAAAAGACAAAGTGCAAAGGTGTAACGCCCCACTTTTGGGAAGCCAGAATAACCAAGTTGTTAGGTAGCCAAAAATCAGGGGCAACAAAAACTTTTTTTTTAAATGCTTCACTAATGCTTGTGATTCACTTCCCATTGCTTTGTTTGACTTTGGGCACTTTGTTGGTTGTGTTTGTTAACACCTATTAGTAACCTTGTGAGCACAACCTACTTAAACCCTACCTCTTGGTGATAATGTCATGATCTTGCTTGATCACCAACTCACAAAAACACTTGGGAAATTGGTTTGTAAACACAATTGTTTGAGTGAAACTTATTAGGCTTGTTGTGACTTGCTAGAGGGTGATCATTTTCTATGTTTATCTTGGAATGTATATACTTGGTGTTTGTGGTTGTGAGTGGACCTAAATAATTTGAAACCAACAAATAATAGGACTATATAAAAAGGATCAGATTCAAATCCTATCTTAAGACATCTTCCTACCTATTAAAATCTTTTAACTTTGGAGGCTATGCAAATCTTTGACCAAATCTTCTTCTCCCATCCTCATGGCTTGTGTTTCACATCTACTATGGCCAATGTTCTTTCCTTGGCCGATAAACCCCTTTTCTCTCCAAATTATGGTCTCTACTAAAAAGCCTCTTGTTTTCCTTGCTTTTACAAAAGAATCTCAAATACTTTTCAATGGAGTTATTTATTAAAAATCACTTATATGATCCATATTATATCCCCTCTCATCTCAATTCAAAAATATTTGTTTTGGAAGCTTTTTCTTATTTATAATAATTTACTTACCAAAAGACCATAATGGATTTTTAAATATTTTGTGAATAAAAGTATTTCCAAACTTTTTAGCGAAATTACCCAACATTCCTATGGTCATATGTGACCCTTTTATTCAAAAATATTTGCGGGTGTTATTTTAAATCTTCAAGAAAACTTTGCAAAACCTTCTCTGAAACTATCTTTATTTCTGTTACAAGATAGCAACTTTGGAGCCTCACCATTCTTTTACTTTCTGTCAATCTAGAAATGCACCTACAGGAATCTCCTCTGCTATATCTTGTCTATCAACCTAAGTTTTTGTTTGAGCCTGTCGTGCCTTAAACATCCTTATTTTATGATGGTTTTGTTGTCACCAAAATAACACTTTTCTGGACTTAAAATTTTCACCAAGTCCTCACTCTGAACTTTCTGAATCTGTTATTTTATTCTCTTTTTGTCCTCTTGCAAAACCATCCAAACTTCCTTCTTCATAATTTTATTTGTGACCTCTGTGATCTACATAGATAGTACTCCACCACTGCACATTTCTCCTTAATCCTTTTTGTCATAGGACCTCTTGTCCTTGATGGTTTTGATGCCACCATAACAACAAGTGCCGGAAGCTGTTAAAACGTTCAGTTATAACCAGCATGAACCAGTGCTCAAATCATTTTATTTAATTGATATAAAATATGTTTCTCAAACTATGGAGTATGTACTACGAGTCCCTGTCTTTATATAAAAATTTAGAGCACATTAGGACCATCAATTCTTTTGCAACTTTGGCCACACAATGTCAGTTTTCTAGGACTTAGAAAAAAAATCCTAAGTCTGAATTTCCTGAAACTCGTTTTCTGAATCCGTTTTGGCTCATTCGAAAATCCGTTCGAATCTCGTTCAAACGTCAACAAAAATCTGTCCAACCAACTGCACTCAAACCCCTACACCTTGGACCGACCCTAGATGCACCTGGAGCCTGTCACGTTGAGAAGAACGGCCAGGCCGAGCCATGTCCACCGTGCACACCCGAACTTGATCTCGCGTGTGTGCTGCACCACGGCCATGCCCACCTCGCCACGGTGCTCTGCACCCCTACGTAACCCTATCCCCGAAATCCCGGGCAGGCACGACGACCGTGCTGTCCTAACCAAGCACGTCCACCTCGGGAACCCATGGAGAGGAGCAGCACTCTCTCTCCCTCATCACTCTGTCTAAGAGACGAGCCAGTGGCTGACCTCGACGCTCTGCACCACCGCCCACCTCCCAGACACCGACCAGCTCGCCCAATCACTCTCTCGTGCTCTCTCCATCCCCGTCCGTGCACGACGTCCACCGTAGACCGAGCACCCGCTCGGATATGAAGCCACAGCCCCTATCCCTCACTCTCTCCTTGCCATTTCGGCTCGCACATATCTACTCATCCACCCCGAGCAAGAAGGACTCCTCTCTCGCCCTCTGTAGCCGTGGAAACGCGAGTTCTCTCCTCTCGAACTCATGAGCTTGCGAGCAAGTTCACCACGAATGTCGACCTCCTCTTCTCCCTACCTCTACATTCCCTAGCTTCCCTGTCCTTGCGCAACCTCTGAGACATCTTGGTTTATTCACAGAGACGCCGGAGTCGACGCTGCCACGCCGTGCCCGACGCGGACATCCTCGATGCCATCGACGAACCAGAGCACGCCGGCAAGTTCCAAGACCTTTCCGGGATGCCCTAGACCTCCTCTTCCGTCCTGCAGCCTCCCCTTCGGCTTCCAGCAGCCCCATGGTGAGAAAACCCGAGCCCAACGTCGAGTTTTTCTCTGCCCTATTTGCGTGCTGTTTGCCCAGGGAAGAAGATGAACCAGCACCGTCTTGGGCCGGCCAAGCTCGTTGACTCGGCCCAGCTCCAGATCTGGCCCAGTTTCTGTTTTTTTTAGGAGATCTATTCTTTTCTCTAAATAGCAGTTTCTGGTCTGTTAGTTTAATTCAAAATAAAATAGTTACACTTGCAATTTGTGCAAACCAAAAATCACAGTGGTAAAGCAATGAGTCTAGAACCATGTCCAACTTGCAGATCTCAAAAATATTAATTTGTGTATCCATGAAAAATGTTTTTCTGTCACTGGTCTAAAACACTGTTTCATCAATAACTTTAGTTTTGTTAATCCAAATTGAGTGAATCCAATTGTTTTGGAATGCTTAGGACAGTAGCATTCAGTAGAAATTAACCCCATGTGTTTGTGATGCTTAGTTTTGAATTGGCATGTGTTTGTAATTTAGACCAGTAGGGTTTTCTAGCATTTAATTAATTTTCTGTGAACTAAAATTTGGACTAAATCCAATTGCAGTAGCTTCTAATACATATAGAGAACATGTACCTAGCTTTTCATAAAAGTTTGATCAACAGAACAGCCTAGGTGATTTAATCACTACAAGTAGTGTTTTCTGTCTAGAAAAGAAATAAACTAAAAATTGAAGTACCTCTTTTATAAAATGTGCTAGTATTGTTTGTTGTTGTTGTTATGGTACTGTAGCTCTTGAAATTTTGTTACTCTTTTTTTTATGTTAGTACTGTTAGTGCTTAAGTAAAACTAAAATGAAGTTAGTTGTAAAGTGCTAATAATGCCTAAGTATATAAAAGATGGTTTAGTCATGCTTGTTTGTTTAACCACTTAATTAAGAAATAAAAGTAAACTTCTTTCATTGAAAGTTTGCTTAGTTACTGATTGTATAAGGTGTGTTTGTGTTGCTTGCCTTTCTTGTTAGTTACATGTTGTGTTGATAGGATCGTCCTGCTATGTGTTGATTGTACCTTTATCTTTGCGACGCTAGAAACTCGCGAGGAGGGATTTCTGACTGAGGAGTATTGTGAGGAGTTCGTTGATTGTCAGCAGCAGGGACAATCCATGGATCAAGGCAAGCCACCTCACCACTATATTGAAATCCTATTCTTTTTACAAGCATGTCTTGTTTTCAAAATAAAATAATGCATGATTTATTTCTTATGTGGTATTTTGCCACCCAAAAACTATTTTACAAAATATTGTTTGGCCAAAGATATCTACTAGTATATAATAGGTTTTATAAAAATAGGTCTTCACTTGAGAAGCCTTCTACTGAAGGCGCTATCAAGAAAATTATATTTTCTAGTAGTATATCCTTATATGCTTATCTCAAAACTATAGGATGGGAGCCTGGTTTTGATAAAATGTTTTCGGAGGAAAAACCCGAGTTGCTGGGAGCAATCGGCGAGAAAGTGTTTTATAAAACCTGAGTTGCTGGGAGCAATCGGAGATGTTTACGAAAACCCGAGTTGCTGGGAGCAATCGGAGGTGATTACGAAAACCCGAGCTGCTGGGAGCAGTCGGAGGTGGAGATGATTTTCGAAAACAAAGTACAGCCCTAGCGGCCGCCCGAACAATTAACCCGTACAACCACATTACCTCAAAATGGGCACGGGCTTAGCGGAAGCTTGTTGGTGTTAGTATCGGACTGCGTGTGCCACCGGGAAGCAACGGTGGGTCTCCTGTCATGGCGGTGTGAGACTAGGGGAAACCGGATCGATACGGCTAGCTCACTCGGTGCCGGGGAGAACAAACCCACTCGAAGAGGATATTCTTATACTAGCGCTGACATAGTGGAAGTTAGGATCGGCCGTCTGATGTGTGCATGCTGTCTCTGTACAGTCCGTGGTTGATCCACGGCAGACCATCCGAATCTTGTGGTGAAAGTGTACCACCTCTGTAGAGTGTAAATCTATTCGAATAGCCGAGTCCTCGGTCATGGACGGTTGGAAAGGCCCCCGATCTAGGCGTATGGGCATTTTTTATGTTTTAAAAAGAAACTGTTTCCGGAAAAGAAAAAGGAGGCATCAAGGAGGTACCTGGGAGGTACGGATTTTGGGAGAAGATGGTTGGTCTCGGGGAGTCAACCAGTCGGAACCCGGAAAGGAAAAAGGGGCATCCCTATCCTAGTGTTTTGAAAAAGTTTTACAAAAGTGTTTTCAAACGTGGAAATGTTTTCTGTCATTTCTAAAAGAAGGAGAATTATATCTCCAAATGCCTTTTTAAACAAAGATATAGAGATGTTGTATTCTCTATGTCTAAAAGCATCGTTTGCGAAAATTAAGCCCTATAGTCATATATAGCAACTATACCAGTTTTCGAAAACGCTTCTATTGCATTACCATGAAAACTTAAGCCTGGTGGTGGTCTTGCGAGTACGTAATTGTACTCATGGCTGTGTCCCTGGATATTCCAATGTCCAGGTTTTCAACGAGAAGACCTACGCCGAAGATGAGGAGTACGCCGACGACTACGCCAACTGAGTGTCACCGGTCAACTGCTCTGTGGAAATGCGTCCGGTTGTGACGAGGGCCGACGCTAGCCGAAAGCTTCCGCTATATCGTAGTTAATTCCGTCCTGCGTGACGATGGTTGTAGGCTTGGTCGTGTGACCACCATTTATGTAAATTTTGTACTGATCTTGTTGGATGATGTAACTCTGTATACCATGTTGGTTATGTGATCGCGATGTACTGATCATTGGGATCGTGATCTGTTTACATAACGTGGGCACCCCGGACCGGTAAATCTGAGGGGTCCTTACAAAAGGCACATATCGTCTTCGGCGAAGACGACTAGTACTAATCGTAAAACGCATATTATTTCTTGAAATAACTAAACAAATGTATTATTTAAAAAAAATTCTGTAGAAAACAAGCGATGATCGCAAAATGCTCATCTTCATCGGCGACTATATCGCCTTCTTCTTCCATCAACAGGTGGACCATTAACTCATCGTTGATATCCATGGTCTATACGAATCACACAACGAATCAATCAATGAACACGTCACCTTGCACCTCACCTTGCACCGTCAAAATTCTAAAAATTCAAACCTACCAGCTAATCGGCCAAACACCTTACATGCAAGGCGGCCATCGTCCCTATCCATGGTCTATACGAATCACACAACGAATCAATCAATGAACACGACACCTTGCACCATCAAAATTCTAAAAATTCAAATCTAGCGGGCAGTCGGCCAAACACCTTACATGCAAGGCGGCCGCGCAAGGTCACCGGTAGGGTAGTTCCGTGCACTGAAGTCATGTATCGCCATATTGCTAGTCCTTTTGGTAGCTCTTTTTGGACTTCATATTTGCACTAAAATTTCACGGCAATCAACGAGTGTTGCTTATCTCAGACGAAAACTGGCAACACCGTAGATATTTACATGAAGTTCATGATGCTTGTTTTAGGATCACAATTCCAACAAAGCATCAAGTGATCAGGACGAAGTACAACATCCAGGAGACTAACCATAACTATTTTCTATCAAAAAATATATATCACACTTGCCAATACCATTAGCACCAGGTGGCTCAGGTTGTTTGGCACCACAACTTAATTACTTGCTAGGTTAGTAAGCATAGATGAACATTTGTCTTCATTTTTCTGGATTGTTTTGAGATAAATGTGCATTCACCACCCACATCTAGGACATAAAACAAGGTATTCCCGATACACAACAACTATATATGATATTCTTTTGGCAGAATTTTTACCAAAAGCATGTTCACGTCCATTTAAACGCAACTTCAAAATTGCACAGAAGTTTCACACATTCTTACTGAATTAGATAAGTTGGCCAAAACAGCAACCAAATTCTCACCCAGTCATAACAAAAGGAGCTAAAAGTCTCACTCAATCATATGGGAACAGGCAGTCACGAAGTGACCTGGAATTCAAATTCTATTAGTGAATTTCAATAAAAGATCAAGGTGAATAAATGAAGGCAGTGAGCTGGAAAGTGGACTCCAAGCATCAAGTGATCAAGGTGAACAACACCAAGGAGAATAACGACTCTATTCATAGCAACTAAAATGTATGTAGGCGCACTCATTGATACAACTATGGGCAGGCAGATCAGGTTTTTGGGCACCATAACTTGTTAGCTTGCTTAGGGTAGTAAGCTCGGTGGACTTACTATGTGCTCAGGTGCTCTTTCTCCTATAATCTTTTGAAATACATGTGCACCAAATTGCCAAATTGTGACCAATATCTGGACTGTGATGCAACACCATGTAATTCTCCACACAAGTACACAAGAATTGTCAGGAAAAAAATTGACAAGCTTTCACCTGCTTAAACAGACTTAGGTAAAGGAATATCACAATCCCTGATTGAGAGAAGCTAAAATCAATTTTATCATGACGATTTCATATTTTCACAGGAATATTCATTACAACATGAGGTTTCACGTATTTCCTACATAGAATATGATAAATTTCATTTGTATGATACCTTCAAGCATAACCGACGAAATAGCATGGTGCATGGCATTGAGGAGAATAACCAACTCTATTTCATATAAGCGCACTTGCTAATATCATCATCACCATATGTACAAGTTATTTGGCAATGTAACTTAAAGCTAGCCAGAGTGAGGCAAAAGAAAATAACACTTCCAAATCTCGAGATATTAAATATCCATTTCAGCACAACTTCGAGTCAGTAAAAAGGAGCAATTTCAAAAGGGTGGCCGAAACCCTAACCAAATTCTCACCCAATCATACCAAAAAGAGATAAATCATAGCATGAATTCCTCACAACTGTGCAGCAAGGTACCAGAATTATTGAACCAAGGCCATACATTGCCCATAGCAGGTGAAGCTAACACGAGATGAGAAAGATAAAAGATGTAACACTTGCGGTAGAGAACCGAGGAGAAACGATGCCTCCTACTGCAGCTTGTACTTGTAGCGCGCGACCTCGGATTCGTTGGGGAAGAATCCCATGAGGCGTCCTGCGGAGTTCTGGTAGGCGTACATGAACCCTCCCAAGACCCCGATGAGGCCCCCCGTCACCATCGACGGCCCGCGGATCCCCGGCTTGATCCCTGCGAGCACCGCCCGAGAACGCGAATTTGAGCCTCTGGGAGCTAGGTGGAGCGGGTAGGTGTAGGGGGAAGGTTAGGAGTTAGGAGGACGTACCGGAGAGGTAGCCGACGGTGACGGAGATGCCGGTGATGGTGGAGAGGCGGAAGTAGTCGAGCGCGGAGAAGTTACCGACGACCTTAGTGAAGGCAGGGTTCCGGTCCACCACCGGGTACTCCGGCTTCACTGACGCGGTGATGTCGGTGTTCATCGTCTGCGGCGGGGCTTTCTTCCTTCCTTCCGGCGGCAGATTTGGTCGCGGGGAGGAGAAGGTGGGTCAGAGCTTGGGAGGAGGGGTTTGCCTTCTCTCTGTGCTCGGGAGACTGGAGTAGTGGGGCTGTTCGGGGCCCATTTAGTCAGATGACGGGCCGGCCCATGTGTCCTCTAAGTGACGTCCGGCCCGGCCCACCTCTTACTCGTCGGAGTTCCCAAAGCCCCCTCGCCTCGCTTTCTCCGCCCTCGGCTCGCCCTCCGTCGTCGCTTATACCCAAGCGAACCAAACCCCGCTCTTCTCGCCTCCGTCTCCAGCCTCGAGCTCACCAATGGCGGCACCCCCGGCTCCCCTCTCGCTCTCCGCCTCCGCACTGTCCGCGCGCCTGCGCCTCGCTGCGCCGCCTTCGCGCGCGGCCGCGGCACAGCGGCGGCGTGGGCCCATGGTGGTCCGCGCCAAGATCCGGGAGATCTTCATGCCGGCGCTCAGCTCCACCATGACGGAGGGCAAGATCGTGTCGTGGGCCGCCGCGGAGGGCGACCGCGTCAACAAGGGCGACGCCGTCGTCGTCGTCGAGTCCGACAAGGCCGACATGGACGTCGAGACCTTCTACGACGGCATCGTCGCCGTCGTCCTCGTCCCCGCGGGGGAGTCCGCCCCCGTTGGCGCCCCCATCGCGCTGCTCGCTGAGTCCGAGGAGGACGTGGCGCTCGCCATCGCCCAGGCCCAGTCGCTCTCCACCGGACCGCCCCAGCAGGCCTCTCCCCCTTCGGATGCGGCCGCTCCGCCGGCCCCGCCTCCGCCAGCGGCGGCTCCGGCGGCTGATCCTGCGCCAGTTTCCGCGGGGACGAAGGGCATTGCCACACCGCAGGCCAAGAAGCTAGCCAAGCAGCACAGGGTGGACCTTGCCAAGGTGACTGGCACCGGGCAGTTCGGCCGAATTACGCCGGCCGATGTTGAGGCGGCCGCCGGCATCCAGCCAAAGCCAAAGGTTGCTCCTACTCCTGCTGCTGCGCCTGTGGCAGCTCCGTCAGTGAGGGCTGTGCCGCAGGCGGCTGTGCTTCCCCCGGTACCTGGTGCCACGGTGGTTCCATTCACCGCAATGCAGGCTGCAGTGAGCAAGAACATGGTGGAGAGCCTGTCAGTGCCCGCATTCCGTGTTGGGTACCCCATTTTAACCGATAAGCTCGACGAGCTCTATGAGAAGGTGCTGCATTTGGACTCTTTGGGCAGTGCTCAAATGACCGTGACGCTCTTTCCTTTTCTTTATTAACCAGATTAGTAATGGTTGGATTGGTTCGTTTTATCAGGTCAAGCCAAAGGGGGTGACTATGACTGTATTGCTTGCGAAGGCCGCGGCTATGGCGCTTGCACAGTACCCTGTGGTGTACGCTAGCTGTAGGGATGGGTCGAGCTTCACTTACAACAGTTCCATCAACATTGCTGTGGCTGTCGCCATTGACGGTGGCCTCATTACACCTGTCCTGGAGCAAGCTGATAAGGTACAACCTACCTCTGATAAATGTGGTTTGGGTACTGCAGCATGCTAGGTTACTGCATAGCTTAACAAAATCCACAATGCAGCTGGATATATATCTACTCTCACAAAAGTGGAAGGAACTAGTCAAGAAGGCACGTGCAAAACAGCTCCAACCAAATGAGTACAACTCTGGTATGGAAACTATTGCACTGCATAAGATGTCAGATCGTAATTTCAAACTTACGATGATCATCGGAAATTATAGTCCTGACTATTTTGTGTTTGCAGGGACATTTACACTTTCCAACTTGGGTATGTTTGGCGTAGATAGATTTGATGCAATTCTTCCACCTGGCCAGGTAGATTTCCATTTCACTAATCTACTTACTGTCTAGTTATTCATGAGTGTTGGTGGTGGTACTTCTTCTCTACTGAGGTCTAAGAATATGAATGTGGATGATTGCAGGGAGCTATAATGGCTGTTGGAGCCTCAAAACCCACAGTGGTGGCTGATAAAGATGGTTTCTTTAGTGTCAAGAACAAAATGATGGTAAGTTGTCTTTCACACATTACTACTTCTGTAGAAAATTCACACATGTAACTTGTATGAATTAACGTGGTAAATTTGTGAGTGTTTGTCCAAGTGCCTAACTGCCCTACTCGTGTCAATATGTTACATGAAAGAGAAATCCTTGGCTGCCAGTTGGATGTGAGCACAGCATGATTGCATGAAAGACTTCTTTTTTTGCCACTCAATTTTCCCTGAGTTACTGAAACTATGTCCACGAGGCTAAATATTAGGCTATATACTAATACTAGGTACCTCATACATTACAGGAGAACTAATTATAGCTTGAGTACATTGCTGATTACCCCATATAATCTGTGTGGTAAGAAAACTGTTGACTACCGGTTACTTAGTTTCAATACATTGGTGTAACATGACATATGGGATAACATCACACTAAGCATGTCACTGTAATCAGTAGGTACTATTCACTGGTTTACAAGTCATAGATTTACTGACCTGAGAATATGATGAATTACTTAGCGCAAAAATACTATCCATACATGGAAGTTAAGACCTCAAAACTTGGGTCTTTAACGTCTGTTTGAGTTTTGTGTGAACAAGATGCAGAAATAGTACATGGAGCTTTCACCGCACATAACTAAGTTCGTCCAACCTTTCTCAGGTCAATGTCACGGCTGATCATAGGATTGTTTATGGTGCTGATTTGGCAGCCTTCCTCCAAACTTTTGCGAAGATAATTGAGGATCCTGAGAGCCTAACTTTGTAAGATCTTCTTGGAAGTGGTATATGTGCCGTTCAGTCATTAGTTTATTTCCAATTGGAAGTCTGTCGCTGTGTTCGATTTTTTGTATCTTTGAGCACTGAAGGAGATATTGCTTTTGAGATGTTTGTACTGTTTTTACTTCAGAACGGATGCCGTTGGAGAGGGGTTACTCCGTTGATGCTATGGAAGTTTTGGAAAGCAATAAGTTATAATTATATAATAGTTTGCTAATTATCGTTTTCCCCTCGTTCTTTATATTCTGATTCTTCTTTGTTATGTTTTTATCCCTGTTTTTTATTAATCAATTGAATATATTCGTGAGTTTTGTTAGAAAAAAAACCTTATTTTCCTCTGTAATAACTCCCAAAATCTCTTTGTGACAACATGTAATTGGGTCTGTACCATTTTCAAAGTGTGATGTCATGCTGGCTTTTTACTTGGTCCATTGTATTAGTAACTCAAGCATAAATCCTATATGTTCTCGAGTATCTATAAGGCATTTCAAAACTCACAAGATATTTTAGCATCAAGTTATCAGCATATTCAACAAAATGGAAAAAGGCAAGCCATACAAATCCAAGAGTCCATGCTAATATCACCCTTACACACATGCACAAACTGTCAGTTAATGCCAACTGATCTCCATGCTAACATCACTATACAAACACTTGCACACAGAACAGTCAATTTGTTAATGGTCAAGTGATTAATATGAATGTCAAATTGTTCACCTCAGTGAAAGGACTAGGTTGAGAGGTTGATTGTGTTTTGCGCCCCTCATCTCACGGCACACCCTATGCAGCAAACCAAGAAAATCTTTTATGATGACAAATATGTGGAGCAGGTTGGACTCATCCTTGGCAACCTCACCGTGATAGTACTCTGTTAGCTCCCTGACATGGTGTAAGACTTGAGCTTTGCCAACTTCAAGTTCTTGCATAGTAATTTCTGCATAGTTTAGGAAGGTTGCCATGTATTGCAGGAATTCCTTGTTCTTGTCATTGCTGGGTAGGTCCTTCTCGACGAGATTTCTCAGTTGAACCAGTCCACGTGATAGGTTTGAAATGGACTTCATTAAAGTATCCAAGTCTATACTTGCTACCTTTTTGGCATTGCCTAGCTCGTTACTTAGCTCAGAGACAAATTCTGTACCCATTGTGCAACATTCTTCCCGTTCTGTTGGTGTGGCATGGCAAGACCGGGGGGTTTCGTTGAGCTTCTCTGCAGCCTTTGATCCTTTGGAACGAGCCATCTCTCGCAGCACAAAATGCAGGAGGGTTGTCTTTCCATCAGCCCCACGTATATCTGCCAATTTCAGAAGTGTGTCCAATCTGAAAGCACTTGCACCACCTCTTAGTGTTCCAATATTCATCCTGTTCCCTGTCTTGAGTACTGCTTCAAGTAGTCTTAATAGTAGCTTGCTTGACCTGAGTTCAGTGCAAGCTCCCTAGTAGACAGAATAGATATAAGTTCAGCAGAATATCCCCTATCTCGATAAGTTACTGAATTTGTTTACACTTACTTCAATCATTGCAAAGGACATTTTGATATGAACCACCTCATCATCAAAAGTTTCCTTGTAGAGCATAACCTCCATTCTTGGAAATGCTAATGGTATTGTTAGTAGCAACTTGACAAATTTCTCTGCTGGATCTAGCATGTCAATATCGCCATCATAAACCAGTAATTTTTCCTCTTCTTCCGTTGTTGGTTTCATCTTAACAAGCGCTTCTAGTTGTTGTGCGGATAATCCGCTGCCTGAGATAGGCCAGACAAGAGGTTGTTTATTCTACTCGTCGTTAAGTTGATAAATGTAGCTCAGATATCATAAAACGTACCTTGTGCTATAGAATTGTGAACTTGTTCGGTGGTTGCATTTAAGGTCTTCAATAAGATGGTAGTATTTTGAAGCCTGTGATGCTCAATAACATGTTTGGTGGTCTGTAAAGTCCTGGTCATGGCGTCTTCATCTCTCACTAAGCCTTGAAAGTTGTATGCAAACAAAGACTTGATCATCTGCTCATCAAATCTGCATAACATTTCTTATTATAAAAAGATAGAATAGCATATGCAATGTCAGTGTAGTAATGAGGGAGGTTCCTTCTGTTGTCTTACTCGAACTCGAAGGAATTTGATTTTATATCGTTCCACACCATGGAGCGGTTTGGAGCTGCTCTTACTTTGTCCCAGTGCAAAGGTTTCAACCTTGGAAGGGGGGGGGCCGTCTTTGCCAAGGTGTATCTGAAGTGGTAATGCAGGTGGCAGTGGAGGCTGTCCAGGGTTCTTCCATTTCAGACTCGGCGGCGGAGGTGGTGGTGGTGATACCGGTACAGTCATTGCACTAGGCATTTGATGTTTTGCTCTGTTGGTTGAACTTCCTGTGATTCCTTAGTGTTTGACACGGTGGATGCTATGTTTCTTCTGGAGGCAGAGGCATCCGTGTGATAGAAAGGAGAATTGGTTTCTGGTGGATTCCTGAAATTGGAATTTGCCTGCACGTCTTTTGGAGCTTCTTGACGTTCCATCAACCCAGAAATGCCGTTTGTTTTTACGATCACTTCATGGTTTAGTTCAGTCTTTTCTGCATATAAATCTTCAGAAGGGGACTGATTAGTGTTATGCACACTGAAGTGACTTGAAGCAGTTGGTGTGTGACTCTTTGGAGGCAAGGGAGATCTATAATCTGGTGAAAATGATCGATACGAACAATTAGATGATAAATTTTCTGTATGTGGAGACGATGGAAATGTGTCTGTCATAGTTTTGTCGTGAATATGCAGGGGTAACTCGGTGATGGAACCAGTTGAGGAAGGAGAGCAAGGTACGGAATGGAAAGACTCTGCTTCATCGGATTGCAAGGAGTTCTGAATTCTCACAGTATGATCACCTATGATTAAGTCCATGCTCTTTGGCGAGGTGCTGATAATGGATAGGCTCTTGGACTCGGAAGATTGTTGAAGCATCGGATATTTCTCGTGGCATTGTACAACAGAACTTAGGTAGGGTGGATCTGGGCTTGGGTGAGAACTGACCTTTCTGGTAGCAGAAGGTGATCTTTGCGCTCTTGAACCATGGCAAAACAGTTTGAATGGCTTTGAGCACCCCTTGTGGAATTTCCTTGATCTTCTGAGTGACATTGCTGCTATGGCAACTCCAAGAGCAAGCATGAATGCTCCAATAGCAGCCAGAGCAACAATGGCGGCTTTGGGGATCCTGGTGTGCCGGCCATCTCCCAATCTGCGTGCAGAACTTCTAGCTGGGGCAACGTGGCTGCGATGGGAAGATGGCATTCTCTTTCGATGCAGATGGAAAAGAGGGGCAGGAGCCGGTGATGATCTCGCTTCACGGGTTGGAGCTGGTGATGGCGCTGGAGCTGTGAAACTGTGCCGATGCCCTCGGTGGCGTGACCGGTGATGATGCAAACCAATCAGCATCCTAAACCTGGGGAGAAAACCAAAACGAGCAACAACGCCATGGGTCATGACAGCAGTGGCATCGACCCCATGTCGCTGTGGCCTGCCAGATGGAGAGCCCCCTCAAGGATCTCGAAGTTTAACAGAAGAAACACGGCGGAGACGGAGAAGAGGAGCACGATGCACCTCGTCACCATGCCCATCTTCTTGCTCGACCAGCCGGGGAAGGAGCAGCAGTCCTGGCGGAAGTACTGGACTCTCACTGGTGGTGTGACAAAAAGGAGGAACATGAAGTGGGTTTAGGCTCATCAAATGGTGTTGTCTTGGCCGTAGTCCAGCAGCCGTGTGAGCCTGTCTCTCCTCCTTCTCTATCTACCTCTGCAGGCTTTAATGCCACTCCAAGGGAACCCTGACCGTGGCTGGTACTGATAGCCAGACCTTGCAGCAACAAACGGCTACTGCTTTTTCTTACCATGTGCCAACGCTGCTCTGAGGCTCTTCCTTGCGTTCTTGTCAATGTAGTCTCTGACAGCAGGCTGGTGCCGAGAGCCAGCAGCTACGATTACTTGCGTTCTTGCCAATGTACTGTCTACAACACCATGCACCCCTTTTCACATTTTTGTCACTTCTACAAGCGATATGTTTGGTGACTTGCATGGATGATCAGCAAGGGACTAGTTCACGTTTGCAGAACTTGCCTTCCTAGTGAATCAGAATGCCTTGTGACCATGCTGGCTTTCTCAGCTTCGTTTAAGAGTAATATGTTCTTTCGTCAAGTGTCCACTTAACACAGCTCCATCTTGTCATCACACTTACTTTGTCCAATTGACAATTTGGGGTTAAACTCCACATATCCTCACTCAACTTATCTACGTATTTTTCTGCTCTTCCTTCCCCATCTGCCCTTTTCGGTTTCACTGAATAAGACCGACCCGAGCCATACTTCTAATTATCGAGGATACACAGATGGCTGCTACTGCTGCTTTTATTTTCACCTTCGGTTCTTCTTATTTAAGGGATAAAAAGTATCTTCCTCAAAAAGGTCCTTAACCCCTTGACCTAGAATAGAACCAAAGGCACATTACTCCAACAGATAGCCTTACGGGTTTAGATCCACGATAGAAAATAGCCGAATGATACAAGAAAAATAGCCAAACGGGAAGTGCTAGATTATCATCGTCCACCTCAATGACAAACGCAACATAAGACGTTGACCAAGAGTGAGTCATTAGCCAGGCTCAACTTGACAATCTTATCTCGGACTGCTCATTTGCATAATGTCATTTCTCGTATTAAAAGAACTCGGTACAACATTAGCCTATCATGTACAGTGCCTACGAAGGTGACTAGTCCTATGCTACGCCGTTGTTCACACTTGCATCGTTCGTTCCATCGTCTACTAGTTCCATCAGAAGTTCGGCATCAGATAGCATGGGAGGACTGGCAGATAGCTCCTGCCCGTGCTCCTCAGCCTTCAGGGCCGGTGGCGGCGTCGACCTCCTTGATCTCGAGTATCTCGACGCGGCGGTTGGTCTTCTTGCGGAGCTTGATCGCCACGTCCTGCGGCACGAAGGTGCCGGAGACGCTCACCCTCTGATGCTTCCGCTCGATCAGGTGGCTCTCGATGTCTTCTCGGTTCAGTCCACACACAAAAGTAAAATTAGGATCGATGACGGTTAAAGTGCAGAAATGGCAGAGTCTGATTCCTTGCAGTTTCTGTGTGTTTTTTACCATGCATCTCGAGAAGAGCTCTCCGGATCTTCTGGTAACACCCGTTGCAGTCGATGTTCATCCGGAGCGTCATGCAGTAGAACTGCGAATCGCATCAAGGACACATTGCATCAGTTACCCCTACTACTGACGTATTTATTTGGAGCAAGCACATGACCGTCCTCACCTTGTTGCTCATGAATGTGTCCTCTGGGCGGGGGTGGCGGCTTCCCGCCTCGTCGGAGAAGAAGGCGGAAATGTACTACACGGAGAAGCTCTCGTCTTTCTCAAAGGGGGAATGTGAAAAAGAAAGAACCTTGCAAGGGTGGGGGCAGGCAGAGGGATACGGTGGGATGCAGCTGGGGTTAAGAGGATCCGGACGGTTGGTGGTTTGCTTTCTCCGGGATTGTTCGTTTCGTTGTGGACGGACGGGCTCTCAGCGTGTCCTTGTCTTGTTGGCGATGGGAATCAGATCCTGGTCCTAGTCCAACGACGCAACCTTGGCTGGCTTGCACGGACTACTTGTCCATTTTCTCCTTCCAACCTCCAGATGAGGATGTCGTTCCTTGTGCTGAATCAGCGGCATCTCCCTCGTCGACATGAGATGGGAAGATGGACATGGAAAATGAGATCAGACAGCTCAGCGTTTCGGAATCTTGAAAATGCAGTAGAGATAAAAGTAGAAAGCCTACATTTTTTTTGGGCAAAAGAAAAGGCTACTATCCCTTAAACAGTAGTAGTATCTGATAGGTACGATGACTACGGTGCAGGAATAGGACAACGACTTCCCGACATCATTTCATCAATAAACTATGGTCCCAATATAGCTCAAGCACATCACAGAGGCGTTACTGTAATTAACATAATAACTGAAATAAACATATTTTCATCTCGTTACTGGGATAGTCCAACATCAACAGTTAGAAAAGCTCTGGCTGCTATAACAATTATGAATAATTTTAACTGAGCTAGAACACTGCAATTTATAGAAAAGGAGGGCTTGGGAAACTGCAAAACTGGAATTACAACCATAATTACCCCTACAGAATAAGACACTGGAACTCCTATCATTTCCTAGAATGTGACTGCAAAAAAGCCAAAATTCTCTAAATTAGTTGTAAATACAACCGTATGCTTGCCCATGATGACACACGAGGCGTCAGCCTGGAGGAGCTTTCAAAATTTCCATGATCCAGATCCCAGGACAAAATAACACGGGGATGCACCAAACTCACATCTCGCCGAGGCTGTTGAAATCTGGAAGTGGATGTCAGTCAGCTACTAGTCTATCATCTGGATATCATCAAGCTGGAAACTGGTACACCAATGAAAATTGGCTCTCTGTTGCTCTTGCAAACTTCTTCATCAGGCACTGGATTAATTCCGCAGGGACTAGACTCCTCCGTTTCTCCCTGGCTGCTGCTACCGCTGCTAGTGCCTGACTGCCTTTTCGAGCTACATCTTCTGCTCCGCTTCCTTGCCCTCCACTTCAGGTTATCAAGCTTCAGATCATTCGTCAGATCAGCCAGAACACGCTTCTGACCCCGAGAGATCTTGTTGCCCAGAGATTTGTCATCACGCACAGATTCTGGTATTGGAGATGGATTATCTTTTAGGCTAAAGCCTCTATGTAGCAGTTCTGAAGCAGGAGGCAAGTGGATTGTGATGTCTTTTCTTTCCCTCAAGGGTTTCCATCTGTCACCAACCCACTCAAGTGATTGCCTCAAATCATCCATCTCAAAATCAGCTACCCGCTTCTCTCCTGTGATGAATAACATACGAACATAAGTTATGGTCCTAGGGAAGCTCAAATATGACTAGAACTGTCCTGATAATAACAAGCGGCAGCTAGAAGTTTTACATGATTTCTCCAAGGAAACCAAGAATAAGGTTTGATATCATGCAACAACAAGAAATCTTACGATAAGAACCCTTCATCAATTTTATTATATACTTTTCTAGAACATATTCATGTAAAAGTACTTCGACCAACATAGTAGAAGTAGTACCTATTGATAATCACAAGCAATAGTAGTAACCGAACTATAATTACCTGGAAAGTAAACTTGAACGTGTCCATCATTTCCACGCTGCAACACGATACCCTCCCACCAGCCACTATTCCACCATGCATCAACAACAGCACCAATATCAAGGGAGCATGGGTCCTTGCTATGTTGCGGCACATGGCGTGGCCTAACCATTGGCCTCCCAGAGATGCGAATACCCAACTGATCAGGCTTAGCTATCCTTGTTAGCAAAACCCACTCCTGTACAACATAATTAGGTCGAAAGTAAGCTCTACAGTAATGCAGGTGACCAAAGAAGTAACTGATTATGTACAACTACACTAAATTACCTCCAAATTTCCTGTCTCATCAGCATTCTGAAGATCTTGGTATCGCACCTTTATTTTATCTCTATGCCTCTTCAAGATTAAGCATCTAAACCAACAGCCCCTTATGCCACTGTCCTGTGACAGGACTTCAGCATGGCAACCAGGGTTTAGCAGTTTTTGAAGGCTAGGGTCCAAATCTAGAGAATTGGAACCAAACCCACCAGAAGGAAGACACCTCTGTGGATTATTGTCATCACTGAATGTATCACACTTCCTCTTCTGCATTCCTTCTGAACTAGGTCCGCCTTTGGTTACCTTAAAACGTACCTTTAGAGAAGAGCCTGCATTAAACATGGTCCTAAGCAATTCCTGGCTCCAATACCCTTGCAACTGGGTGATGTCAAACGGTTTGACGTAATCATTATTGATCTGACGGCGGCAAAGGTAAGGCTGCCAATAGCTGTGTTTTGTGCCACTCTGAAACTTCTCGAAGTGTTGAGCGCTAAGAACTGCAGCCAATCCATCAATGCATTCAACATTGAGATCTTGAAGACCATGAGAAAAGAAAATCTCTCTGTCACCAACATTTGGGGGCAATTCAACACCAACCTCATCAACTTTGTCAAACCATCGTACCGTGACCATGTTGAGTGCATTGGAGTCCTCATATAGATCCTCCACATAGGCAATGAGTATCTTCTTCTCTTCGCTCATGATGTTGACAAAATTATGCACCTATGAAGATAAAAGATTTGTCAACCAAGGTGTAACCTTCAAGTTTTAACTCCTAATACAAAAAATAACATTCTGAAAAATAAACATAAAAGAAAATCAAAACGCGAAGAAACCAAAGGACATATAGCCTTTCTCCCTGTACTCCAACTTTAATCAGATGAGTGAATGAAATTACCGTAATTTCATATTATGTTTTTCTATTTTATTTTCAGATCAGCCTCTACCTATTACTGGTAAAATATTTTCATTGGTCTGATGGATCTTGTTCAACTCAGCATATCATCTTCATTACTTGATAACAGGCATGGTCTAGTGAACATATTGACGAGTAAGAGTATGAAAAAACATACCGAAATAGTAATTCCCCTACGGCAGAAAGATCTGTAGTGTTTCCATCTTTTTTGGCATTGCCTTGCAGGACCTAACCATGTGAAGTCTTTCGAGCTGTTTACGGCTGACAGTGTAGCAGACACATCCTGAGTACACATAGAAGAATATGGATTAGAAAATAGTTATTAACACAGATATCCTTGGCAGATAAGAAAGTAAAGAGGTTACATGGTACTAACCTTTGAGGGAGCAACATCGACGAAGTCAACATCATTGTCATCATACGAATTTCCATGGAACCTATTTGCCATTGAGTAAGTCCCTTCATTACAACCTGCAATATCATTCACGATAAGTTCACCAAAAAAGTGAAAACACCAACAATTGAGCAAAAGAACATGAAAGCAAACAAATTCTGATTCAAATGAAAGCAACACGTCAAAGAAAACAAAAAAAAGTGGAGCAAGCACGATCTGAATGAAACATACACAACAAAAACAAAAGGGAGCAAGCACACGACAAAGAACGTCTAGAAGCAAACTTACGTTTATCAGGTAGTTCACGGTTAAAAGGTAAGTGGCATATAGCATATTCTTCGCTTCAGCCTAATATATAAATTCATCTGCCAGAACGCAGTAAGTAATACAAACTGTTTCCAGAAAAACTCATGGCCAGAAGCTACAAGGATTCGTTCTCGCATAACTATTTGGTGTATCATTGATACCGTACATTATTTATGGACTGACTCCGCCGAGGCTAAGGGACGCCACGAGGAGTAAAGATCAAAATGGCACCTGATTGACTTTCGATTCGTGATGCTGCTTCTTTTTTCTCTACATTTCCAAATGCAATCTTACACGATTGAGCCAAAAAGGAAACCAGCTGTGGCTTCCAATGGCTAACACCTGTATTCTCCATAATCCTATGGAAAAGGAGAAGCCGTGAGTTTTGCAAGTAACCAAAATATTATGAAATTATATAGATGACTAATCCCTAATTGCTTTTCTAGAAGTAGGTAAACCAGCGCAGAAGAAATAGCAAGTTGACATTAAAAAATTAACTGAAACACGGATACTGCTAACCAAACAGAAGAGTTCCCATACTAGTATGAGACAGAGGACGTTCGGGACAGTAATCAAATCAAGACCTTATACGAGGTAAAAAGCTCAGACGGCGGAAGCTGAACCCAACCTGAAGGTCCATGAGAGGTACTTGTGGGAGATGATAACAGACTAGACAAATCCGACAATTCGTCTTATTCCAGATAGCACTAGACAAGAATCAAACGAAGCAAAAGCGCCAACGAAAGCGTGTTTGTACAAAAAATAGTATGCCTTCTATTCTCGGATGACTCCAAAAACATGAGAAAGTAGCATGCCTTTCTTCCTCAAATCAGGCAAAGTCGCTGCAACAGGGAACTACATCGTGCGCAAAACATATTCGCGGAACATAAACATATGCCAAGCTAGGTTCTGTAACGCTAAACCGAAATAGAGGCAGGTTCTGTAACGCTAAACCGAAATAGAATAGATAGGACTAAGCAAAACAAATAGAAAACACATCCGCTCCATGACGAACCATAAGCAGAGCACTCAGAGTTTCAGACGAAATGACCAATTGATAACACAAACCACACCGGTTGTCCAACGAGCAAAACACGCGTGACAAGGCATACATACTGCAGCTTCGAGAGAAAATAGTCTGAAACGGGAACCGCAAGCGTATGTACCAGAGCAAACTAATCCCTGATCAAAACATGGGAAATGCCTAAAACGCATCAGAACCGGCAGCGAAGCGAGGCAGAAACGTAAAAACGCCATTTTGTACCCAATAGCCAATCAAACCTCGACAATACAGGCAGTTAACCCTGTCCAAATCGGTAGAAGAACGCCGAAATAGCAGAAGAATGCTGCGGCCACGGCTGAAGGCGCCCAAATCCACCGCCCAAACACCAACAGATACCACGGAGGCGCGCGAATCTTACCGGAAACGAGAGTGGAAAGCCAGTCAACGACCTCCCGCCTCGACCGCCACTTCCTAGGGACGCCCTCCGCCGCAGCGGGGGACTGGGACGGTGATGGCGCGGCCGACCCGTCACCCGCGGCAGCCAGCGAGCAAAGGAAACGCCCCTGCACCGCGTACGACATGTGCCGCGGGCTCCGCTCCCGCCCCACCACCGCCAGCTCCCTCTCCTCCCCGCCGCTGCCAGGCTCGCCGCGGAGGTAGTAGTGCACCAGGCGCCGCCCGCGGTCGTTCGATACCACGACCTCCTCCCACTGCACCCACCTCCTCGCCGCCGCCGAGTCGTCCATGTCCCGGAAACCCTAACCCTAGATGAGGCTCTCGACTCGTGTGGTCGCGTGTGGCCGGCCTCGCGCGAGGGGGTCAGATCTGGGAGACGATAAAAGAGGGCGAGCGAGGAGCGATAGGTATTTTTTTTCGTGATATAATAAAACGGATAAGGGGCAGCCACACTGGGGGTCAGATCTGGGAGACGATAAAAGAGGCCGAGCGAGGAGCGATAGGTATTTTTTTCGTGATATAATAAAACGGATAAGGGGCAGCCACACTGGATCTGGTTGTTTTGCACAAAGGGGCTTTAATTTCTGTTAACTTCATGTTATCGATTTTGGAAGTAAGATACTAGTATTTGATACTCCCTCCGTTCGGTATTATTTGTCGCCGTTTGTACTACGCCTTTGTACTTGATCAGCTCAATCTCCACGACAAGTAAAACCGAACAGAGGGAGTAGATGATTTACCCGATAGTACAAAATTTGCTTGCCCGTCTACAATATCAAAATAAATTAGGTGATGACGTGGATCGCGACGGCTTTCGCGCTAGTTGCTCAATCTGTTGCTTGTTTGGTTTGAGGTTGGAAACCTCAAGAGTAAGAGTAAGGTATGAAATAGTGCAGCAGAGGTTTTCGCTTGAGAACAAAAACAAGGTTATCAATCTAGTAGGAGTTGGAAAAGTGTCAACACGGTGTCAACATGGTCACACGGCTGCAGATTGATGTGGACCAGCACACAACACAATCAAACTATTTTACCCCGACGAAACAGAAAGATTGTCAATCTTCCTGACTTGCTGAAAATAAAGAATTGAATGTATGGTGTGGAAAACAAATGTAAATGCAAAACATAACAGCGAGCAAATGATGATGGGAAGCAATGAAAACGGTGTTCTAATCAATGTAAAAGAATGGACCGGGGTCCACAGTTCACTAGTGGTGTCACTCTATAAAACAGATAAACATACATGTTAAGTAAATAAATTATAGCTAGGCAATTGATAAATTGTAAGGGCATGACAATGTTATTATGACAAGCTATAGTTCACTGTAGTATTTAATTGGGCGTTACAACAAAATACATAGACCGCTTGCTAGCTGCATTTATGACTAATAATCCACCCTAGGATAATTATCTGTGTCTCCTGAAAGTATTAAGTTGCAAAAAACAGATAATTGCAATAAGCAGGGTGTGTAATGTAAACAATGCATATGACAGGTAGACACAGCACCGTTGTTTTCTCACTAGTGGCAACAGCACATCCAGAGACTTAGTCGTTTTTGTCATCTCGAGGCCAGACAACCGGAGGCATGAACCCACTATCTATCATAAATACCCCCTCTTGGAGACAATAGCAACTACTTGGCCAAAGCAACCACTGGCATATGAGAGCATGCAAGATCATAAATAAAACATATAGATAAATAGATGAACAAACTTGATCATTACTTCACAATTCATCAGATCCCAGCAAACACAACATGTAGCATTACATAAAGATGATCTTGATCATGTTAGGCAGCTCACAAGATCTAAACATGGTAACACAAGGAGAAGAGACAACCATCTAGCTACTGCTATGGACCCGTATTCCAACGGAGAACTACTCACGCATCAGTCCGGAGGAGGGCATGGCGGTGTAGAGCCCTCCGGTGATGATCTCCCCCTCCGACAGAGTGCTGGGAAGAGCTTCAGAACCCTCCCAAACTAGGGTTGGCGACGGACTCAGAACTTTTCGTGCAATTGTGTTCGGGTGTTTAGGGTTTTCGGGGACGAGGAAATTTATAGGCAGAGAGGCGGTGCCAGGGGCGCGGGCTGATACGTCTCAAACGTATATATAATTTTTGATGTTCCATGTTTGTTTTATGGGAAATAGTGGGCTACCCAGGTGGGTAGCTACGCACCATCATCCTACCGTTGGATCACTCCTATAGGATAAAGAGAGCACCAGAATGTAACAGCTCGTACGTAACGCCGTTCACCAACGCAGCGACCCCCATATAAAACTACTCCGTACCTTTTTCTGTCAAAACCACCTATCTCTAATCACTTTCCCCTCCCCGCATCTTCTCTCACCTCCACCTGAGCTCTCTCCCTACCCGCGACGCTGCCCCCGGCGAGCTCCCCCATTCGGCCGCGCAGCTCCGGTGAGCTCGATTCCCTCCTGCAGATCCACATCGAGCGCGCCCCCCTCCTCCAGATCGGCGTCCAGGACGGGCGTGGACGGCCAGATTCGATTTGGCCTTGGAGAAGTTGATTCAGGCCGTGGACGGCCAAATCGGAGCTCCCTGCATACTTGTTTTTGTTCATCCCGAATTTCTTCCGTGAGCGTTTTGTTTTCATTTATCGTGGTCAGAGGTTGATTCCGCCCGTGGCGATCAGATCCGTGTACTCTTTTTCCCGTGACCTTCTTGTCTTTTTTTTTTGGGTCTAGATCCGATTTTTTTTCTCTGATCTGAATGAACATGTGACAGATCCGAATTCGTGCATCTTGCTAAGACGTAGATGTTGACTTTGGCTCAGATCTATTTTTCTCTTATTCCCAAACACGGTGATACTTTCTTTTCGTAAATGTGGGCTCCCAATTGCATGTTCTTTCCTTTTGAATGTGATCTGTATGATTTTGCACCGTGGATCCAGATCTGTATTATTTTTGCACATGAATCTGTATAATTTTTTGCACCGTGGAAATTTCCAAATCCAGTCACTTTTTCCTAACAACATTTTTGTACGTGTTGCACTTCTTAAAAACCTGTATTATTTTGCACATTAATGTATTCGTTCCAAATTAATTCATGTTACAGCGAGAAATTTTCAGTGCGAGAGAAGAATCTTGTCAATACACGAATCCGAAAAACTCTCTTCTGGTATTGAATATTGTTGAATATTCTATGCAACTTTTATGAATGTTGTTGAATATTCCATGTACACATGCCCGAATTTGCTTGGTCCAGATTCAAACAGTGTTATTTCTTCATCCGAATTTGCTTCCTAATGTGAAGAAATGAGTTTCCTAAAATTTTGCTCCAAAAAAATGCGAGCATGGAGCGTGCGTGTTATTGCATGGAAAAATTTCGGGAAGCTTTAAGCATGCATTAACATCAACTTCTGCAAGAATTTGATACATGAAAAAAATGCATAATTAAAAGTTTCTGTTAATACATGGAAAGTTGGAAACAGGAATTAAAGAACAATGTACAAAAATTCATCTTCATCTACGAATTTTGCTAATGATTCAGATCCGAATTTTGTTGACCAATCAGTCCAAATTTTTGTTGGTTAATGAATTAGATCATTTTGTAAATTGGATGCTCAAATTATTGTCAATGCATGATTAATGGAATAAGTTTGAGAAAGAAAAAATACATTTGCAACACAGAAATCCCAGCTAATAAACAACAACCGCCACGGACAGAACTCATCGTGTTTACCTACACGTCACTGACGCGTACTTTGATAATAGGCGAAACAGTTTTTCGTTTGCTGTTTTTGACGCGGTGGTGGCTACACGTCTATTTCACAAATTGTCTGACAGCACAGTAGTACACACCCCAAAATTTGAATGTAACGGAAGACAGTAACGTCGTGAAGCAAGCAAAACACTATCCACCACAACCCAAAACAATGTGATTGTGTACTCTCTATATCTAACGGCTAGCAGGCTATGCATAGCTACCCACCCGGGTAGAAAATCCGCGTCGTTTGTTTTATACCTATTGCTACATGTTTTATATACATATTATAGCATTTTTAAGCATTTTCCGAGACTAACCTATTAACAAGATGCCACAGTGTCAGTTCCTGTTTTCTGCTGTTTTTCCGTTTCAGAAAAGCTAGCCAGGAAATATTCTCGGAATTGGACGAAAATCAACGCACCCCAGTATTTCACCGACGCGATCACGAAGACCGAAGGGGACGCGAAGAGGCGACCCAGGGCCGCCACACCACACCTGGGCGCGGCACCCTAGGCCGGCGCGCCGAGGTGGCGTGTGGGCCCTCGGGTGCCTGCTGCCGACGCCCTTTCGCCTATATATTCACTTCCTCCCGAAAACCCTAAGTACCCGAGCAATTATCCACGAAAAGTTCCGTCGCCGCCGCCATCGTCAACCCTAGTTCGGGAGGGTTCTGAAGCTCTTCCCGACACCCTGCCGGAGAGAGAGATCATCGCCGGAGGGCTCTACATCACCATGCCCGCCTCCGGAGTGATGCGTGAGTAGTTCATCCTTGAACTACGGGTCCATAGCAGTAGCTAGATGGTTGTCTCTCCACTTTGTGCTATCATATTTAGATCTTGTGAGCTGCCTAACATGATCAAGATCATATTATTGTAATGCTACATGTTGTGTTTGCTGGGATCCGATGAATAGTGATGTTATGATCAAGTTGTTTATCAATATATCTACTGTTTTATTTATGTTCTTGCATGCTCTCCGTTGCTAGTAGATACTTTGGCCAAGTAGATGCTTCTGACTCCAAGAGGGAGTATTTATGCTCGATAGTGGGTTCGTGCTCCAGTAATCTGGGTGAGTGACAGCAACATCTAAGGTTGTGGATGTGCAGTTGCCACTAGGGATAAAATAACTGATGCTTAGGTTAAGGGTGCGTCTGTTAAGTCTAATGCATTTGTTTACATTACACACTTTGCTTAATGCAATAATCTATTGCTTGCAACTTAATACTAGCGGGAGACACGGATGCTATCTCGGTAGTGGATTATTTAGGCATGGATGCGGCAGGTAAGCGGTCCATGTATTATGTTGTAATGCCCAATAAATACTACAATAAACGATCATGTCATATATTGCATTGTCATGCGCTCACTATTTGTCAATTGACCAGCTGTAATTTGTTTACCCAACATGTATGTTATCTTTTATGGAGAGACACCACTAGTGAACTGTGGACCCCGGTCCATTCCTCTACACTGATAAAAACACCTACTGCAATCATTTGTTCTCTGTTATTTTCTGCAATTATTATTCTCCACACCATACGTTTAATCCTTTGTATTCAGCAAGCCGGGAAGATTGACAACCTTCCTGTTTCGTTGGGGCAAAATAGTTTGATTGTGTTGTGTGCAGGTTCCACGTCAGTAATCGTAAACGGCGCCACTGACAACCTTCTGAAGTGCTCTTGACTCCTACTGGATCTGACAACCTTGATAGATATCAAGGGAAAACTGCTGCTACACTACATCATACCTTCCTCTTGGGGTCTCCCAACGAACGTGTGTTTTCACGCCAACAAGCACGGGCCACCTCCTGGCCGCGCTTGGAGGCCGTCCCCCCTCCTGGTTGGTCCCCTTCGGTTGATTTTTTGGTCGGTGCCTTCATTCCTTCGCAAAAAAAAATCCCGTAAATTTTCAGATCTTTTGGAGAATATTTCCCGACTAGGATTTCTGAAACAAAAAGACAGCAGAAAACAGTAACTGGCACTGTGGCATCTTGTTAATAGGTTAGTCACATAAAATGCATAAAAATTATATAAACTCTAAATAAAACATATAGCATTTGGTATAAAACAAGCATGGAACATAAAAAATGATACATACGTTTGAGACGTATCACTATGACATGTTCAAATTGTGGAATGTTCGTCGATGTTTTACATTATTTGATTCGTAAGTATTATGTTTCTAGTCTTTGGATGGTCGAACTTAAGTTATCAGATTTTTTTCATATGGCTTCGATTTTTAGCGGGGTAAGTCCCGTTGAGGTCACCAAGTTAAATGTAATGGAATGGTTATGTATGTTTGGTTAAGAAAATAGAATGGAACGAGGTAGGAGAACATTAGGTGGGAGAATATTCTCTCTACACTCATCTATCGAAATCGGTAGAATCATTGTGTTCCTCTAAACTACATGCATAGCAATGTTCTCTCGCATCCTCTATTCTTCGTCTCTCTTCCTGCTAAACGCACCACATGTTTGCACACCTCTTTGATTTCAGTAATATGCCACATTCTACTCCCCAACCAGACACACCGACGGAATCATCTTATTATATTTGTTTGGCTCAAACCAAACACACGAGTGGAACCAAATGATTTTCTCTAAAATGATAGCACGACATTACATTCTACTTGGTTCCCAGACCAAACACACCTTAAGTGTGAAGAATAAAATGATGTTGCAGAGAAGGAGTAATGTGTTTTTGTGTGCAAGTGCTATTAGTTTTTTGTGCACTTCATATCCCTACTGGTTCGATAAACCTTCGTTCTCAAACGAGATAAATTCTTAATGATGTCTACATCATCCCCTTCCTCTTTTGGGATCCCAATAGAATACATCAATACGCCTCTACCATGAAAACAACAAAAAAAACATCTACCACAGACGACGGGACAAGCCATGGTAATGACACATTTTCTTTTATTACCCACACCGAAGAGAGGGCGGAGGTCGTGTCGGGGTAGATGGAGGACAGATTGATGGAGACCTTGATGATGTGCACATGGAGGGTGGTTGTGGCACCCCAGGACACGGCCTTGAAGAGCTCCATGGATTGGAAGACCACCGCAAATTCGGTGGCGGACAACTCTCTCATAGCCCACAATGCGTCACAGTCAATCTGGACGAGCTCAGCAGGGTTGGTCTTCACGAAGATCACCACCGCCGGAGCTAGGTCATGCTTCAGGAGCACTGAGCTCACCGGCATGTGCTTAGGGGTGGCCAGCTTCACTCCACCCAATGTCGATGAAGAAGAAGTCGTGATCAATGACGTGCTAGTCTCATGCGCACCTGCACGGTCACACGCCCCCATCGCCGAACCCCGTCAAGGTTGGTGGCATGCACAATTGTATCGACTGAGTCAGAGTGTGCCCATCGTGAGGGGGCTCATCACGCGACATCTGTGGCGTAGGCATGGTCCCACTCTGGCTCCCGCCGGCGCCACCACACAAGCTCTTCTTCGTTTTCTTCTTGGCTGCAGCCCGAGCCCCACTCCGAACCGACATTTGGACATCGCGGCAAGGAGGAGAGTGGCCCCTGCAATCCCGCCAAGACCATACATAGGGCTGCGGCCGATGCGTCTCACGCAGCTGGGCTTCCCGGCGATGTTCCGAGGCGGCCGGCGACCTGGTCGTTGAGGGCGCTGCACCCAGCCGTCCCATGGTGGGGAGAGCGAGGGGGAGACCCCCCCATGACCGACCCAGGTAGCACGGTTGGCTAGCGAGTGCCAATGTTCCGGCAAGCGGAGACGAGGAGAGGTCTGCCGCGAGGGGGAACGGTGGTACGTCCAAAACATAGTACAATTTTTTATTGTTTCATGCTACTTTTATATCATTGTTACGTATTTCTACTACGATTTAATATCATTTTATGTCATTTCTTGGACTAACATATTAACAACATGCCAAGTGATAATTTCTGTTTTCTGTTGTTTTTATATTTCAGAAAATCTATATAAAATATCATCGAAAAAGGATGACAATTTTACGGGTATTTATTTTTGCACGGAAGAAGACTGTCGACCAAAGGGAAACCCCGGGTGGACCCACCGCTTGGTCGTGGGCCCTACCCGCGGGCCAGGAGGAGGCCGCGAGCACGCCTCCTCCTCCACCTCTCGTCGCGTCTTCGCCTATAAATTCCTTCGACCCTAAAAAGTTCGGGGATGTAAAATATTTTGCGAAAGAAGATATCGAGCCGCCGCCATCACGGAAACCCTAGTTCGGGGTCCGGATTCCTGTTTTGTCACACTGCCGGAGAAATCTACACCACCACTGTTGCCTCCATAACGATGCGTGAGTAGTTCATCCTTACATTACGGGTCCATAGCAGTAGCTATATGGTGATCTCTTCTCCTTGTGCTTCAATACAATGGTCTTGTGAGTTGCCTCACATAATCGAGAATCATCTAATATAATTTCCAGTTGTTGTGTTTACTGGGATATGATGAATTGTGATGTTATGATCAGATTATAGATGTTTTATATGCGATTATATTGCTTTATTTACGTTTCTACGTGGTCTCCAATTTATATGATTATTCTAGCCAAATAGTTGTTTGAATCTCCAGGAGGGAGTATATGTTTGATAGTGGGTTAAAGTCTCATTCATCCCTCGGCTCGAGATGACAGAAAAGACTAAACGTAATGATGTGTTGTTGCTACTAAGGGTAAATTGCGGTCTATATTTTTACTTATTGATAATAAATATTGCTTCCATCATGTAGTGAGTTTAATGCAATACTCTGTTAGTTACAACTTAATTTACAAAGAGGCAAGCATAGAAACGCTCTCGAAGTGGAGTATTAGTTATAAATGTGGTGCCGGTGCACAGTATATATATATATGTTTCTCATAAATTTGTTAGAGGGAAAACATTTAATCCACTTTGTTGAACTCATTTTAACATTAGCTACTGTTACTAAGCCTTATGTGTTGCTCTCTACCCTCTGAGAACCTCACTCAACGCTCGTAAAAGAGAAAATGTAAAACAGAGATAAAATCTGTCAAAAACAGAACAACCTATAAATATTGAATTTTTCAAGGCACTTACGTAACTCAAATCAGAAAACTCAAAACTAATGAAAGATAGATAAAAAACTCAGGTTTAGGTACAAAAACTTTCAGATCAATATGACGTTCTGGTATTTTTAAACATTTTCGATATTGAAGCACATAAATCTGTTTCAGGACAGCAAACCAAACTTTTGAACTTTCTTACCATTAGAGGCTCCTCTTGGCACAAAAACGAAAACAAAAGGATACAAAGGAGTTGTTACAGAAGTAACAACCGCCAAGACTCAACAAAAAAACAAAATAAAATGGGTTGTCTCCATAAGCGCTTCTCTTTAACACCTTTTAGCTAGGCAAAAAGTAAGAATCAAGTATTAGCAATATCAACTATCTCAAGGTGTTTCCCACGAGTATTCTTACTTTTACCTTTAGGGAAGAGGTGCCTGCATTTTGTGGTAGCATAAAACTTCATGGATTCTTTATCCATGTTTATAACAACTCTAACAAGCTTCAAGAATGACCTCCCAAGTGTGATATGCCCTTCACCTTCACATTTTATAACATGGAAATCAATAGGGATGAAGGTACCAAATATTTTTGTTTGCACTTCTTTTGCTATTCCCAAAGGAATTTTAATAGAATTATGAGCAAAACTTAAATAACTTGTGCATTTAAAGAGTTCCCACAAATTTAAAGAATCATAAATAGATTTAGGCATAAGAGAAAACTCCATTACTATATCACAATGAGCTTGAAACTGAATACCATTAATCTCAATCTTAATGGAGGGGATCCAATTAGATAAATTAATAATTTTAGGTTCCTTGGAAAGGCTCAATTCGTAAAGCTCATTAATTTCATTATGAATATTTTCCATACTAGGCATATTGATCTCAAGAATATCTAGTCTAATAGCAATATTTTCTAGAGTTGATTCTATTTTGTTGTTTGTTGAAGAAGATGATGCTATTGAACTTTTTATAGCATTAAAAGCTTGTTCTCCATCATAACGAAGAAAATCTCCCCCTACTATAGCATCCAAAGCATACCTATAGCAGAGAATAACACCAAAATAGAAACTACTAAGTAACAAGCTCAGAGTAATTCTTGGTTCGGTTTTCCATAAGATTCTAGAATTCTAGCCCAAGCAACTTTAAAACTTTCTCCACTTCCATGTTTAAAAGTGAGAACTTCAGTTTCAGGTGACATAACAAAAGGAGTAGAGCTAGACATGATAACTAAGCAAAAAGGTAAAACAAGGCAAAACTGAAAAAAGACTAGAAGCTGAATTTTTTATTTTTTATTTTTAAAGCAAATAAAACTAAACAAAAATGAACTAAGCAAAACAAAAACAAAATAGGAACCTTCAAGAGCTAGGAACCTTTTGGGGACAAAGCAATTTTAGCTACAATCTTATTGTTGTGCCACTCTTGGCTGTCCACAAGAGAGACTCTTATGCACCTGTTCTGGACATGCCCATTTGCACAGCAGTGTTGGGATTTTGTTTGTCCACAGAGATCAACGAATCTGTCTATTCATGAAGCTTTTGCTGGGCTAAGAGACAAAATCAAGTTACCGTTTGCCATGGAGATCATAATCTTGGCATCCTGGGCTCTTTGGATCGTGAGAAATAATAGAGTGTTTGAAAATAAAATTGCAAACTTTGCAAGTTGGAAAGCTATCTATCTTCAAGAGCTGGTGTTGCTCAAGTACAGAATAAAGAAGAAGATCGCCCAACAGTTCACAGATTGGTTACAGACACAAACTTAAACTTTTTTGACCTTTTTTATGATCTTTTGTAAATAGCTTTGTAAATAACTCTATACATAACCTTTATACGTGGAAAATAGAAAATTGCAGGGGGAGTCTTTCCCACTGTTGCGCTTCAAAAAAAAACAAAAAAGAAAGAGAGGTAGTGTGTAACTCCCCTTGCTGAAACTTCCAAGTCCCCGACCATGGCGCCAGAAAAGTGCTTGATGATGTGGATCACACACCCGTTGGGAACCCCAAGAGGAAGGTGTGAAGCAGTGTAGTAGCAAGTTTCACTCAGTTATGAAACCAAGGTTTATCGAAATAGTATGATTTGAGAGACTTCAACACGGTGTCAACCAACCTTGGCGCAAGCGGGCTGACGTGTACCTACACACAACACAAACAAACTACTTTGCCCCAGCGAATCAGGAAGGTTGTCAATCTTGCTGGCTTTCTTAAATCAAAGAGGTTAAATGTATGGTGTGAAAAAAATTGTAAATGCAGAAAGGAACAACGTGCAAAAGCTGGTTGAAAGCAATGGAAACTGTTGTAAACAATGTAAAAGAATGGACCGGGTCCACAGTTCACTAGTAGTGTCTCTCCATAAAATAGTAAACATGTTGGGTAAACAAATTATAGCTAGGCAATGACAAATTGTGAGGGCATGACAATGTTATTATGACAAGATATATTTCACTGTAGTATTTAATTGGGCATACAACAAGATACATAGACCGCTATCCAGCTGCATCTATGACTAATAATCCACCGTGGGATCGCTATCCAACCTGTCACCCAAAAGTATTAAGTTGCAAGCAAAAGATCATTGCAGTAAGCAAAGTGCATAATGTAAGCAATGAATATAAACATATAGTAATAAACACCGCTGTTTTATCCCAAGTAGCAACAACACATACTCGGTCTCAGTCGTTTCTGTCATCTCGAGCCCAGACTCACATGAGACACGAACCTACTATTTAGCATAAATACTCCCTCTTGGAATAAAAGCAACTACTTGGCCAGAGTAACCCATCAGAGAGCATGCAAGATCTTAAATAAAACATAGATATAAAAGATGAACAAACTTGATCATAATTTCACAATTCAACGCATCCCAGCAAACACAACATGTAGCATTACAAAATAGTGATCTTGATCATGTTAGATAGCTCACAAGATCTAAACATGGTAGCATAAGGAGAAGAGACAACCATCTAGCTACTGTTATGGACCCGTAGTCCAAAGATGAACTACTCACGAATCACTCTGGAGGCAGGCATGGTGGTGTAGAGCCCTCCGATGATGATCACCCCTCCGGCAGAGTGTGGGAAGAACTTCAGAATCCTCTCGATCTAGGGTTTGCGTTGACGGCGGCGTCAGATATCTTTCGAGGAATTCTTCAGGTCTTTTAGGGTTTTGGGAAGTAGGCAATTTATAGGCGAAGAGACGACGTATGACGGTAGAGGAGGCCTCCAGGTGCCACCTGGGCGCGGCCCCACCCTAGCGCGCCCAGGTGTCGCCCCCACCACCAGTTGGGTCCCCTCGGATGAGATTTGGACTCCGTCTTCGTTTCGATGTAAAAATAATCTCGTAAATTTTCAGGTCTTTCCGAGAATATTTTACTTAATAACTTTTTCTGAAATAAAAGACGGCAGAAAACAGGAACTGTCGCTGGGCATCTTGTTAATAGGTTAGTTCCAGAAAATGCACCAAAATGATATAAAACTATAATAAAAACATGTAGCATTGATATAAAACAAGCATGAAACAATCAAAATTATAGATACCTTTTAGAAGTATTAGGGTACTTCACCATCGTCGATAGGGGGGCAGGAGACATGGGCGAGCTCATTGACCCTCACTCAGGGAATAACCATCAGCGTCGCCAAGCGCCCTCCTTTCCTCCTTCCAAACGACTCAACATTAGCCTCTGCTAGCGAGACACTATCAATGAAGCTTCGGGGTTTTTGCTGGAATTTGCTGGACTTGTACATGGGCCACAGCCTAAAGCCCAACTAATTCCGAAATTCCCATTTGGCCCATTTATTTATATGGTTGTGTGTGTGACCAAAGTTTAGTCCCACACTGCTAGTTGGGAGAGAGCTGCACCACTAGTTGGGAGAGAGCTGCACCACTTTATTTAGTGAGTTGTTCTACCACTAGTAAGAGCATGAGAAGAGGAATGCCACCCGTGCGCTCCTCCTCCTCGCTAGCCTCGCCACGCCTCGCCTCGCCTCGTCACGACACGTCACGACACGTCGCGCCGCGAGTTGCGGGAATGAGCCGAGCCGATGCCTATATTTTTGCAGTCCGAGAAAATTTATTGAGTCATTGATTAATAATTAACGACGCGTTAATTGTTTTGCCGTTTCCGATTCTTTTGGATCATGGAAACGTTACCGACTCGATTGTGGGTTGCGCCCACGTCCTACCCGACCTGCGCTATATATGCAGAGGAAAAACCCTAGCCGCCATATACGCAACACATGGTCTCGCACCACCGTTCCAGAACCTTGCGCCGCCGTCTTCCAAGTCTTCTCCATCCCATCTTCCAGCGTGCACCGGTTGAAGGGACAGTAGGCCTCCGGAACCCCACTTCTTGTGATCCTCTACAAGAGAGGGGCGATCATGTTTTTTGGGAGCGCACTCGCGCGACTACTGGCATTGAATTCTTCCCCAACGACGTCTTCTTCCCCGACATCGGCAGTCTCTTCATCGACGACATGCGCGACAGTGGTTCCGCTGCCGCTGCACAGTACATGTCCTTGATCTTTCTGTTTCAGATACTGCTAGAGTTTCTGCTTGTAGTAGTTGCTCTACATTCGGTCTATTAATATACTGTTTTGGTAGATCACATGATTAGTTTAATTCTGGTTATTCTAGTCATAAATTGTTTACTGTTTTCGTGGATTAAATCAATTGCTAAATTGCTTATATATTCAACAATCCAAAAAACCTAATTATAGGCAATTTGCTTCACCTGGCTTTCTCGCGTCTATGAGGTCGTTTCCCTTCAAAGGGGTACAGTATAAACGGTGGCGCATGAGACCAATTTATTGGTTTCAGAACAGTAACTGCTATGCTGCCACCAAAGGCAAGCATGAGGCGAGCTTACTCCTGAACAACAGGAGGCTTTTCAGAAGCTCGATACCCTTTTCTGAGTGTTCTTGACGATTCCATTCTGGATTCGTATATGTCGTTTGATACCGGCAAGGACAGGTGGGATGCGCTCGAGGCCAAGTTTGGGGCCTTGGACGCTGGCAGCGAGTTGTACGTCATGGAGCAATTCTATGACTACAAGATGACTGATGAGCGCTTTGTTGTACAACAGGATCATGAGATACAGTCGCTCGCTAAGGAACTTGAGCACTTCAAGTGTAATTTACCGGACAAGTTTGTTTCCAGTGGCATTATCGCCAAGCTTCCACCTTCGTGGAGCAACTTTGCTACTTCTCTGAAACACAAGAGACAAGAGTTTTCCGTTTCCGATCTCATTGGGTCGCTTGATATGGAAGAGAAGGCGAGAGTGAAGGATACACGTGCTCGAGTTACCGAGGCTGGTTCTAGTGCCCACGTGGTACAGAAGAAGAATTACCAGCAGCTCCACAAGCCCAAATTTAACAAGAGCAACTCTGGGGGTAAAGGCAAGTCTGATGGAAAGTACAAGCCATCACAGCCTACCAACTTTAAGAAGAGTAACAATAAGAAGCCGAGGAAGGGATCATGCCATGTTTGCGGTGATCCAAGTCACTGGGCTCCCCACTGTCCCAACCGCCATGAGCTGCGCGAACAAGAGAACAGCGGCAAGACTGCCAATGTTGTCATTGGCGACACTGAGATGAAGGAATCTGGGTAGGGTATATTTCCAACCATCCTTTCAACTTGTCATTCTCCTGAATGGCTGCTTGACACTGGTGCCAATGTACATGTTTGTTCTGATGCTTCCATGTTTTCTTCTTACCAGGTCACAGGGACTTCTCCCGTGCTGATGGGGAACGGTTCACATGCTTTCGTTCGTGGTGTTGGCACGGTCGATCTGAATTTTACTTCGGGAAAGATCGTGCGGCTGAAGAACGTTCATCATGTGCCCTCCATCAATAAAAATCTCGTCAGCGGATCACTATTATGTCGAGATAGTTTTAAGTTGGTTTTCGAGTCCAATAAAGTTGTAATGTCTAAGTATGGACAATTTGTTGGAAAATGATATGAGTGCGGAGGCTTGTTCCTCCTATCTTTGTCAGACTTTTGCACTAAAGTTATTAATCATATTTGCCACAAAATTGAGTCTAATATCTGGCATTCATGACTTTGTCATATTAACCTTGGTTGCATGACGCGGCTAGCTAGTTTGGATTTAATTCCGAAATTCACTACTGTCAAAGGTTCCAAGTGTCAATTATGTGTGCAAGCTAAGCAACCTCGCAAGTCCCATAAGACTGCGGAGGCAAGAGACTTGACACCACTGGAACATATACATTCGGATCTCTGTGAGATGAATGGCGTGTTGACAAAAGGCGGAAAGAAATATTTCATGACACTTATTGATGACTCCACTAGATATTGTTATGTGTATCTTCTGAAATCAAAAGATGAGGCTTTGAACTTCTTCAAAATCTATAAAGCTAAAGCAGAGAACCAACTTGATCGAGAAATTAAACGGCTAAGGTCTGATCGTGGCGGAGAGTATTTTTCTAACGAGTTTGATTCTTTTTGTGCGGAACAAGGTATCTAAAGACATAAACGGTGAGACCCATTGAGAGCTCTCCAGCGATTTAGGCTTTCTGGCCGTCCGATCCTCCCCGCTCCGTGCCTCCGCACCGTCCGATCACCGCCGGCTCCTGGAGTCGGCATGAACATGGATTCGCAAAGTCGCTAACCGTACCAACCTTCGTGCACCCACTCTCGCTGACGACCTCCCCCGATGCTCCCTGTAGCCCGAGGGCGCACCCGTCGGCCTCACTACACTGCGCGTTTAATCGGTGTGGCGGACGTGCCAGAGTGGTGCAGATTCGCAGCGCGTTCGTCTCATTGGTCGATTTTGATCATTTACCGTACTAGGTTTTAGCGAATGCATTGCGTGCCCCTCTGGGATAGCTTTCTTCGTACGTGGTTCCTTCCCCCTCTCTCTCGCTGACAATGGGCCCTATCCTTTACGTGTCCCACATGTCGGTTGCTCAGGACGTTGCGTCGCCCATCGTTCCCTTGCGTGTGTCGTCGCTGCGTATTTTCTACAGTAGGTCGGGGCACGTATGGTGTTTCGCGTCGTTGTCGGGTATGTTGCATTGTTCGTGATGTTAGGGAGAATTCGGGCCCGATTTCTCCGTCCAAGGTGGCCTCCCTCCATTCGTCGGCGGGTACGTTGCACTGTGTTGGTAGTCAGAACGAATTCGGGCCCAATTTCACGTGTCGCTGGCGGCTCGCCATTGGTTCATTCAAACGGAACCGACCTAATGGGGTTGCCGTGCACACTGTGCTGGGGGGACGGGGTATATAGGCTGCGTTCTGGATCAGATGGTTACTGCAGCTCTCATTTCCCCCTTTTTTCTTCCTCCCCGTTCTTGCTCCGTCGTGCTTTTCTCGAGCTCTGCCGTGTTTCGATGGAATCCGTTTGCTGATCTTCCGGCACGTTTGTTCCGTTGAGATCAGGCTTGGTATTCTTAACGTGTCTTGCTCTCTTTGTTTTGGTCGTTCTTTGCTCATGTCGTTGACCGTGTGGTGGATCCGTGTTTTTCTGTTGTTTGTTGCTTATGCAGTTTGTTTTTCTTTGTTTTCTGGGTTCCTAACATCTCTTTCCTGTTCATTGCTCTGTTTTTTCGTAGGTCGCCGGTTTACTGCTACGGGCTGCGGTGTGTGATGTTCCGGGTCTTGCTTCCTCTTCGCCGACGCCGGTTGTTGCTCAAGTATGGATGTTCGTTTATGTGTTTAATCTAATGGTATGTTGTAATCTTTGGTGTCTGGTTTGTGTTTTCATATTTCCGTGTCTGTTTGTTCGTTGGTTGCAGGCATTTTTTTGGCAGATCGGGTTTTGCTTTTTGGTCTTTTGTGTGCTTTTTATACCTGTTTTATGACCTCTTATGACTTTTTTCCATCCAGGTCATCGTTTATTCAGGATTATCTCTTTATGGCCTTGTGTTCCTGTCGTTCCTGTGCTGAGTTATCCTGGTTGGTGTGCACTGTCGGCTCCCCGTTGGACTTTCATGTAATGGTACTTTCCTTTTTTTACGGTGTTTTTTTACGCTTGGGCTCGCACCATCGGTTTGCCAGGATGTTGCTTTGATCATGTTTGTTCGTTGGGTTTTTCCAAGTAGCTGATTCTGTGTGGGTTGACTTGTTGCTTATGTTTGTGTGTTAATGTGTTTTAGTCTTCGTTGTTCGATCTTTTTTCATGTTACTGACTGATACGTCCATTTTTCATCACTGTTTTATATCATAATTTACTGTTATTCATTGATATATTTCATATTAAGATACATTACTTATGTTATTTCATCTTATTTTGCATGTTTGATGACTATTGGGATTTAACTGCCGGAGTAAGGAATCTGCTGGAAAAAGTGTCGTCAAGATACTATATTTCTGAAACTCCAAAAATCACGGGAAAATACAGAAGCTCCTATTTTACCAGATGACGGAGGGTGCCAAAAGGGGAGGTCAGGATGGGCCACGAGGGATCCACACCTGACCTGGGCGCGGCCAGCCTAGGGGCGGCGCCGAGGTGTGGTGTGGCGCCCCTGGCCCACCTCTGGCTCACCCCCTTTGCGTATATCTTCCTCCTAACCCTAATTTGCCAAAGGGAGCCACGAAGAAATATTCCGCCGCCTCTACGGGGCGGAAAACTACAGAGAGAGAAAAAGCTCTCCGGCAGGGAGAAATCTGCCACGGAAATTCCCTCCCGGAGGGGGAAATCATCGCCATCGTCATCACCAATGCCCTAGACTTCATCGGGATCATCATCATCATCCTCACCACCGTCACCATCATCTCCACTGCTCCACTTCGTTCCGCTGTAACATCTAGGATTGCTACTTGTCTAGTTCATAGGGGAAACTCTCCCGGTGTTAATTACTCCTTGTGGTTGATGCTTTTGAGTTTTATCGGTGAATTAAAGTTTATATCCAGATTGTTATTCATCATTATATCACCTCTGATCATGATCCATATGATGTCTTGTGAGTAGTTCTTGAGGACATGGAGAAGTCTTGATGTTAGTAGTGGAATTATGTTGAGTAATATTTAATGGTTTGATATTTAAGTTGTGGTGTTATTCTTCTAGTGGTGTCATATGAATGTTGACTACATGACACTTCACCTTTATGGGCCTAGGGGAATGCATTGTTTATTTAATTTACTTATTGTGAGGTTGCCGGAGTGACAGAAATCTAAATCCCCGTTTGTAAATTAGTGCACAAGGGAGCGTAGGATCCCAGAGTTTAAGGCTGTGGTTAGATTTATCTTAATCATTCTCTTGCATTTGCGGTAAGCCTGCAAGAGGTGTAATCACAAGTATGTATTAGTCCAAGTAAGGGAGGTGCATTAGCATAGGTTCACCCACACAACACTTATCAAAACAATAAAGATTAATCAACGGTATGAAGCGAAAGCCCTTGACGAAATTCCCGTGTGTCCTCAAGAATGTTTGGTCATCATAAGTAAAACAACCGGCTTGTCCTTTGTGCTAAAAAGGATTGGGCCAATCGCTGCAATTATTATTGCACTCTTTTATTTACTCGTATTTTATTTATCTGCTATATCAAAAACCACTAAAAATCTGTCTGCTAGTGTTTAAAGTGAAACCTTGCTCAAAACTGCTTGTCAGCACCTTCTACTCCTCGTTGGGTTCGACACTCTTATTTATCGAAAGTACTACGATACACCCCCTATACTTGTGGGACATCACTGACCGTGTGGTCGATCCGTGTTCTTTGGCATTTGTTGCTTTTGCGGTTTGTTCTTCTTTGTTTTCAGGGTTTCTTACGTCTCTTGCATGTTTGTTGCTTTGTTTTTCCGCAGGTCGCCGGTTTACTCGTTTGGGTTGCGGTGCAGGATCTGCCGTGTCTTACTTCCTCTTCGTTGGCGCCGGCTGTTGTTTGAGCGTGGATGAACGGTGTTGTTTATGTGGGTAATCTAATGGTATGATTGATTCGTTGGTTCCCCGTCTGTTTATGCGTTTTGTTTCTACTTGTGTTCATGTTTCCATGTCTTTTTGTTCGTTGTTTCCAGACGATTTATTTTGTGTGTCGCAGATCGGCTTCTTGCTATCTTCGTTTTATATATTTTCTGTTCGGTTCCTTTTGTGTTTTTCATAATTGTTTTGTGATTTTTTTGCCTCTTCTTCGTGCAGGTCGTTGTCTTGGTCGGGATTATTTCGGACGCGAGTTTATTTTATTTTATTTTAGCTTCAGGTTCCTCCTCTTTCTGTGGTGAGTTGTCCTGGTCGGTGGGTGTTGCCGGCTCCCCGTTGGGCTTTAGTTCGTTGGGCCTTTTTAGGGAACTGATTTTGTTTGGGTTAATATATTACTTCGGGTTTTTTCTCTCGTGTTTTCTTCTGCTTTCCGTATTTTTCTGATTTTACATACTTCTCTCTTTTAGTCTTTTTTATGTTTCTTCTCGTGCAGGTCGTCGTCTTACTGGTGATCGTTTGAGCAGCGGGTGGTTGATGTTTATTTATTTGTTTCGGGTTCATGTCCCGCCGGCTCGGTGGTCGCCGGCTTGCCCGTTGGGTTTTCTTTCTTGCGCACGATGGTACTTACTCTGTTCCTCGGTATTTTTCCTATATTCGCATTACCATGTTCAGATCTGGTGTGGTTTTTTTCTCACGTTTTCTTTTGCGTATCCTTTTATTGATTCGTAGTATGTAGAAGCGAGATCAGTGGCTTGGTATTTTTTTCTCGCGTTTTCTTTTGCGTATCCTTTTGTTAAGTCGAAATATATATGAGTTAGATCTGTGGCTTACGAGTGAAGAATCGTTTGTAAAGCTGATGTGAAGAAACGGGTGAATGATTGTTTCCTCTCTTTGTGTTTTTGGTTAGATATGTTTGGTATTAGTTTTAAGAAGATAGTCAACCGGAATTGCTTCCGTCTACAAGGAGTAGTAGAGGAATTAGGTGCGTAAAGTGTTTACTCTCCACGGGACATGGTAGGCGCAGGAATAAATTTGATTGGTGGTTATGCCGACTCCAGGGAGTCGGCGTGACCAGACGATGCGTTAAGACGGACAAGCCAGTATCGATCTAGTGTAACATAAGTTGCGATCTAGTGTAACATAAGTTGCAGGTCGTCGTCTTACTGGTGATCGTGAGCAAACTTGTATTTCAAGGCATAGTCCACTATCCAAGTTGCGATCTAGTGTAACATAAGTTTCTAAGTGAAAGTTCAACTTAACAGTCTCCACTAAGCACCGGTATATAAAACAATGTTTTGGAACAAACGTGAAATGATGTGCCAATGAGACTTTGCGGGGGATTGTTGGAATTTGCTGGACTTGTACATGGGCCACAACCTAAAGCCCAACTAATTCCGAAATTCCCATTTGGCTCATTTATTTATATGGCTGTGTGTGACCAAAGTTTAGTCCCACACTGCTAGTTGGGAGAGAGCTGCATCACTTTATATAGTGAGATGTTCTACAACTAGTAACTAGTAAGAGTATGAGAAGAGGAATGCCACCCGCGCGCTCCTCCTCCTCCTCGCTCGCCTCGCCACGCCTCGCCTCGTCACGACACGTCGCGGGTTGCGGGAATGAGCCGAGCCGATGTCTATATTTTTGCAGTCCGGGAAAATTTATTGACTCATTGATTAATAATTAACGGACGCGTTAATTGTTTTGTCGTTTCCGATTCTTTTGGATCGTGGAGACGTTACCGACTCGATCATGGGCTGCGCCCATGTCCTACCCGACCAACGCTATATATGCAGAGGAAAAACCCTAGCCGCCATATACGCAACACATGGTCTCGCACCACCGTTTCAGAACCTTGCGCCGTCGTCTTCCAAGTCTTTTCCATCCCATCTTTCGGCGTGCACCGGTTGAAGCGACAGTAGGCCTCCATAACCCCGCCTCTTGTGATCCTATACGGGAGAGGGGCGATCAGATTTTTGGGAGCGCACTCGCGCGACTACTGGCATCGAGTTCTTCCCCAACGACGACTTCTTCCCCGACATCGGCAGCCTCTTCATCGACGACATGGGCGACAGTGGTTCCGCTGCCGCTGCACAGTACGTGTCCTTGATCTTTCTGTTTCAGATACTGCTAGAGTTTCTGCTTGTAGTAGTTGCTTTACATTCGGTCTGTTTATCTATTGTCTTAGTAGATCACATGATTAATTTAATTCTGGTTATTCTAGTCATAAACTGTTTACAGTTTTCGTGGATTAAATCAATTGCTAAATTGATTATATATTCAACAGTTTTTCAGCCTCATTCCGGTATTTTTTTGTTATAGGTAAGAATATCAAGAGAAATATCAATATTCACAGTACCAAATCAATACATTATGAAAAATACTGTATCGATTTGGTATTACAATTGACAATAAAGAAAACACAATCACGAATCCTGATACTGCGTGACTCACCATTCCACCGCATTCCCCGCCTTCAAAACCCTATTGCGCGGAGCACAAAACCCACACAAGACACGCGCCCCTAAAAGCGCCCCACCCTGGCCCTGGGACACGGCCGCAACAAAAGCCACGAGCGCTCCCTCCTGCACTGCTGTTTGCTGCTGCGGTTTCGCCATCTCCCCGACCCCGAGCTCCGCACCGCCGCCTCTCATCCCACATGGCGCCGCCCTCCCGCCCCGCAGCCGTCCTCGCATGGTGATGCCTCCTTGCCCGCCCGCTCGCGCTGCCCGTGTCCTTGAGATATGCCGCCTGATTTCGTTGGGTTCGGGTTTTCAGGGGTTCGGGGGAAGACGGGCAGCTGGGCATGGGTGGTGAATGCGACGAGAAGGACTCGGCCCACTGCGTCGCCGCGCTGGATCCGTACGCCGTCTCCGCCGTCGTAGCAGGCAGCCGCAACTCCCTCGCCATCTGCGACGACGGCCGCGTACTCTTCCTGCTATGATTAATTGCCCGATTCCTCATTCTACTCCTTTCAGGTGGAGTATTTTTTTTCTTTCTAATGTGGCTTTTCTCGCCGGCGGCGGGCATCCGTGTGCAGCTCTTCACGTGGGGTGGAATCAGCGGGGGACGCTCGGGCACCCGCCGGAGACCAAGACGGAGAGCTCTCCGGCGCCCGTTGAGGCCCTTGCCGGGGTGAAGATCGTGCAGGTGAGTGCAGGATGACCGCTCCAAAATGCGATTCGGTTCTTGTCTAGTGCCGATGGAAGTTCTGTGTCATTGCGTTTTTGTGCCAGGCAGCAATCGGTGGTTGGCATTGTCTCGCGGTGGATGACAAGGGGCGCGCCTACGCTTGGGGTAGGGATTAGGGAACTTGGTTTCTTGTGTGACTCTGTGTTCGAATTTGGTGGATTAGATGACATGTGAGTTCATGGTGCAGGGGGAAACGAGTATGGGCAGTGCGGGGAGGAGCCTGAGAGGAAGGAAGATGGCACAAGGGCGCTCAGGAGGGACATCCCCATCCCGCAGCGGTGCGCTCTCAAGCTCAAAGTTCGACAAGTGAGTAGAATAGATTCACATTTCTATCACTTGCACCAGTGAGAATGTTATTGAATGCTAGTCTTTCTTATGCATCGTTTTATGGATTTGGAACCCAGCAAATTTTGCATCGTCTTGTCACACTGGCATATTCTTTGTTGCCCGAGACATGTTAGGCTGGGAGAATATAATAGTTTACATTCGGAATTGTGACAATATATCACGTACCGATGGAATACTGATGTACTAGTTGACTGATGATGGAACTTTCTGTCCTGCACTCTTGCTTTCCATTCAACATTCATTAACTTCTGGTGTACTGATTCTTTCATTGATTCCAGGTAGCCGCTGGGGGGACTCACTCAGTGGTTTTGACACATGAAGGTCATGTTTGGACATGGGGACAGCCATGGCCACCGGGTGATATGTATGTTGCCTGTTCTTTCAACTGAAATCTTCAATCCTTTTTATACTTTTGTCGTGTGTTGTCCTGGTATCAAGTTGCTGAACAATAGTTATTTCTTCAGCAAGAAAATTTCGACACCAGTACGTGTTCAAGGGCTGGAACAAGTGAGGATGATTGCTGTAGGGGCATTCCATAATTTGGCACTGTCGGAAGACGGAATTTTGTGGGCGTGGGGTAATAATGAGTATGGTCAGCTGGGGATCGGAGATACCCAACCAAGATCCCAACCGATCCGTGTTGAAGGGCTATCTGATCTTTCATTGGTGAGCTATGTTGTGTGTTGCTTCTAATTTCTGATATTCTCTTTAAACAAAGTTTGGCACTAGTGGGGTGTATGCTCAAGACATTTACCAAATAAGCTTAGCTCAACGCTTGGTTGGTAACTAGCTGAGCAAAAGAAAAAGGAAACACACACTCGGTCCACTGGATCCCAGGTCAAAGTCATGTTGACCCGCATGAAGTTAAGCTTGATATTGACTACGAGTCAATACTCATGGTTCTTTTACCGCCTTTGGTACAAGTCACTGATATCTTTGATGTTTTCTTTTTGAATCTCAAGTATGTTAGATGCTGCCTATTTCTATCCTGATTACAGCCTACCACTATGTGCTGATAACTCGATAATTTTCTGCACAAATATTTTCCTGATCAGGTCTTTGAGTCCTAAAAGTCATGTTTCTATTTCTTGTTTCATATTCCTTCATCTGTTTACAGGTTGACATAGCTGCTGGAGGTTGGCATTCAGCCGCGTTAACTAAAGAGGGAGAGGTATTTCCTTTCTTTAATTTAAACTGGTCCATCATCTTATAATTAATTTGTTTTCTCTGAGGAACCAACAGACCACAGTTGTAATGAGTCTCATACTTATAAATTCATTAACATTTATAAATCCAGATATCATGATCGAAATATGTCCAAACAAATCCTGTAAAGATATAAAGTTACCTAGTCTTGAGCTTTTGTAGAGGTTGAGCTCGCCTACTAACAGTACAGAGTTAAGCTACTGGCTCAGTTTTGTCTATTGAGCTAGCTCACATTTAGTTTGTTCCTTTTTTCCCCAAAATTAATAGTGTGGACATGCACATATGTATTAGCGCAGGAAGGCGTCGATTGTGTCCACTAGAATAATGATGAGTAGAGAAGCACAAGACAACTCCATCTGTTTTTTTGTACCGCTTATTGGAGAAAATGGAATGAGAAATAACATAGAAATTGAGAACTAAATGTAGGAAGTATATGTTTTGCAGTTCTGCAGTTTTATTCAATTTGCAATTGTGCATCTGTTACGTTTGAAACAATGTTATGATGTTTGCTATGTTTGTATAATTCAAAGAAATGAGCAAGTTGATCTGATCTCAAGTTTATTAAACTGATCAGGAAAAATGTATTTGAACTCTTAGTTATTTCTCAGTGTGACCACATATCTCTCTCGGAATCGCATGACATTTTATCTATGAACATGAGCTAGAGTATGTTTTAGCATATTCATCTGTATTTTGGTCTCCGCAGGTATATGCTTGGGAAGAGGAGAACATGGGAGGCTTGGCTTTGGGGATGATAAGAGTAGTCACATGGTGCCCCTAAAGGTTCAGCTTCTAGCAGGAGAGGATATTGTTCAGGTAGCTTACAAATAATGTTTGCAGTTGCTTCTTCCTTATTCTGTCATCTACAAGTGGCTGACTTAGCCATGTTTCCAAGTTCAGCACGAGAGTTCACTCTTTTGAATGTTTGCAGGTATCATGTGGAGGGACCCATTCAGTTGCGCTAACTAGTGATGGGCGGATATTCTCTGTAAGTAGAATTTTCTTTCCTGCTGCTTAGTATGCACTATTGTAAATTATCTTTTGGAGGTGTCGACTAGGATGAGTTTTGGAGGTGTTGGCTAGAATAAATTCAGAACAGCCGGTCCTTTTGACCATTTTCTCGTTTTGTCTTTAAAGGTAAATACCAGCAGCAATTAACTAAATAGCTACGCAAAAAAAAAAATCACGTTCGTTCTTTGGGGGTAAATGCCACCAATTAAAAGTTATTCAAATAAAATAAACTAAATTGATTGTAAGAGAATTTGATTTGAGCAAAACCAGTACTGACTAAATCTGGTTTAAGCACACGGTCTTATGTTACACCATTGTTCTTTAGAGTAGTTTGAAGTAACACCCCGGTGAAACTTGCACAATTTGGTAGTTAATCAGTCACTGTTGCTGAGCTTCACTACCGATCACATTTTTCCTTTAGAAAACATATCTGCAATTATAGGCATTGTATGAAGCGACTATTCTGCGCTGTTAATCGAATGCTTGAAGATTTCTAAAGATTTAAAGGTTGTAGATGTGCTTTGAAAACATTATTATGGCATGTTATATTCAGAACTGCTGATTTATGGATATCAGTTGTATGAATTTGATAAGAAGGTTCATTTATGAATCAGTTGTATGAATGTGAACTAAGTGTCACAACTCATAAGCTAGTACTGCTCAGCTTAGGTCCAAGAGAATAAGTGTATTGGTTTCTTATCTCCTTTACCATGTTTAGATAGAATGCCACTGTGATTGTGTTAATCGTGAAATGTTTCGGACAGTATCATATTAAGTAAAGTTTGCTGACCAGTCCTTCTTGTACTGACATTTGAAATGTAAATGACTTTGCATAACCAGTGGATTTTTCCCTACTAAAAAAAATGATAAAGTTTTTCAGACCTTTACTTTGTATGTTTATATTTTTTCCTTTCCATGCTTGCAGTACGGGAGGGGCGATCATGGCCGCCTAGGCTATGGTAGGAAGGTGACAACAGGCCACCCGCTGGAAGTGTCCATAAACTTGCCACCGCCAAAGTCTAGCACCAGCTCCGACGGGCAATGGCAAGCAAACTATGTTGCCTGTGGCGGACGGCACACGCTTGCCATCGTGACATGGATGGATATGTAATACAGTACTAGGCACAATCACTCAGTGTATGAATTTGAATTGAGGTTACAGTAATCGAATAAGAACAGGTGCTTTGCAGAGATGGAATCACCTTCTCTTGCTGAGTTGTTCATTTCAGGCTTCCATCGAATGTTCCGATTAACCAATTTTGTTGAGTTTTCAGTATTGCGGTTTTCTCATCCGGTGAAATTCAATCGAGAAGCTCGCGTGCTTTGAATCTGGACAGGCTTGAGAGCAGTGGTTTCAAGCTAGATTGCTCCTGGTATAACATTTACCCCAAAAGGTACATGGTATTTCATCGGTGATGTGAGGAAGACAAATTACTACCACGATGTTTCAGGATGGGATAAGAAACTGAATTTATTGTTATAGACGTTTTTTTAGAGAAGGATGACGCTAAATCTGTTAGCACGCTATTTTAAATCTTGATAATAATACAACTGGACACAAACTTCCGTGCACAGAAGTCTTGCCGATAGACTTCTAATGGCATGCTCCCCTCTCCCCACAGCCCCTCATGACCCCTTTTTCTTCGTTGGCACAAGTCGGCACAAGTTTTTTCTCCCAGTCACCCTAGGATTTAGATTTCCGCCGGATGGCCGCTGGGGGCAATTGGGGGCCGGTGGAAAGAAAAAACACGGGCTCGCCCTGTCAGTGAGTCACCGAAAAGACGTGAAAAAAAAGAAAAAACTATGTCGTCCTCATCGCCTCATCTCTCGCGCCCCGTTAATGATGGCCTGCCGCCGGTCAGCCTTTCTCAGGCGAGTGGCCAACGCGTCCAATCACGGGCCACACGACGGAGTTATGGCGCGCCACCGCCCACCTCCCCGCGCCATCTACACCACTCTCGCCTTCCCCTCGCCGCTATGTATCCCCCTCTCCCCGTCGGCACCGCCCACCTTCCTCACACTCGACCAACCTAGATCACCACACCCACCCTACCATGGCCGAGCGCTACCTGGCGACGAAGCGGGGGCCAACGGCTTCGGCCGTTGCTGGCTCCAGGATTCGGAAGCGCGCATGCTGAACGAGGCCGGCTACCACGCGCAACCAGACTTTCATGTTCCCGGCGAGTGGCGTCTCAACGCGGGTGGCGTGCCTGTGTCGCCGCTGTCGGAAGGCGCTGAGAGGCTCGCTGAGATCCAGACGGTCCTCGCCGGACTAGACGAGGAGCGCGAGGACCCGTGCTGGCACCAGGACAACCACGCCGGGTGGACGGCGTTCTTCCTCGACCGTCGCGCCAGGGATCTCGAGGCGTTCGACGGTGTAGGCCCACCGCCGTCGCGCAACAACTCCGCCGCCCGGAGGCTCTGGTGGTGCTCACCGGGGCACACCCTCGCCGCTGTTCTTGAACACATCGAGAACGACAACCACCCGAGGCTACAGTACCCGCCTGAAAGTGCATGTGTTGCCCCATGCGTGGTTTTGGTAATTAATGACAATCCTTATTGACTAATGTTTGCATTGAGATATTCTTATAGATCTTGTCCATAGGAAAAGATTGGAGTTCATGTGTTGGACTCTAGAAGATTTCATGATCACCAAGGTTCCATCCAAGGGTTTATATGAAGAATGGTCATGTGAAGAGTTGAGCTTATTGCAAGCATGGCTTGGAAAAGAAGATTGAGTGAACTTCATGTTTATCTCCAAGCCATCATCTATATCAAGATAAGAAGATGAAGTGCAAGTGGATTCATGAAGACGGAGTTTAGCAAGGCTCTCCCATAATGGTGTATGGGGGAGTATTTGGAGAAGTCTTCATCAAGCATGTGCTAGCAAGCACAATCAAGAAAGGTGTTCCAACTTGAGAGAGTCAAGATCGTCATCATCGAGCTCAAGTGGAATGCGCAAGGCAAAGGTATGATCTTGATAGGTTTTCTATTTTACCGGTCTCGTGATGTTAGTGGGAGACCGGGTTATAGGATAGACGGCGTACTATCAAGAGGGGCTCTCAAGTGAGTAACTTGATCGCACCTTTGTGGAGAGCTCAAACCTTTGCATATTTGGCATATCATCTTTCTTGGTTCTTATTTGGCTTTTATTCATGTGAGAATGTAGAGCTTGTGTTCATCTCCATACCAAGCTCTAGTTCACCGAAAACGGATTTCGTATTGAAAACTTGTTGCGTTTTCAGTTTTGGAGGTTTCGCCGGTTCATCTTTTTATAGAGAGGTTTTACCTCTCTACTTTTGATTTCCTCCTCACATGATGGACTATGATGTTTCTATGCATGATCTTGTAATGCTCCTCATTGCGATTCCAACAAACCCAAGATCATCGAAATCGGAGTCCGGATGGAAAACTTGTTTCATTCTCGGTGTTGGAAATATTACCGGTCCTCCTCGAGATAAGATCCACACCTCCCATGTGTGATATCTCCTCCATATTTGTGACCCTTAATATTTCCAACAAAGTTGGTTTCATCTCATTTGGATTTTTATTGAAAAAGATATGGTTTTTAGAAGTTTTATTTCTGCGCGGGCCAGCTCCCAGGCCGGCCCAGGCCGGGCCACAGGCCGGTCGGCTCTGCCAGGCCGCCAGCCCTCAGGCCAGCCCAGGCCGGGCCACAGGCCGGTCGGCTCTGCCAGGCCGCCAGCCCACAGGCGGCCAAGGCCGGGCCTCAGGCCGCCAGCCCACAGGCCGGCCCAGGCCGGGCCACAGGCCGGGCGCCTCGGGCAGCAGGCCGGGCCTCAGGCCGGCGCGCCCAGGCCACTGCCAGGCCGGCTCGTGGCTTGCTCGACCAGCCTCCTTTTTCAGCCCAACGGCTATTTTTTCAGTGAGCCTTTTAAAGGGGTTTTCTTCCCCATTGTTTAACACATCTCTTGAGCAAGTTTTCTCCCCTCTCTCCTCCATTATTGTTCTTTGGAAAAAGCTTGCCTTCCTCTCATTCCCTCCCATGATTCTTGCATATCTTTGAGGGAAATTGAGAGGAGATCTAGATCTACATATTCATCCAATCCATTCCTCCTCTAAGTGAGGGGAACCTAGTAGATCTTGATCTTGAAGTTCCATTTGTTGTGTTCTTCGTTGTTCTTCCTCTCTTCTCCCCCCTAAGCATTAGTTGCTTGTGGTGGGATTTGAGAGTGAAGGATTTGAGCCTTGTGCTCTTGCCATTGCTTCGTTGCATCGGTTTGTGCTCTCCACGAGGATTCGTGGAAGTTGAAAGCTTGTGAACTTGTTACTCTTGGGTCTTTGGACCCTAGACGCCCGTGTGGTGGTTGAGACCCTTGTGTGGTCACTTGTAGCTGTTCGGGAGCCCCCAATCCCGTTGTGGGTTGTGCCCCGGATCGTTGTTGAAAGGCTCCGGATTTCCGCCTCGAAGGATTCCGATAGTGGAAGGTGAACCAAACCTTTGTGGTGCGGTTCATCGGAGAAGAAGGTGAAACCTTTGTGGTTGTTGAACCATTGTGTTGGTTCACACCTCTCCAACGAGACGTACTCCCTTAACAAGGAGGAACTCGGGAATACATCCTCGTCTCCGCGTGCCTCGGTTATTTCTATACCCGAGCTTTTTACTTATGCACTTTACATTGTGATAGCCTTCGTGCTTGAAGTATTCTATATTGCTATCACCTTGTTGCTTGTCTTGCTTAGCATAAGTTGTTGGTGCACATAGGTGAGCCTAGTTTATTTAGGTTGTTGGCTTGTTAATTTAAACACATAGTTTTATTCCGCAATTATCAAGCCTAAACCGGAAAAGTTTTAATCGCCTATTCACCCCCCCCCTCTAGGCGACATCCTTGTCCTTTCAATTGGTATCAGAGCCTGGGCTCTCTTTTTGGGCTTTACCGCCTAGAGAGTAAAGATGTCGTATAGAGAATTAGTGCACGATCCCACTCTTATATTCGATGGCACAAATTATGATGTTTGGAAAATTCGCATGCTTAACCTTCTTAGGGACATAAACCCAAATTTTAAGAGAATTGTAGATATGGGTTTTTCTCCTCCAAAGGATTCCCAAAAGTTATCTTTAGAGGATGAGGAAAACTCTTATCTCGATACTCGTGTATCTAATTGTCTCATATGTGTTTTGAGCGATGTAGTTCTTGCATCAATCATGCCTTTTCGGAACGCTCATGAGCTATGGACCAAGCTTCAAGATAAATATGAAGTGTCCAATATTATTGAGGATGATTGTTCTCCCTCCACCTCCGGCCGTGATGAGTTCACAATTCTTCCACTTCACCAACATGTGATTTGTCACAAGGTAATGATATGGTGAGTGGTGATAGAAATTGCTTTGTTGATGGTGAATATTCTATTGACTATACTTCATCTCTATCTCATTGCAATGTTCTATCTTTGGACTTAAACACTTCTAGCACTCCAAATGTTTTACATGCTAGTGTTGCTAGTCCTTGCATATCATGTAATAGTTGTTTAACTAAATCTCATGATGATATGCTTCATTCGTCTTGTTGCCATGAAAACAATACTTCCATATCCTCTATTTCTTGTGTGGCTAACAATGTAGAGGAATCCAACATTTGTTGGAACAAGACGTGGATCTCAATGGTGCTTCAAGTATCTCTTCACCATCTTTGCCCACTACTCATTTTTGCCTTATGGCTAAGGATTCAGGTTCTCCACCTCAATCCAAATTGTGATGATGTGGATGAGGATTCTCATGGAGCGCTTATGGATGTTGAATCCATAACAAAGAAGGGTGAGATGGTATTTGGTGCTCTCCCCAAAGGTAGCAAAGCTATCCCTCCTCTAAGTGAAATCATTGTTTATGCTATTAAGAGTAGGGAAATCATTGAGGACTTGGAAACTCAATTTCTCGAGAAATGTCAAATTGAGAGAGAGGATGCCGATGAAAAGGCATCCTTAATGAATGCCCTTGAGGAAGAGCAAGAGCTTCGAGTGTCTCTTGAGAGAGACTTGAATCTCTTGATGAATCAATGATCTTATTATTGCTAAAATCATTAAGGAAAAGATCATGCTATTGCTAAATATAAAGTGCTTAAAAAGGAAAAAGTTGAATTTGGTGTTGGCAATGCTAGACTAAGTGAGGACATAGAGAGACTTGACAAAGCTCACAAGGCTTTAGAAAGTGAACACTCTCTCCTTATCAAGTCTCATGATCAACTCCAAACTCAACTATCTAAAAATGATGAGCTTGCCAAGTTGTCTTCTTCCATTTCTAATTGATGATGCTTGTGCTACTAACTCCACTTCTTGTGAAGCATCTATTTTGAAGGAGAATGTTGAGCTAAGGGCTCAACTTGAGTTGCTAACTAGCAAGTATGGAAATTGGAAGAAAGTCATGAAAAGCTTCTAGCTCTAATGATGATCTTCTAGCATCCTATGCTAGGCTAAAGTTAGCTCATGAGGCTATCACTACAAAGGTAACATCTTGTGAGCCTCATGTGGACAAAGGCACAACTTCGACTAAAAATGCTTTATTGCCATGTGCTAGTCCTAGTGATTCATCCACTCACAATATTGCTACATCTTGTGATGAATTACTTTCTATGCCTTGTTGCTCTAACAATGAAGCTTCTACTTCCTCTAGTGTTTTTGTTGATACTAACCATGTAGAGGAATTAAATGAGCTCAAGGCCCAAGTCACTTCTTTGAAGAAAGACTTGGAAAAGCGTCATGTTGGGGATTCTACACTTGACAATATGTTGAGTGTTCAAAGACGCCCCAATGACAAGAGTGGACTTGGATTCAACTCCAATATCAAGAACAAGTCCAAGTTCAACAAGAAGAAAAAGGGCCAAGAACAAGTTAAAGATTCGGCCAAGATTGTTTGCTTCAAGTGCAAAGTTGAAGGGCACCATGTTAGATCTTGCCCTTTGAAGAAGAAGGCTCTTAGTGAGAAGCAACAAGGGAAGAAGCCTCAAGTTCAAACTCAAGTTCCTCAAGTTGAAGAACGGCCTCTTCCCAAGAAGAATCAAGCTACCCCTCCTCAAGTCAAGACTCCAACTAAGAAGAGAGGAGGAAGTAGATGTTGCTACCTATGCCGTGAGAAGGGTCACGTTGCTTCTTCATGCACAAATGGTACCTTATCCAACCCCATTATTATTAATGATGATTATTCTCTTCGGAAGGATAAGGTTGGCAATGTGTTTGCCAAATATGTTGGTACTCAAAGTGGTGTCAAGAAAAGAACCATTTGGGTTGCCAAACCTATTGTGACTAACCTCTTAGGACCCAACTTGGTTGGGGACCAACAAGCTAAAACTTGATCAATAGGTGTTGTTGGAGGGCATTGGAGACTTGGCTACATTATGAAGAATTAAGGGATCTTCATCAATTATATTTCTCAAGTCAAGTCATTTGGATTATATTGTTCTATCTCATATCCAATGTTCCTCCTTGCGGTAACTTTTATTTAAATCATATATACATTGAAAGTTGCTTGCACCCTTGCATGTGTTAGGTTTTGTACCTTGCTAGTGTTGTATGTGTTGTGCTCTCTACTTACTTATCTTGAGTAATCAAGTATGTGTATGTTGGTTTGCACACCATTACTTGTGTTGAGCCTTATTGCTTTTATTTGATATCTTATCTTGTTGGCTCTCTTTTTGAGAGATTAATGGACTATCCTATTTTGGGGGAGTGATATGCTTCGTGCACTTCACAATCCTAAAATTGTGTATACATGAGGAATACCACTTAGTGTTGACATATTAATATTATCTATTCTCTATGTGGTATGTCATGCTCATGAGAAATTCAAATTCTATAATGTCCATTAATTTCTCGAGTTGGTTTTGTTTGCCTCTTGTTTTAAAATAAATGGATTATCACATTATGGGGGAGTAATAAGCTATGTGCATATTACAAGCCTAGAAAATGTGAACATGTGAGGTATTGCCACCTAGAATTGATATTCTTATTCTATGTGGCATGTTGCTCAAACAAGTTCCATTTTGGTAAAATGATTTTGTTTAATCATCTTTTGGATCTTGTTTGTGATGGACATTCTTGGTACGGTTTTCCCCAAATATGTTCGCATATCCTTTTGGGAAATCGATTGCTTCAAGCTACTCTTTGTAGTGGCTTTGCATGATCGCGTGAATACTTGAAGCTATCAAGAATATCTATCTTTTAAGCTTTGGCCTTTAAATCTTATCTTTTGCCATATGCTTATTTGTTGTGAAATTGGTCTTCAATATCATTCTATATACCACCGAGAAATATCTCTATATACTCCTTGTCCTTGACAAGTGATACTCATATGTGTGGTGAAATTTGTGACCATCTTCACTTTGGTCTTGCTTTGAATTGCCTTTTTTATTGCCAAGGATTTGTTTTGATCTAACTCTCTTTGTCTTCCTTGTATCTTTTGGATCCTTGTTGCTCTACTCAAAATTTGTTTTATGCTTCTTGTTAGGAAAAGCAATGATCCAATTCTTGTGCATTGACATTCAAAAGTCATACTTCTTGATAATGCACTATTCTTGGGAAGCTATCCTACTTGAGTAGAACATCGTTCTTTAAATTGGTTTTGCATCTTATTGCTTTCCTTGAACATGACTAGTGTTTGAATAATATGTATGGAGAGTGATGATCCCATTTGTGTGCATTTTGTATTCAAATGCAAGATCATAAATAATGCACAAATCTTGGGGGAGCAATCCTATATGCTTTTGAACATTAGTTGTCTTCAATTGGTTTTGATCCCGATGACGTGTCTCTTTGGAAGACAAACATTTCTCGTCTTGGTACTTTGTGCCATCATGAGAAGTGTAGAGGGTTTGGTTTATTCCTTGATGATATTTTCATCAATTGGTATCTTACTTTCATTTGGCATCTTTTCAAAGTGGTATCTTCAATCATGTGTTGATTTGGGTTTTGATATAATTTGGACAATTTTTTCTTGTCACACTTGTGTGTGCTTTCTTGGTTTAATTGGTGTTTTGTCCAAATTGTATCTCATTTGGTTCTTGAAAGTCTTGTGCATGCATATTTACTATATGTATATCTTATGGCATGCTTACTTTCGTTGATCCAATATATAGGATAAACTCCATCAAATCCTAAATGGCTAAGATGTGCATGAAATTCAATTTCATATCAATATGCACATATTTATGTGGAGTTTGTCCTATGTATTGTAGTTGCTCTAACTACTTTGGACCCAATGAGTTTGGGTACCATTTGTACTTGAATTTGTTTTAGGTACATTGGAGATGCATTGGAAGCTTGTCTCATTTACAAGGAAGGTGTTATCACCATGTGCTTATTGGAGCCAAGCTCGGATGATCGTGAACTCTTATCTTCTACATCACCAATGCTATCTCGGTAACAAGTATCTACCTCATGCATACTTTTCTAGCTTTCAACCTTGTGTAGGTTGTTTCATGGCATGAATCTCTTTGTTGCAATTCATTTGGTTCTTGCAAAACAACTTTGTTGCAAATGTGGGCAAGCCGGGATGATTACATATCAAGGGGAATATATATAATCATTTTCATGATTCATCAATCCCATATATGTTAATCTAGCACTTTCTACTCTATGTCTCACATATGCAATATTGATGCTTTTCAAAATCATTTGCCTTTTGCGATACTTGTTATCTTTCTCGGAGCATCCCATTTTTCACCTTATCCCTTGTGGATATTTTTGATGCTATGATGAGATTGTGTTGGAAGTTCATCTATATCCTTCTAAGATAAAATTGAGCTTTGTGCTATGCTTTTAAGCAATGATCTTATTGGTATATATATGACTTCCTCTTGGATATCATGTTCTTCACCGTTGTATCTATTTTGTGTGTGCATGTTTATTTGTGGACTTATATCTTCGTGATTGATGTCTACTTAGAAACTTATACACATGAGATAGTTACATCTTTAATTGGTATTCCAATTCTTTAGTGACCACCTCTTATTGCTTTTGATTCTTTGGTGGTTTCTAAAAGGCACAAGCTTTGTTTCATTGGTTTATTTTTTTAATAAGCTTGTGGACCTATTTGCTACACTCTTTGGTTTGTGTTCAATTATCTAGGAGGGAGTGAGGATTCCATGTTGTGCACCATATTTGAAATCCTACTTTGTGCACGTACCTTGGGGAGTTCCCTCTTGTTTTTAGAACATTTTTCGGATCCTTTGTTTGGTTACTTCTTTGTCGAAGTATCTTTCAATTTGTTTTCTTTTGCAATCTTTGGATCCTCAATATAGTTTGATCTCCTTCCCAACTATTCGTCATTGGATATGTGCATTTGATTTCACTCATATTATGAGAAATGCACACATTATGGGGGAGCTCTTACTATATTGGCCTTCTAAATTTTTCCTCCCATTTCGGCAATCGATGCCAATGGGGGAGAAGTTTAGAGGGTTTAAGGGAATTTGGTTTTATGCTTTAGTTTCGTTCTTAAGCATTTGCCTTTCTTGCTCTTGCATCCTTGCTCTTTGTGTTGCATGGTTGCTTAATTCATTATATAAACCCTCGTAAAAGGGATTGTCATCAATTACCAAAATGGGGGAGATTGAAAGTGCATGTGTTGCCCCATGCGTGGTTTTGGTAATTAATGACAATCCTTATGGACTAATGTTTGCATTGAGATATCTTGTAGATCTTGTCCATAGGAAAAGATTGGAGTTCATGTGTTGGACTCTAGAAGATTACATGATGACCAAGGTTCCATCCAAGGGTTTATATGAAGAATGGTCATGTGAAGAGTTGAGCTTATTGCAAGCATGGCTTGGAAAAGAAGATTGAGTGAACTTCATGTTTATCTCCAAGCCATCATCTATATCAAGATAAGAAGATGAAGTGCAAGTGGATTCATGAAGACGGAGCTTAGCAAGGCTCTCCCATAATGGTGTATGGGGGAGTATTTGGAGAAGTCTTCATCAAGCATGTGCTAGCAAGCACAATCAAGAAAGGTGTTCCAACTTGAGAGAGTCAAGATCGTCATCATCGAGCTCAAGTGGAATGCGCAAGGCAAAGGTATGATCTTGATAGGTTTTCTATTTTACCGGTCTCGTGTGTTAGTGGGAGACCGGGTTATAGGATAGACGGCGTACTATCAAGAGGGGCTCTCAAGTGAGTAACTTGATCGCACCTTTGTGGAGAGCTCAAACCTTTGCATATTGGCATATCATCTTTCTTGGTTCTTATTTGGCTTTTATCCATGTGAGAATTTAGAGCTTGTGTTCATCTCCATACCAAGCTCTAGTTCACCGAAAACGGATTTCGTATTGAAAACTTGTTGCGTTTTCAGTTTTGGAGGTTTCGCCGGTTCATCTTTTTATAGAGAGGTTTTACCTCTCTACTTTTGATTTCCTCCTCACATGATGGACTATGATGTTTCTATGCATGATCTTGTAATGCTCCTCATTGCGATTCCAACAAACCCAAGATCATCGAAATCGGAGTCCGGATGGAAAACTTGTTTCATTCTCGGTGTTGGAAATATTACCGGTCCTCCTCAAGATAAGATCCACACCTCCATGTGTCATATCTCCTCCATATTTGTGACCCTTAATATTTCCAACAAAGTTGGTTTCATCTCATTTGGATTTTTATTGAAAAAGATATGGTTTTTAGAAGTTTTATTTCTGCGCGGGCCAGCTCCCAGGCCGGCCCAGGCCGGGCCACAGGCCGGTCGGCTCTGCCAGGCCGCCAGCCCTCAGGCCAGCCCAGGCCGGGCCACAGGCCGGTCGGCTCTGCCAGGCCGCCAGCCCACAGGCCGGCCCAGGCCGGGCCACAGGCCGGGCGCCTCGGGCAGCAGGCCGGCTGCCAGGCCAGCCCAGGCCGGGCCTCAGGCCGGCGTGCCCAAGCCACTGCCAGGCCGGCTCGTGGCTTGCTCGACCAACCTCCTTTTTCAGCCTAACGGCTATTTTTTTCAGTGAGCCTTTTAAAGGGGTTTTCTTCCCCATTGTTTAACACATCTCTTGAGCAAGTTTTTCTCCCCTATCTCCTCCATTGTTGTTCTTTGGAAAAAGCTTGCCTTCCTCTCATTCCCTCCCATGATTCTTGCATATCTTTGAGGGAAATTGAGAGGAGATCTAGATCTACATATTCATCCAATCCATTCCTCCTCTAAGTGAGGGGAACCTAGTAGATCGTGATCTTGAAGTTCCATTTGTTGTGTTCTTCGTTGTTCTTCCTCTCTTCTCCCCCCATAAGCATTAGTTGCTTGTGGTGGGATTCGAGAGTGAAGGATTTGAGCCTTGTGCTCTTGCCATTGCTTCGTTGCATCGGTTTGTGCTCTCCACGAGGATTCGTGGAAGTTGAAAGCTTGTGAACTTGTTACTCTTGGGTCTTTGGACCTTAGACGCCCGTGTGGTGGTTGAGACCCTTGTGTGGTCACTTGTAGCTGTTCGGGAGCCCCCAATCCCGTTGTGGGTTGTGCCCCGGATCGTTGTTGAAAGGCTCCGGATTCCGCCTCGAAAGAATTCCGATAGTGGAAGGTGAACCAAACCTTTATGGTGCGGTTCATCGGAGAAGAAGGTGAAACCTTTGTGGTTGTTGAACCATTGTGTTGGTTCACACCTCTCCAACGAGACGTACTCCCTTAACAAGGAGGAACTCGGGAATACATCCTCGTCTCCGCGTGCCTCGATTATTTCTATACCCGAGCTTTTTACTTATGCACTTTACATTGTGATAGCCTTCGTGCTTGAAGTATTCTATATTGCTATCACCTTGTTGCTTGTCTTGCTTAGCATAAGTTGTTGGTGCACATAGGTGAGCCTAGTTTATTTAGGTTGTTGGCTTGTTAATTTAAACACATAGTTTTATTCCGCAATTATCAAGCCTAAACCGGAAAAGTTTTAATCGCCTATTCACCCCCCCTCTAGGCGACATCCTTGTCCTTTCACCGCCCCGCCCCCCGATGTCTCCCGCCGCCGCGGCAACTCCTGTATGCCGAGTAGGATGGGCAGCGGCTCATCGTCTTCCTCAGCCTTGGCGTCACGTTCTTCCGACTCGGCTCTGGCGACGCCCTACAACGCACAGCTCTCCCGGAGAGGAGGTGCTGCGCACGCATTCACACGGCGACAACCTCGTCATCAACGAGCGCCGTTGTTGGGGTTGGGCCGTTGGGGTCATGGCTGGAACCATCGCTACCCAGGGCGAAAAATAGCGCTGACAGTCCATTTATCGTCGGTACATCGCCTAGGGGTACGCATCGCTGGAGATGACAGATGAAGGATGCATCTCAAAGCATGACTAATAAAAGTCAGCAAGCAACTTTATTGTGTGCCGTACAGCTGATGCGACGTTGTGATGCGTTGTGCCTAAATTGCAACATGCTAATGACCATTTCGCTTATGCAATCAATTTAATTCAACGATATGTTATTAGTATGCCCAAATAAGAGTACCAGCATGACTATGTGGCAACCCTTCCCGCCAACACATTTGGTGGAAGAGGACCGGAGCACTATAAAAGGGGTCGTGCCCCAACCTTAGCAAGGAAGATTCCTTGTGCCAAAATTAGCCCATCCAAGTTTTAAGTTCTAGATCGGTGCTATTTCTTTCGTGGTAAATGACGTGCAGTGGTGAGGTCCTCTCCACTTGTGCCAAGAGGTCCTGGGTTCGAACCAGCCTCTCTGCATTGCACTTTGCAGGGGAAAGACTAGGTTCCTATAATCCCTCCCCAGACCCCACCTTGTGTGGGAGCCTCTATGCACTGGGCCTGTCCTTTTTTAAATGACGTGCACGTCAATACGAGACAATACAAGACAACTATTGTGACTTCCTCAACCCTGCTCGGTATTTAGGAGATACTCATAAATAAATGTACGTGTATGCGGTGATAGGGTGTTATAGGGGCGAGTGTAAGTGCGTATTTATGAATGTGTGTATGTACCTTATTTCTAAAAAAAGTCACATAATCACTTGGACTAAAACATTTTACAATTTAACTTATATAATATAGAACTAGTTACCAACATCGACAATAAGAAACTAATAATCCTATTACTAGATCTACATCAAACTATACTTCCATAAGTAATTATTTTATTTGAACCAAGATAATTCTTAACTTTTTGAAGAGCTCAGATCTATTAATCAAACCAACATTATAGATACCTTGGAAAATAAAGAAAACACATTGAGATCCCTTAGCGACCGATCGTTTTCTTCCTGTTGAACATGCCAATGGCGCTCGCGGCCGCCGCTGCCTGTCCATCGCCTAAGCCAACGGTTTTGTCATCAATATCACGATGTTGGTCCACCCCTGCAGAATAAATCATCAAAGCGTCGCAGGAAGATGCATAGATCCAAAATCCCATCATAAAAGCATGCAAACCCTAACCTCACCAACCAGAGAGTTGACACCGAGAGATCATCGACATGGACACATTCAACACTGTCAAAATGGATAGGCTTGAGGACAATTTATTCGTCTGATCGGTGCCGTCGCCACCACCAACGAAATGATGCCTTGTTGCCCTTCTAAAAAGATCCCAAAACGGGAAAAACTAGGACTCATCCGGTAGATCGGAACCTCACCACACTCCCACACTGACGGAGGAGGGTGGAGGGGTGAGGGTGCGGTGCGCCCAACAAATGGCCTCCGGAGGGTTTAGAGAGGAGAGAGAAACCCTGCTCGGTATTTTTTTTTGCACAAGGGGTGGGGCCCGAAGACCCCAGAGCTGCATATCAATCAAACACGTGGTAGGTACATTGTACAGGAAGGTCCTTTTCATCTAACGCCCTAAGAGACCTACTATTCGAATAAAGGACCTTCGAAATTACAAAAAACACCTCAGAGCTAAAAAATAAAAAGCAATTAAGCCCTTCAGTGCCACTGCCACAGCTCGCCGGCGATCTCCAGGCGTCGACGCCGAGATCATTGGAGCATCTTGTGCTCGGAATCTCCCTTCCGACGAGCAGTCGCAGACGCCAGCAAGCTAGACCCAGCCGGGATAACCCACTTGGCTAAATCGAGCCACCGAGCACTGGCTTCTGGACGAAGAGGCCTCCAACGAGGAGGTTGAAGAACGGCCACCTTCTTGGCCAGAGATCGCGGCAGCAAACTTGGCCACCGCGTGAGATGCTCGAGGATGCAGCAATAGCCTTCCCACCGAAGCAAAGGTAGCGAAGCAGCTACTCTTTCACCCCTCGCCTCCACGGCAGGCCAGAGGAAGATGCAGCCACCGTACACCTCGCCCGAAGAAGAGGCAGCAGCGCTTGATAGCGGAGCTTACCTTGAACAACTCCTGCATCTACTTCCACCATGGAAGCTTGCTGAAGAAGTGTCGAAGTCGTCGTCCCACGCCGCGCTCGAACGCCAGGACACACCAGCTCCAGAACCACTCCACTGATCCTGAAGTAGAACAGTAGCACATCTTCCTCTCCTCGCCACCACGGCCGGCCAGAGGAAGGCAGCACCGCTCCAATTTTCGATCTGCAAAACTCAACTCTTGATCTGCAGAGTGGATGATACGGCAGTCGATTTTATTAGAAAACCTTCGACCATCTTCTCCTATTGTTGTTGGAGTGTCATTTTTTAAGTCCGCTTCAGTATCAACACTAGGACTAATAATTTTCTTTTTCCCAGTCGCCGCACCTATCATCACTGATCTTGCTAGCACCACCGATTGTGCGGTTCCATCCACTAATAACAGAGACATGATCATTTTGCTCGAGGAAACAAAAATTGATGTTGTCGCATCGACGCAAGGCGGGTCTTCTTCACGCGTAATCTATCCCTGCCATGTTAACCCCACCGGTCACCGGACCCACATGTCATACAGAGCACAGTCGATTCCGCCGCCCGATTGGCCGCAGCCTTCGTGAATAGGGATGGCACCCGCAGGGTATGGGTAAGGGTGGAGCCACCCCATACCCTTACCCGTCGACCACGATCTTACCCGTCACCCTTACCCATACCCGTCAACGGGTACAACTTTTTCCCATACCCGTCACCCGACAGGGTAGATGGGTACCCGCGGGTCAAAATACCCGCGTTTAAAACACGTAAAATTGGGCAGAAAATAGTCGTAAAAACAACACATAACTCATGCAGAAGAGTTATATTTCATTGTTTTGCTATATCAGGAGTCGATACGTGATCACGTGAATCAGATAGATTAGATATAATATTAGGAATAGCTAAATTATCGGTATAGTGAGGTAGTCACCGGATGGTGCGCCATCCGCGGAGGGTTAGCGAGCAATCCCTGCCTATATCTTTGAATTACGATTGTAGCCTCATGCATAGACCCTACTCATACATCCGTGTGTGAAAGTTTAGACTCACTTGTCAAATGTTATATGGGTACATGGGTACGCGGGTATGGGTTATACGATCCCGTACCCGTACCCTCTCTACCCGATGGGTATGATATTTTCCCATTTACATACTCATGGTAATTTTTTATCCCATACCCTTACCCTAATAGGTTTTTACCCGCAGGGTAAAAGGGTAATGGGTACCATTGCCATCCCTATTCGTGAACCGCGTTCGCTATATAGCCCCTCCACCTACACACCCTGCTGCGACACAGACCACAGCAAAGGCGCCGCGAGCCCCCGACCTCTCCCCCAATCCTCCGCTGCACGCTCGCCACCCCCGAAGGTTAGGGCCGCCTCACTTTCTTGGCAGATTTCCCCTCAACCCGTGTGATTTCGTCTTGCGATGTGCTGTGGACACGAGCGATCGGCGTTTCCTCTTTGATTTTTTTTCCGGGCGCTGTTCCGGTGTCGCGGCTAGTAGATCTGGTGCTCTAGGCACCGCCGGATTTCGATTTGCGAGATCTGCGAGTATGGGCACGTGCAACGCGTAGATCCGACCGAGTTTTGTGAGGCATTGTCGTCCTGAAATGGGGATTTGTCTTATAGGTGCGGAAACTAGGTTGCTCTGCCGAGTTATTTAGCTGCGAATGAATCCCAGTAGAGGTAACATTCGTTTGACGTCACGTCGACTGAAATGTTTACAGTCTGGGACTCGTAGCGTTTTCCTTCGGGAGTTACTTGGATTTAACGTCCTGGTGGGGGTTACTTGGTGTGATGATTAGATCTGTTTTGCCCGTGCCAATTGTTTGTTAATATTCAATGGCTGGTAGCGGATTTTTTAACCGGGTGTTTATTAAGTGGCAGTGGTTTTTTCGGTCTCTCTTGTACATAATGGTGGTTATTCATCGAAAAAATGGTTACTAGTTTTAAACGTTTCCTTTTACAACATTGGTGGTTGTCATAATAGACTGCTAATTTAGACTTATGCTAGCTTCATCTAATGTGGCCCTGAACATGGATGCCAGTAGATCAGTTAGTCTTGCTGTACTGTATGTTGAATGGAATTTACAAGGTTCATTGTTTTCTGACGAAAGTACAAGGTTCATTGTAATTATTTTTGTACGAATGTATGAGCATTTGCTTCATGTTTGACAAACGTGAGCTTGTTTAATGACAAGGTGGTGATCTGAGTTGGACTGACAGTCATGTCCTTCGTTACCGTTGTGTATATGTTACTCTTGTCCTACTGGATACTTGGATAGGGTGATCGCTCATTCGGTATTTTTTATGTGGTTGCAGTAAGTTACTTTGCTGATCAAAATGTCGCGGGAGGAGAATGTTTACATGGCCAAGCTGGCTGAGCAGGCAGAACGGTATGAGGAGATGGTTGAGTACATGGAGAAGGTGGCCAAGACTGTAGATGTTGAGGAGCTCACTGTTGAGGAGCGTAACCTCCTATCTGTTGCCTACAAGAATGTGATTGGGGCTCGCCGTGCTTCCTGGCGCATTGTCTCATCCATTGAACAGAAGGAGGAGGGACGTGGGAATGAGGAACATGTTACTCTGATCAAGGAATACCGTGGAAAGATTGAGGCCGAGCTGAGCAAGATTTGTGAAGGTATCCTGAAGTTGCTAGATTCACACCTTGTGCCCATGTCTACTGCTGCTGAGTCGAAGGTGTTTTACCTCAAGATGAAGGGTGATTATCACAGGTTGGTTGAATCTGCCACTATTTTGTTGTGCTGTTGAATCACAAGTTTGTATAACTAATGTAATTTTGTAATTGTGTGCAGGTATTTAGCTGAATTTAAGGCTAGTGCTGAGAGGAAGGAAGCAGCCGAGAGCACCATGGTGGCTTACAAGGCTGCTCAGGTTGGTTCAGGTCTTTGCCATCGTATTAATTTCACTTCATGGTTATGGGTGGTAGTGGTGTTTGCCATCTGGCAACAGTTGCTTTTTAGCATGTTTTCTAGACTTGTTAATGTTTACTAAATTATTTTATCCTACTATATGCTGTGCAGGATATTGCTCTGGCGGAACTGGCCCCCACACATCCCATAAGGCTTGGACTTGCACTTAACTTCTCAGTGTTCTACTACGAGATTCTGAACTCTCCCGACAAAGCTTGCAACCTTGCAAAGCAGGTTAGTGCCATATTTATCTTTCTGGCATGCAGTGTTCTTTCACTCTTTACTATAGTTTCTTCTTTCAACTAGAAATAATAGATCTTATAGTGCCTACTCATGCTTTTGTCTGCGTGACTTGTGTCAGTCTTGTGCAGTAAAGTTTATAGAAATGAATTATAATCCATTTCCTCATAGGGATTTACAGTAACCATTTGCCCATGTCAGTAGCAGTTACACATTTGTGTTCAAGATGTGGTATCTGAAAATGTACATTGATATGATCTGCATTGGACTGTAGAGAGTGGTAAAACCTTCCGCTGATAGTTAACTCGAAAGGATTTTAAACTTGCTTCCTCATTTTCACGAGGACAACAATTTATAATGTGTGTGTCAACTGCCTCTGTTTTGCCTAAATCACCTGACCTGTTGACGTTAATAATTAAAGTTGTGTCCTACTCTGCTCGCCATGTCATCTATATCTTGTGACCTATCGAGCCTTACTCTGCAGGCTTTTGATGAGGCTATCTCCGAGTTGGACACCCTCGGCGAGGAGTCCTACAAGGACAGCACATTGATCATGCAGCTCCTGAGGGACAACTTGACCCTATGGACATCGGACCTCACGGTATCTCCTCAATCTTGACTGTCAGATGCCGTTTGTGGTCTGCCTCATGTTTTCCCCCCTGACAATAACCATCTGATAATGTCTTGGTTGCAGGAGGAGGGTGGTGCTGAGGATGGCAAAGAAGCCTCGAAAGGCGACGCTGGCGAGGGCCAGTAAATGCGCTGCGTGTTTCTGGAGCTCATTTGGTTTAGATGCCCCTGTGCTGTCAGTCTGGGTTGTGCCGTGGATGGATTGTTCTGTTCTAGCTGTTTTTCATGTACTCCCCTCCCTCCCTTCTTCCCTGCTGTAGACTGATAGTGGTCGAATTAGTTCCATCATCTATGCGTCGCTGCTAGTTGGCGATATTGGTCTCCTGGATTTGGGTACATTGTGTTGTGTCTCGCTAGTGGTTTCATTTCATGCTGTCTTTGTCTCTTCGCCGTGGCAATCAGTTACTGTTTCGCCTTTTAACATTTTAATTTGCTTAAAGCAGATCATGTTAACCAAGACTTTGTTGCTGTCTTGCTGACAACAATGAGAGGTTTGACTGGATAGCATGCAAATTTTGAATATTTCAAACCAAACTTATCTTGTCGCCACTAGTACATATGAAGGCCACGTATCCAACTGAAACTCACATTAAGGAAACTTACGTTATAGGCCATCGGATGGCAAAAAAAAAAAAAAAAAACAGCCGCAACTGCAACACAGTTTTCACTGGATGCTCCACAAATTTAGTCTAGTAACGTGCATATGCAAATTTAGACTACTAAAACGCATATATTACTAGTATATGTTAGTATTTTCCATAGTACAAATGAAGATGGTGTCATAGACTTCTCATTTCAAACCAAACTTATCTTGTCGCCACTAGTACATATGAGGCCACGTATCCAACTGAAACTCACATTAAGGAAACTTACGTTACAGGCCATCGGATGGCAAAAAAAAAAAAAAAACAGCCGCAACTGCAACACAGTTTTCACTGGATGCTCCACAAATTTAGTCTAGTAACGTGCATATGCAAATTTAGACTACTAAAACGCATATATTACTAGTATATGTTAGTATTTTCCATAGTACAAATGAAGATGGTGTCATAGACTTCTCATTTTGTAAGGATCAATTATCCTCTAGACCCAGTTTCACTTGTTAAGCGCTATTTGATACTCAAACAATATGTTACTCTATTTGGCTCTCTCATTATTAATTAGCTGCCACATTTTTATTTAGGTGAAATGTTACCACCTATGTTATTCTAAGCTAATATTGAATCCTGCTCGCTCCGTATTAAAATATAAGTCACACTACCAACTTACCACACACATGTAGTCAGGGGCGGATCCAGGGGGGTGCTAGCAGGGGTCAGACCCCCCCAACTGCTGGCCCCCTCAATAATCTATAATGGTGAATACTGGTATTAGGATATGCATGTACGTACTAATGGTCAAAATTAATCATAGTTCTTAAGCCCAAATTCAAGTATTTGTACACGCAAAGCCCAACAGGTAAAAAGAATAGCCCAGCTACCGAGTAGCCACACCCACGTACGGGATCCTAGAAGCCTGGTTGTTTTCACCTTCGTCCTCCCTAATCAGATCGATCGCATGCCAATTGCGGGTGCAAAGAAGCAAGCCGCCTCTCATTGCCGCCGGCCGCCGCGGACGATGGAATTTGATTGCCGGTTTGTCTAGGCGGCCGAGTAATACGGCGGCAGCTGCCCGCCATCATCCCGTCAATTCACCACACAGGGTCAAGGTATACAGTGCTGCTAATCTGATCTAAGTCTTTTAAATTGTTATGCTATAGTTTAGCTAATGCTTCTTTAATTAGTTCAAGAACGATGAGGAAGAATTCATTAGATTGATTTTTCCCACCAATTGATTCAATCTCGAATCTGGCCAAGTGTTAAACTTCAGGATTCAGTCCGTGGTATCATTCTAGCTATATTTAAATTAGGAAAAAATAGCTATCTTGTGGCCAAACATATGCCAACTTTGCTTGCCGATTTTAACGTTTATAGTACTAAATATACATGTTAGATTACGGTCGAACATAGGTTGATCTTAAATTATTTTCAGACTCGACACCTTAGTATACTTGCCCTAGTGGTGCCATCGTGGTCGGCCATTGTATACCCTTTCTGAAATAAGAGGAATAGTCGTGTCTCAAGCGACAGTCGTCACACTCACACATATGTTGAGGTGGCTAAGATTGTTTTCGACGACATCAGCATCACACTCTCGCTTTTGGGGCCACCCATCAGGCTTCTGCCGACAAGCATGCATTATCTACCTCCTAAGTTTTCGTCGCTCGCCCCCCTAAGTTCAAATCCTGGCTCCGCCCCTGCATGTAGTGTGACTTATATTTATAGTATGACTTATATTTTAATACGGAGGGAGTATATATAAGTGAAAGTGTTACTATTATTTATGACATGATAGTTTTGTGTAACTTGATCTAGGAGTCGCTCCCAAGCTCCATGCTGTTATTTAAATAGAAGAAATAGAAAATCATATTTACAAGTTAAAAAAAAATCTGGATGTAGTGTGTCTTGTAAACACGAAAAAAGTCAATTTTAATACTCCCTCCGATCCATAAAAACATTCGGAAGGTCTGTATAGGAATTGTGCTATTCACGTTGTTTGCCCACGACTCTTTTAATGGATCGGAGGTAGTAGTTTATGTTCCGAGTTATACAAAAATGATAAAAGTATGGATACGAGTATCCATATTTTCAAATGTCTAAAATTTATCTAGTTTTATTATTTTTGTGTAGCCCATAATACAAATAATTTTGCGATTTTACATGCTTGTAGAATATGTCATTGGCTATGTCTAGAATTATTTTCAGATTTTTTTGAGACATGTAAATATAAATGAATATTTGAAATGGGGAGAGGACTGTAACTCCGGAGGCGCAAAGGCACAATCTGCTGAACGAAGACGCTTCGAGCCTTCGAGGCACGGCCCACATCAGGTCCTTCTCCGGCGCCGATGCCGCCACCGCCGCCAGCCACCGCGACGAGCTCATTCCCAAACAAGGCCCTTCACGCACGCCTCCTCCGCAACGGCGCCCTCAACGCCGACCCCTCCGCCGCCGCCCCCCTCGCTGCATCAGCCGCCAACTCTTCCCTCCCCTACGCCCTCTCACTCCTCCAAGCCCACCCCTCCACCTTCTCCTACAACACCACTATCCGTTCCCTCGCCCAGGGTCCCCGCCCCCACCTCGCCGTCGCACTCTACCGCTCCATGCTTCTAAACCCCCTCTCCAACCCCAACAACTACACCTACCCGCCCCTCCTCGCCGCCTGCGCCCGCCTCCTCCTCGCCGGTTCACCCAAAGCAGCAGCTCCAGGCACCGCCGTCCACGCCTCCCTCTTTCGCCGTGGTCTCGATTCCCGCGACCGCTTCATCAGCGCCTCACTCCTCTCCTTCTACGACGCCGCCGGGGACCTACCCGCCGCACGCGAAGTGTTCGACCGAAGTCCCCCCGACCAAAGGGACCTACCCCTCTGGAACTCACTCCTCCACGCCTACCTCTCCAAAGGCTTCTACACCCACGTGCTACACCTCTCAAGCCGGATGCCCGCCATGGACGAGGTCACGCTGCTCGCCCTCGTCTCTGCCTGCGCACATCTCGGTGCACTGGACACTGGCCGCTGGGCACACGCCTACTATGCAAGGACCCGCCGGAATACCACGAGAAATCTTGGCACTGCTCTGCTCAACATGTACATGAGGTGTGGAGACGTCGAAAGCGCATGGTCTGCGTTCCGCGAGACGCTCGACAAGGATGTCCGGACGTGGAGCGTCATGATAGCTGGACTGGCTGTCAACGGGCTCCCGATGGACGCGTTGGACTTGTTCACCGAGATGAAAAGCATCGGGATGGACCCAGATTCCATCACCATGACTGCCGTGCTGAGTGCGTGTGCCCATGCTGGCATGGTGGATGAGGGCAAGAGGTTCTTGGGCTGCATGCCTGCCGAACATCGTGTACAGCCCACCATAGAACATTATGGCTGCGTCGTCGATCTTCTTGGGCGAGCGGGCAAGCTGGAGGAGGCATTGGCTCTCATTAAGACTGTCCCTTTCAAGGCCGATGTTGTGCTATGGGGTGCTCTCTTGGTCGCTTGTAGGGTTCACAAGAATGTCGACATGGGGCAGATGGCCGCCAGGGAGATACTCAAGTTGGATCCTCGTCATGCCGGGGCCTGTGTGTTCTTATCGAATGTCTATGCTGCCGATGGGAAATGGGACCTTGTACAAGAGGTCAGGAACGCGATGAAAGAACATAGGATATTCAAGCCTCCGGGATCGAGCATTGTTGAACTAGATGGTGTCGTTTACGAGTTCTTGTCTGGTGATCATTCGCATCCTCAGTCTGATCGGATATATGCAATGCTGGATGAAGTTTGCAAGACCTTAAGCCTCAAGGGGCACAAGCCTTCAACTAAAGAAGTTACCTTTGACATTGATGAGGAGGACAAAGAAGTTTGCATCTCGCAGCACAGTGAGAAACTGGCACTTGCCTTGGGACTCATCTCTACGAGAAGAGGGGATGTGATCCGTATAGTGAAGAACCTGAGAATCTGCGAAGATTGCCACTCTGTCATGAAGATAGTCTCGGAGGTCTACAATCGAGTCATAGTTGTTAGAGATCGAAACCGTTTCCACCACTTTAAGAATGGCTCCTGTTCCTGCTTGGACTATTGGTAGGACAAGCAGGAGTGGCAAAGTTTTCTAGGAAGAATGTAAGCAGTTCATTGCCTTTTGTATTAGGATCCACTAATTTTATACAACAGGTTGCTGGAAAGATATAATCATAGAGGTAACATTTGTCCTATTCATGATTTTTTTCACGTGTGACATGTAGGTTGCACGATCATGGACTTCGAAACAGGGTCTTTCTGCCGGCCATGTACTTGTGGCTGATTGACATGATTGTTATACGACAGTGCAGAGTAATTGACCAAAAAGCTGGCTAAGGTTCTGATCTGACTGGCATGAACTATTCACCGAATGTGGATCTTCCTCTCAGCATATACGCCTTCTCAATTCATCAATTGTACTTGAGTCTGAGAATCAACAGAAAAGAAATTCTTTTGTGGATGAGATTCTTACATTGATCAAGATTTTCTTCATTGTTTGCTGCTGTCGGGAACGACAGATTATTTCACACAAGTATGTCTCTATCACTTTTATCCTCATTATGCTTTGTCACTCCTGCGATCATTTTCTACCAACTTAAGTTGCTCTGCGTCAGTTAATCATAGGCCATACATGTTAATTGAGTTTCTTTAAATTGTAGCTCGTGAAAATTTATGTACTTGTTTTTCTTATGCAGCAATAATTTTGAACTTTGAATAACAACCTGTTATACTGACAAGACTCCAATGCTCGTTGTTCTCTTGTCAAAATATGTGCGGATATGTAAGCCATACCAACTAAGTATGGACAGTAGTTTTGTAGCAAGTGTAGTTCTAGCCATGCAAACTGCCCCGAAAAAGTCGGTTGTTGCTCAACAAAAAAATTTGACAATTTGGTAACATAACATTGCAGCTAGCATGATATCACCAGATGAGGAATTTAGTTTCGAGTTATTAACCAGGCAGCGGAATTTCTTTTAGATCAGCCGAATGTTCTTGTTAAGGGATCTTAATATCGTATTGACACACCGGATGCTGAAGTATGAGATTCCGTAGCTACGAGGTGGTGGGATGAGCTCTTGAAGTTTGATCAGGTTTAAGAAATAACTGTCTTGCTTTGTAATTGGACTATACTACATCATTTTGACATATAGAGTTTTTTCTCTGCTGTCTGAAAATTAAATTCATGTATAAGTTGTTCTACCTCTATTTAGTTGAAACTAAAACCACGACAAGAATTATGAAACAGAGGGTGTACATATTTCAGCTAAAAAGGGATGTACTAGGTGGAATACAGTATACAGTAAATTGGATTAGATATGTTCAGGAGCTAATGGAAAGAAGAAAATATCTCAGGGATCTTAAGATCTCTTTGTGAGCATACTCTTTCTTGGCGCAAGTGCTCATCAGCAATGCACATGCTTACATAGTCGTTTCAAGCATGCAGAAGACAATTTTGTTATTCAAGAACCTCGTATCTTCATGCTTGATGGATTAAACTTTGTTTCTCTTTGTTTTTGGTCCACTGTACCAATCTTTCGTAGCTATTGCTTTGTCTCTGAATTTGGACTGTAGACAGTGGTAGATTCCAGAGATTATTTCTCTACTTATCGGAGCAATCGCCTATCTAAGATTCCCGCCTCTTTGATCGAAATGAATGGGCTGCAATCACCACAAAACAGCTATGAAATGCAAAAGCGATTAGTTTTGATTTTGATGATGTCTCTCAAACCGCGGGTTAATCGTACAATTGAAATCATGGGGTCACAAAACATTTTATTATAGACCATGGAAATGATCTAAAACGTGAAAATGACGGTTGTTTTATGCCACCTGTCAAACCATATGTGGGGGCTCATCGGCTCTAAAAATCGGGCCGGGATTTGAAAACAGTGACCTATAGCCCACGAAAATGTCTCAAAAAGGCAAAAGTAAGGAGTTTTCATAATTTTTCTTGAATGTATTGTTTTCACTGTGCTTAGAAATCATCTTATGACCAGAAAATATTTGGATATAGCAATGAAAACGGCCAGAAAATGCGAAAATTATGAGTTTGTGCCATTGAGCAACAACTGACTTACTGTACAAACTATGGAGTACAACTTTGAGTTGTTGAGTTCGTCCTTTGGGCAACAACTGACATACATAGTCATTGTACGAACTAGGGAGTATAACTTTGTTATGTTACTAGGTTATTAAACAATTATTTTTTGATGTACGGTTTGATGGTGTATATATGACGTACTTTTGTTTCTGTCGTGATTCCATTCTGTTTCCGTTCCTAATATGTGATCCATATATCCGGCTATCCGCGTCTGTTCATTATCTGTCCCGCTCCGAATCCGGTGAAAAAGTGTGATAGAAGATATGGTAAAGCTAAAATCCGACCCGATCCGATCCATTTACGTCACTAGCGGCCGGGCAAGGAGAGCCCAATCGTGCTTGGTGGATTGATGATGTGCCCAGTTACGCGCTTGCCCCTTCTGATCCTGGATCATTTTTTTATTTCTTTGTGTATTAAATTCTGCGTATGCTTCTAATTTTAACTTTGAGTCCTAACTTTGAAGTTTTCGGGTCTGATCCCGTACTTCTTATATTTCTTAAATTGATCTTTCTAAGCATAAACTTTCACATTTTATGGTGGTTGTTTGGGTTACAGTGTTTTGTGGTATCGAGATGCGAGATATATGCATGTGACCTCATGTACGGTTTGAGAGATGTCACCAAAATTAGTTGCTTTGTGTTTAAAGATAGCTTTTGTGGCGGTGGAGACTTTTTGATCCCAGGCACCAGTGCACCCTCCAGTTTAAAAATTCGAAAACCATATTTATAACCTTTAAAACATTATGAAAAAAATTCCATGTGTAGCCAATGGTGTATCTCATAACCTTGAATTTTTTATATTCAAATACTTTGTATTGTGGGCTACACAAAAATAACAAATCTGGTAAAACTTAGAGATTTGCGAGTACAAAACTTAGAGATTTGAAAACTTAGAGATTTGAAAATATACGTTCTCAGATCTACACATTTGTCATTTTTGTGTAGCTCAGAATACAAAGTTTTTGGAGTTGAAATTTTGCACGTAAGTGAGATATATCATTGGCTACACGTGGGATTATTTTCGGAATTTTTTGAAGCTTATAAAATATGGGTTTCGAATTTTTTAAACTGGAGGGTGCACAGGTGCCCGGGATCAAAACCCACTTTCCGCTTTTGTGGTATACTAGATGACCGGTTGCGCCCCTGGCGCAGGTGCCAAAGGTGACACTGTAAGGTAGCCTTAAGTTTATATTGATCTGAAAATTATTAGTAATACATGTAGCATACCATTTGGATGTTCTGATAAGCTGGAACAATTCAATCTCCTGACGCAGTTGCCGAAAGCTGTAATGTAGCATCAAGTTTTATAGATAATAGTGGATTTTATGGATTGATAAGATGTCTGTAAATGTGTATATAATTGATTTCAACGTGGGAGAACCACGTGGTTTTTTGATAGAGGAGGGTGCAACATCACCGAAATTGCGAGCATGAGGACTCGAACTCGGGTGGGTGGGAAGGCATCGGCCCCTCTCCACCACTAGGCCACGCCTTAGTCTGCAATGTGTATATAATTAGATGAATGCAGACAACATAAAACCTAAATTTGTTGTGTTGCATATACTAATATATTGATTAAATCCTTAACACGTGGTATAAGATATGAAAATGTATCTGGTACAACATAAAGCGTAGGTGCCGAAATCAAAACTGTAATGCAGCCTTAAGTTTTAAATATAAAACCTAATTTGGTTGTGTTGCATATACTAATATTTCGATTAACTACCTAACATGTGCTATAAAATATGATAATTTACCTGGCTTCTCTAATTTTAAGCACATACATAATACAAATTAGTATGTTTTCAAATTACCTCTATAACTGATACTAATTACATTCATTCAACTGGAATTTAGTAGGTCATCAACGTTCTCTTTTTAAAACTATAAATTTCATCAGCTCAGAAAAAAGTTGTTTCTTTTCTTCTTTGAGCGATCAAAGAGATTCCAAAGACTGTCGCTATAGACATTCCAATTAAAATTTGAAGCAGAGCCTTCATTTTTTTTAAGTGGGATTGTTAAACATGGAAATTAAGATTACAATCTCGTTCAACACACAAAGATCCCATTTTTTAAGGTGGGTAAACATACACATTCAGATTACAAGCTTGTCCGACCGCATCTACCACGCAAGGCGGGGTCGATCCAAATAACATACCCCCACTAAAAGGACACACGCTACCACGGTGGGGCACCGAGAGGACGACCCACTGCTCCGGTGCGCCTTCGTCCGCTGCTCCGACGAGCCTTTTTCCCCTTCCGGTGCTCCGGCCCTCCACGCGCACGCCACGACCTCCAGCTCCACACCCAGTCAAGCTTATTAATCTGCATATATTCTGGAGTATTAATATATGCATCTAGCAGTTCACTCAGCTGAAAAAAATCAGAGGCAGCGGTCATAAGAGAATGCCAGATTTAAAAAGAATTATGCAAGCAGAATTAGGGCTACAGTTTCAGTAAATGAATACGCATAGTGCTACATGGTCTAAAAAACCTCAAAGATAAACCCCAGGAGTATTGTTCGGTTAAACCTACTGGCTACTGCTACTCAAGGATACTCAAGCAAATGAGGAGCACATGCTCCTGGTTCTAAGTTGCAGACCACCCATCTTAAATCCTACTCGGGGCTAAGTTGCAGACAGATTGCAGTGCTCATGCCCGCACAGGATTAGCTCTAGCTGTTTCAGGAATCTCATATGAGCATTCTGATGGTTTACTACAACAATCATAGAATTCATAAACAAATTAAAGAGGGGTCGAAATCATGCTTTATACCGGTGAATCATAATCATGTTTTTCACAAGTGTTGCACAAATTTGTCAGTAAATTTCAGTGGTCTCTGTGATGGCTGCACATGAGTGTTCTCGGAATTTGTATTTTAAGCTTAGACAATATCTTCTTAGCTTAATAGGTCACTTGGATATTTAAGTAGCAGAGGTACACCGTTAAACAAACAGCTGGTATCTCATCTGATCCTCTCAAAGAAAGAATGTTCAGACTGTGTGACTTTCTAGTGCTTCTGTAGAAGAAAGCTAACAGAGTAATAAATTAGTCAGTGCCCTATTGTTTAATTGGCCACTCAGATATTTCGTTTTACAGTTTGCAAGCAGAGCATCATCACTGAATGACTCAAACCTGTAATAGTTAATGTTAGCATTAACCCAAGCTTCCAATCTTGTACCAAATCAGATTGACAGATGCTAGCTAAAAACAAGTTCATTGAACAATACATAATGTATGAGATGTATGATATTCCCTATAAGGTGACAATTTCCCATATGTTGTTGTTTCCATAGGCCAGTGCATGAATGCACATGCTAACATGTGGAAGATGATACACCGAATGAAACATGGAATTCAAGGTGTATCTTGAATGGTTAATTTTTTTGCATTAGACAAAAACGCAAATTGATTCGTCAGCTTACCCAGAAGTTCCATCTCATCACGCCGATTGGTTTCTTCGAGCTCAAATATTTCTTTTCTGCAGATTTCTGGATTCAAAGATATCTCATTATATGCAGTTCGTTTCTGTAAATTTCTTACTTAACAGATACTCTCCAGCCAACCTACAAAGTGCACATTATAGTTTTTTAAAGCTTCTGAACAATTAGATAAAACTGAATAAGATTATTTATTTGTCCTGTGAACCAAACCTGCATATTCGCCGACATAACAAAAGATAAACTAATAGGAGTGATTTCTCACTATTCCTAATTCTAGTGCTAGGAGAACCTCTCTGAGGTCACAGATCCATCACAAACTAACATGAGTGATTTCTCAGTATTCATAATTATAGCCGACATAACAAAAGTCACAGATCCATCGCAAAATTCAAATAAGCAGGAACTAAATGTCGCTTAAGCCATGGCACAAAAGAAAACCGAAGAAGAGGGAGAGAGCTCACCACAATGACCACCCAATGGCAGCCATGGGCACCCCAATGGCAACTTGGGGTGCGGCAGCCACATATATACATGAGACTACCAGATGTGAAGATGTTTCTGACTTGGGGAGAGAGCTCAGTCTAATTAGAGTAACCATTTGTAGCTAGACATAAGTAGTGACAAAGCTAAACATCAGCTCGGTAGGTGCATACCTAGGAAACCATGCATAACAAACATAGTAATCAAAATAAATAGAAAAACAAAAGCACACCCACCAGCTTTCAGTAGGACCCCTAAACACAATTAGACAAATACTGTGGTAATTCAGTTCAGACAGCTAGCAATTAGCAGTTCAGCCAAATTAATATTTCAGGAGATTCATCCCTTCAGAAACAAATTCCTGCTACCATAAATAATCGATCTCAAGTGCGGAGGTAGAAGGCGCATGTGAGAAGCATTACCAAATATAGACAAGAGTTAGTTTACGCAGTAGCAATGATTTAGATGCAGCTAGATAATCAGCAAGACAACCAGCACGCAAAACAGAAGCTGCACTGGAGGTCGCAGATGCTATCCCTGGACATTCAACCGGCGACACATCAGGTTGAAACTGCAAAATATGGAAGCTATAAAATCGCTCAAGATTACTACCACGATCCAACAACCGAAAATTCTAAATGAGTGCCAATACACATCACTTGAGCTAACCAAACAGAATAGCTCATATAATAACTTCTTCCCTCAAATAAGTTAAGTTAACCAACAAATAGCACAGGTCAACCATATAAATATTTCTTTGGATCATACAATCTATACCAAGCAAAGCGTTCTGTACATGTACCCCTTATGAGTGGTTACAATTAAGCTGTCACAAGCAATCATGTACGAACAAAACACATGTATAAAAGATGAAGAATTGTAATTCTGCATCAACAGAAATAAACGGCAGGTGCAAAAGATGAAGAACTATAATTATGAAACAACATAAATAAAGGGAAGGAGAAGCTCACCTTGGCATCTTGACTGACGAGCACCGCTTCCCGCTGGCTGCCAGACAAAATCATTCTTCGGTTCATACAAAGCTAAACATCAGCAGCAACAAAGGTAAACATCTGGTTGCTCATCTCCTCCTTGTGTTTGCCCAATCAAACTTGCTGCTAGCTGCAAGGAAAAAACATAGGAAGCTCATGACCAGGTCTGCTGCTAGCTGTAAGGAGAAGGTACTTCAAGCTCACGGCCCATGGCCTACAACAAAATCGAATTACTACATGTTGGGTTGATTTGTTATGCCAAACAGAAATAATCAATAACACCACCAGGTGGAGGAGCAGGGCAAAAGGCAGAACATACCAGCGCAGGGTGCTGAGGACCATGGTCGGCCTGGCCAAGAGAACTCGCTGCGGCTTCTGGGCAGCCACCGAACTCCACCTCCGTCCCGGAGGCCGGGCCTGCAGACCACCTACCCCACCGGGATTGCATCTCCTCCGTGCTCCTCCCCCGTCGCCAAAGCAAGGGGCATAGCTCGTGCGGCGGCCGGTGCAGCCTCTCCTCTGTTCCTATTCATTCAAATGGGTGAATGGCATGAACCAATAAACACTGCAACATCAGGCTAGCTACAAAATTTCAACTATACTCAATTAGTAACCACAAAATCAATCTGATACAAAATTGTATTCATGCATGTATAGAAAGGAAACCAAAAAGATAAATCCTGATATAGTTGAAGATGATTAATTACCTAGAGACATCTCTAACCTGTAACCTAACACATCTAAAATTATAAACATGAAATTGCCCACGTATCTGTCCCTAAGCAGACCAGCCACCAATCCACACAAAGATCAGTACCTGCAAAACAATCAGCCAATAAAATCCAAGAACCAAAAATATCCAGAATAATCACCCAACAAGCAGCCAAAAAAGAGCCAGAAAATCCTACGGAGCAGCAAGTCCAAGAACGAGCCAAAACCTAAGGTAAAAACTGGGGAAAATCAAATCCAAGGCCGCAGGGACTCACCTCAATCGAATCTACGACGCGCTCTTCGACGGATGTGCCGACGGATGAGACACCCTAACTAAAGGATACTGTGTGTGTGACCACACCATTAGTCGAGGTATGTGTATTATACAGCTCGATTTGCTCAGCCTTGCCGCCACAAACACCCAGCAGAATCATTAGAACCCTGCACCAGTGATGAATAGCTGAAAAAGAAACACACACATACAACCTAATTTAGTATGGGAAAAGACGAGTTAATGGCATGGGTAGTCACACATCTCGTCGCGTATGTGCACTTAAGTCACACATCTCCAAAACGTGCTTTTTTGGTCACAAACTGAACAAACGTGTGCACATTGGTCAAAAACGGGCCACATCATCCCGTTTTGGACTGAAATTTGTTGAAAAAACCCTAGTGTAATAATATGAGGATTATATTGCAAAATATCTCGTCTTCTTCCCCGCGCGCCGCCCTCCATCTCCATATCCGGCAGCCATGCCGCACTCCTTCCCCTGCAGCCACGCCGTCCTCCACCCTCCACCCGCAGCCGCGCCTCCCTCCATCCTCGCCAGACACGCCGCCCTCCATATTCCCCGCAGCGGCGCCGCCCTGGGGCGTCCCTGGTCACGGTCAGGTCGATCGAGCTCCGCCGGAAACCAGCGCCCGCCGGCACGCTAGACCCTTCCATCATGTCTGCTCGCCCCAGCTGCACTCCACCGGCCCAAATCGTCACGAGATGGTGAGCGGTGGTGAGCTCCCGCACGATTCATGCGTGGATGACGGCGGCAAGCTCGAATTTCGGCTTGATTTCTGAGCGGCGGTGATTCCAGCTCGAGTTGTGGGCGGCGGCAACCTCTGGTATGGAGTGCGGCGTGCAGGTGGAGGCGGGGCGGCTGCCTGCGATGGATGGCGGCGCGGCTGTCGGGGATGAAGGGGGCGGCACGACACGACTGTCGAGGATGGAGGGGGCGGGGCGGGGCGCCGTGGCGGGGGATGGAGGGGGTGGTGCGGCGCGGCCGGGGATGGAGGGTGGCGCGGGCGGCGCTCCGACAGAAAGGCGGCGGCGGCGCTTGAGAAGGGGGCGGCATCGCTCGAGTAGGGGGCAGCGGCGCTCCGGTCGTTGACCTTCCTTTTTCTTTCTTTTGCTGAGAAGGTTTTCTAATTTTACAATATGACCCTCCAAATATTACAGCAAGGGGTTTTCTACAAAATTTCAGTCCAAAACGGGATGACGTGGCCCGTTTTTTACCAATGTGCACATGTTTGTTCAGTTGTGTGACCAAAAAAGCACGTTTTGGAGATGTGTGACTTAAGTGCACATACGCGACGAGATGTGTGACCGCCAGTGCCATTAACTCGGAAAAGACTGATGAACTTGGCCTTCCAAATCTAGCCACACGGCCACACCACAAGGAGCTCACAAGATTGTTTTTTCCAGGATCTGAAAGAAAGTAAAGAACAAAGAGAGAGAAGGACAATAAGGCTTGCCTGAGCTTCTCTCATTGACGCATTCCTATTTCCCATACCTCCATTGCTGCTCACCCATCTGCTCCAACTCGAAACCTCCAATCCCTACAGAAAATCTCAATAAGATAAGATGTACTATCTAAAAAAAATCTTTTGAATAACAGAGAATGTATGAGACATATGATATTAGTTCCTATATGTGCTTGATTGTGCTTCAACCATCCATTAGAAGGCATGTTAATAAATTGGACGAAATTGTACCTATTAACAGAGGTGCAATGCAGATTAACTATCCATCTAGACCCTTTTATATCTGCATTGAGTACAAACAAGAGATTAGTAACATTATCCATAAATTTGACTTTCATGTCAGCCTATAGCAAAAATAAGCCACAATTGTTTTTGCTCTGCCGATAGCTTCTACACATAAATCTGTAATTCTGAAATACAATTTTTGTAGAGTGGGTTAGGCACGAAATTAAGTACAATATCTTATTGGAGTATAAATTATGCCATCTAAGAGATTACTCAATAAATATATTTGAAAGCTATCTTTTCCACACACCATTCCACAAAGTGAAAATATATCAGATTGGCTCAGCATATAACATTAGTTTCTATATGTGCGTCAACCATCCATTAGAAGGCATGTTAATAAATTCGACAAAATTGTACCTATTAACAGGTGCAATGTAGAACTACTATCCATCAAGACCCTTTTATATATGCATTGAGTACAAACAAGAGATTAGGACCATTACCCAGACATTTGACTTTCATATCAGCCTATATAGCAGAAATAAGCCATAGAAAGTTTGTTTACAAAAATAATATGCTTACAAACAAACATGAACTCATTTGTACGCATGGTACAAAACTAACAGAAACCTTTAAAGAAATAGATGACTGGCCAGATGAAACACTATGTATTGCAAATGCACATATTTTGACACATTCTCAAAGTTCAATCCAGTGGTTCTGCTTGAGTACATTAACTACTCTATCAAGATTTTACAACAGACAAGTAATGAAAAGCAAATATTGGTGTGGTGCAAACTTGTGAAGAACCAACGGTTAGTCTACCATTCAGTAATGGTGTCCTCCCTCCTCCAAATCAAGTTCATGTGACTTCTGTCCTTGCTCAAATCCATGTCAAAGGCCATCCTTAAGCCCAAGTCCCTATTTTTCTGTCACATACACGGAGTCCGAAGGAGACACGAAGGGGGCCGAGGAGGCGGCCACACCACACGGCGGTGCGGTCCCACCTTCTGCCGCGCCGTGACGTGGTGTGGGCCCCTCGGGCCTCCACCGACGTCGCCCCTTCGCCTATAAATTGATGTTTTCGGGAAAACCCTAAGTACCCGAGTCATTATCCACGAAAAGTTCAGAGCCGCCGCCGCCGCCGTCAACCCTAACTCGGGAGGGTTCTGAAGCTCTTCCCGGCACCCTGTCGGAGAGGGGAATCATCACCGGAGGGCTCTACATCGCCATGCCTGCCTCCGGAGTGATGTGTGAGTAGTTCATCCTTGGACTATGGGTCCATAGCAGTAGCTAAATGGTTGTCTTCTCCTCTTGTGCCATCATGTTTAGATCTTGTGAGCTGCCTATCATGATCAAGATCATCTTATTGTAATGCTACATGTTGTGTTTGCTGGGATCCGATGAATATTGATACCATGTCAAGTTGAATATTGAATTATCATGTCTATGTTATTTATGATCTTGCATGCTCTCTGTTGCTTGTTGATACTCTGGCCAAGTTGATGCTTGTGACTCCAAGAGTGAGTATTTATGCTAGATAGTGGGTTCAGTCTCCATTTAATCTGGGACAGTGACAGAAAGTTCTAAGGTTGTGGATGTGCTGTTGCCACTAGGGGTAACCTAATGATGCTTTGTATAAGGATAAATGTGTTGTTTACATTATGCACTTTACTTAATGCAATTGTCTGTTGCTTGCAACTTAATACCGGAAGGGGTACGGATGTTAACCTGAAGGTGGGCTATTTAGGCACAGATGCATGCTAGATAGCGGTCTGTGTACCTTGTCGTAATGCCCAAATGAATCTCATAGTAGACACTACTTGCACATGCATTGTTATTATGCACTTTCAATATTGTCAATTGCCCAGCTGTAATTTGTTTACCCAGCATGTTAGTTATCTTTATGGAGAGACACCACTAGTGAACTGTGGACTCTGGTCCATTCTTTTATATCTGATAATACAACCTACTGCAATCATTGTTCTCTTTCATTCTCTGCAAACAAACATCATTTTCCACGCCACACTTTTAATCCTTTGTTTTCAACAAGCCGGTGAGATTGACACCCTCACTGATTTGTTGGGGCAAAGTAGTTTGATTGTCTTGTGTGCAGGTTCCAAGTCAACCGCCAGGACCTCCCCTTCGACGCAAGCAAGTTTTCTGGCGCCGTTGACACCTTCAGAAGTGTCTTCACCTCCTAGTGGATTGATAACCTCGGTTTCTTACTGAGGGAAGACTTGCTGCTACACTCATCAAACCTTACTCTTGGGGTCTCATGACGAACGTGTGCTTTACACGCATCAGCCCGCTGGGTCCAATCCGACCGACCGCGCTGCGCCCCCTCGCGCGCTCGCCATGCTGCAGCCGTCGGGGAGCCGCCGCGAGAGCCGGAGGCTGGTCGTCGGCCGGCCGCGAGGTCCAGGTGCTCGGACGACCGGTTCTTCCAGATGCGCCGCCGCGAGATGCGCCGCTGCCGCATCGAAGAGGCTGACCTGCTACCGCCGCTGCAGGGCGACGAACGGCAGGCACGGCGGCGATGCAGCAGCAGGAGAGGCAGCAACGGAGGAGGAGGAAGCGCATGACGGCGGTGGAGCTCACGGGAGGAGGAGACATGATTGGGGGAGAGAGGCACGCGAGGGGATTGGGGGCGTGCGGGGACGGAGGTCATTGGTGGCTAGGGTTTTACCGCGCGTCATCCCCGCGAAAAGAAAGGGTGACGCGGGCGATGGCCTGCATGTGGGCCCGGGATGCTGAATACCCCACTTGTCATGGACCTAACGTGTGTGCCAGCAAGTAGGAAACGAAAAAAAACGAAGATCCAACGGCCAGGGTTCAATGGACGGTGGAAACGGACGGCCAGGATAGTGTGCTTGGGATGCAAAGTTTGGGTCGTGGACACGCCTTGGTCATGTTGGACATTTATAAGGTAAATAACCATTGTTTGGAGACCTGGACCAATTTGCATGTCGTGACCTCGGGTACTTGCATAGTTTGAGAGCTGTTGTCAGAACTGTTTTTATATCATTTTCATTGGCTGTAGCCCACTATTTGGAATCTCAAAGCAATTTGAGGGGCACGTGCCCCTGGGAATAGGTTTGAGAGGTGACGTCACAGAACACGTAGTTTTCATGTTTTATGACCATTGTTATAGCACAAAGTTTTGTGGTGTCAATAAGATTTTTAGGGCCCGTAACCCCCAGTACTTGTTTGAGTGGCGATATAAAAAACTCATCATTTCTACGTTACACGGTTTTCGTGCCCTTTTTATGGGCACACCGTTTTGTTGTCCCATGACGATTTTTAGGCCCGTGACTCTGCGGTATACGGTTAGCGAGCTGTTATCATAACTCGCTCGTCGTTTCCATATTTTTTGGGATATAGCACACCAGTTTTGGGTCTTGGACCGATTCCACGGGGCCATGGCTGCTCTATTAGGTTAGACATTTTGATAAAAAAAATCAGATTATTCGGATTAAAACCATCGGATAATACTATATTTTTTGGATAATCCATATTTGAGGTTATTTTATATACCATCTCCTATACCGTATTTGGGTGTTAAGATTGGAGTCGGATATCTTTATCAGCTGAATTTTTTCAAACCAGTTATGGATTTTTTTTACGGTTTCGGAGTCGCATAGGGTGATGATTGTCCTATCCATTTACATCCCTACCAGCAGCAGCACAAGCGACATATGCATTCAGGCTACCCACACCTACACGTTAGAGGGGGCGTGCATAAAGGAAAAAAAACTCAAAATGATTATAAGGAGGAATTCGGAAACCTTGTTACGTTCACGCTTATATACAGATCTGCCCATTTCTAGACTAGCAAGTTGGGAGTAAAAAAGCCAACACTACACAGTGCGTTGTGCACGATACATAGAAAACCTTAATTGGGTCGTGGAGTATGCGGCCCAAAAAACAGCGCGAGTACAAACACTACTAGCACGGAGGTACATATGTTAAAACAAGAGGTACAAGTGAATTCTAAGGGTTTGGATTAATCAAAATAGAATATAAAGTGCATACATAGCGGAATAAAATAAATAAATAACTACAAATTTCCCCAATAAAAACTGTAAACAGAAATCTAGTTGTAAACATGTAAAGTAACAGCAACATTTCAGCATAGGCTGTGACAAATAAAACAGTCCACCCGCGACAGTCTACAAATGTACATAATTAAACATGTTGAAGTTCATATCCGAAAAATACTATAGCTTGTCATATGGGACTACAACAGAATGTGTTCATAGTCATGTAAAAAGAAGTACACACTTAAACTAGACGAAGTTCAAATAAATCTAAAATGAAACAAACAGTAAACAACATTGTCTGTCAAAAGTAGAAATAATCTAAATGAAATTGATCTTGTCATAATTTTTATATAGTGAAAAGAAGCCCTCTACTAGACATCCAATCGCCTAAAGTTTGTTGGACACAGATGCGTCCTTCGTACCATTAGCCATATGCTTCTGTGACAGGGGCATCACCCCACATGAGATGTGTAGCTTCTCCAAAACCATCCTTTATATCCTCGTGAGAGATATCGATGATGGTAGCGGCAATGTCTTTCATTCCTTGTGACTTGCCCACAAATCAGGTGAAAGGATAAGGATGTCGCCTAGAGGGGGAGGGGGTTGAATAGGCGGTTTAAAACTTTTCCGGTTTAGTCTTGATAATTGCGGAATAAAACTAGGTGTTTAAATTAACAAGCCGACAACCTAAATAAACTAGGCTCACCTATGTGAACCAACAACTTATGCTAAGCAAGACAAATAACAAGGTGATAGTAATAGAATACTTCAAGCACGAAGGCTATCACAATGTAAAGTGCAAGTAAAAAGCTCGGGTATAGAAATAACCGAGCCACGTGGAGACAAGGATATATTCCCGAGTTCCTCTAGGAGTACGTCTCGTTGGAGAGGTGTGAGGCACCACAAAGGTCGATCTCAACGCCACAAAGGCACACCATATTCTCCGATGAACCGCATCACAAAGGTTTGGTTCACCTTCCCCTATCAGAATCCTTCGAGGCGGAATCCGAAGCCTTTTAACAACAATCCGGGGCACAACCTTCAACGGGATTGGAGGCTCCCGAACAGCTTACAAGTGACCACAAAAGTTCTCAACCACCACACAGGCGTCTAGGGTTCGAGGACCCAAGAGTAACAAGCTCACAAACTTCCACTTCCACGAATCCCCGTGGAGAGCACAAACCGATGCACAAAGCAATGGCAAGAGCACAAGTGCTCAAATCCTTCACTCTCAAATCCCACCAAAAGCAACTAATGCTTATGGGGGAGAAGAGAGGAAGAACAAAGAAGAACTCAACAAATGAACTCCAAGATCTAGATCCAAAGGGTTCCATTCACTTAGAGGAGAGATGGATTGGTGAAAATGTAGATCTAGATCTCCTCTCTCTTTTCCTCAAAGATATGCAAGAGTCATGGCAGGAATTGAGAGAGGGGCAACCTTTCCAAGATCAACAATGGAGGTGAGAGAGGGGGAAAATCGTGCTTCCCACAATAAAAAGAGCCGTTGGAGTCTGTGTAGACTAGAGACTCTGATCTAGGGGGGTGGAGACTCCGGGGGGGGGGGGGGGGCGGAGACTCCGGCCCACTTCCGGCCCCCTATACCGCAAGCGCCGTCCGAACACAGAAAACTAACAAAACTGAAAAACAGATAACTTTCTCGTCCGGACTCCGTTTTCGATGTTCTTGGACTCCTTGGAATCACCACAACGAGCACTGCAAGATCATGCAGAGAAACATCATAGTACAACAATGGAAGATAAACCAAATGGGGAAAGTTTAGACCTCTCGATAAAAGAACAACTGATAAAACCTCCAAACCAAAACCGCAATATGTTTCTCATCCGGACTCCGTTTTCTATGATCTTGGGCTTGTTAGAAGATACTCACAAGCTCTACAAGATTATTCATATACACATCATAGTCCATCATTTGAGGAGGAAACCACAAGTAGAGAGTTTGACCTCTCTTAGAAAAGTCAAACTGGTAAAACCTCAAACATAAAAAACGCAATAAGATATACATATGAAATCCGTTTTGATGCATTAGAGCTTGGTATGGAGATGAACACAAGCTCTAAGTCCTGACATGGATTAAAGGCAAATAAGAACCAAGAAAGATGAAATGCTAAGTATGCAAAGGTTTGAGCTCCCCACAAAGATGCGATCAAGTTACTCACTTGAGAGCCCCTCTTGATAGTACGCCGTCTATCCTTTAACCCGGTCTCCCAATAACACCATGAGACCGGTAAAACAGAAATTCTATCAAGATCATACATTTGCCTTGCGCATTCCGTTTGAGCTCGATGATTACGATCTTGACTCTCTCAAGTTGGAACACCTTTCTTGATTATGCTTGCTAGTACAGGCTCCGCTTGGTGAAGAATTCTCTTGATATATATGATGGCTTGGAGATAAACATGAATGTTCACTCATTCTCCTTTCCAAGCCACACTTGAAAAATGCTCAACTCTACACATGAACCATTTTTCATATAAACCCTTGAAAAAAGCAATGGTCATCATGTCATTTTCAAGAGTTCAACACATGAACTCCAATCTTTTCCCATGTACAAGACCTATAAGAATATCTCAATGTAAACATTAGTCCATAAGTGTTGTAGGGTCGGTCCCGATCTTCACGGATTTGGGCGGATTTCACGAAGAACGCGAAGAACACGAGGAAGAACGCGAAGAACACAAAGGGGAAAAGGCACAAATCAAGGGGATAACAAGCAAGACTTCAAGATACAATCAACCGGTAACCAATCCCCAAGGGTAGCCCCCGATTCTCAAGCACCAAGCAACCTTACTCTTAGGATTGTTTCTCTCAACGATCAATCCAACCGTTCCAATAGCGCCACCGAGAGGTGAGGGATTGGCGAGTAATCGCAACTACAAGGAAGAGGTCTTGAATCCACAAGAGGGATCTTCTCCACAAGCGGAGGCCTTGAATCCACAAGGTGATCTTCTCCACAAGGGGAGGCAACACCAACAAGGGTGGCAAGGAGCTAAGCTCAACTCAATCTATGCTTAGTCTAACCCTAGCTCTAGGGAGAGGAGGAAGTATTTATAGACTCATACAAACCAGGGGCAAAAAGGGAAATAAGAAGGTAAGAGCACGCGAGCACGGACGGCTGGAAACGTGAGCCGGCCTAGGCCGGCCATGGGGCAGGAGGCATCGGCCAGGGGGTCAGCCTGGGGGCCGGCCTAGGCTGGCCAGGAGGCTGGCGGCGTCGGGTGGTTAGCCGGCCTGGGAGCCGGCCCAGGCTGGCTGGGAGGCCGGCCGTGTCTGGCTGCTGGCCAGCCTGGGGGCCGACCTAGGCTGGCTGGGAGGCTGGCTGGGACGTTGGCCGGGCTGTTGCTTGCCGTTCCTTCCGCGTCTTCTTCCACACTTGTCCGAGCTTCGTGTCCTTCTTGAGCCTTGTATTCTTGGTAATCTTCACGCTCCTCCATGCTAAGCAAACACAAGGTATCGACATGAGATAGCATGCCATTCAATGGAGTAACGAAATCGTGCAAGGATAGGAGCGAGTTAACCTTATCATGTAGGGCTTTGACTCTTGATCTTGTCATTGGTCCACTTGGTGTGTCATGTGTAGGAACCAGAGGTTGGGCTACATCATCTCCCCCCCTTTAAAAAGAGTCGTCCTCGACTCTTGCTCTTCAATACCATGCAAAGGAGGTGGATGTCTTGTCGAAGAATTGGAATTCTCCATGCCTACAAACACTATAGACCAAGCAAACCATGTGTGTGCAAGAAATAGGAGCATATCAACAATGACATGTCCATTCTTTGTCATAGCACCGTTGGCACAACACAATAGTATGAAAAGGTAGTGCAAGTGCAATGTCAATGTGCAAGCAAAACAATGATACATGTTCCGAATGTGGAAACATAAAAACTCCATAAAATTATGAGGATGCCATCTAGGTCTCTCATGTTGAACCATATGATTATCATTGCACACAAGGCATTGGAAGGGACAATTTGTCATCAACCTTGATGCAACAAGAGGAGAATTTGACAAAAACACACAATGTAAAATTTCCAAAATATCATCATGTGTGCAAACAAAGCACATGAAAGAGCAAGTTTTCTTCATATTTGTTGCAACACATAACTCATCCATGTGAAAGATCAACTATACATGCTTGTAAAAGGTAGAACCAAAAACATCATCATGATTGCAAACAAACCATAAGCAAGAAAAATTGTTCAACTTGTTTGATGCAAAACATGAGAAAGATTTGAGAGTTGGATTCGATCCACTACTCACATATATGCTCTCAAGAGCTCTTTTTGTCAACTCATGTTCACTTGAGGTTGACATTATCATGCGGTTACCGGCACACACACAAAACACCAAATGAAGAAATTATGTGCACAATAAATGAACACATCATCCATCATGATGTGTCTCTTCATTTGCTCATCACCAACACATCAAAATCAATTGGAACATATGATGTATGTGAGTGGTCACTATGCAAAGTGAAGGATGGAACAAGGTCCATAAGAGAAAATGAAACATTTCCAAAATGTGATAAAGCTATGGGGGCAATCTCATTCGCAAGCATTTCATCATTATTGCAAGCAACACATGTGAAAGAGAAATTGTTCGACATGTTGCAAGCCACAATGGGAGAAAAATATAAACATTCATAACAAGGCATGCTCATGGCAAAATCTCACAAATAGGTAATTCCACATGATCAACATTGGTTTCAAACAAAGTATCACAAGTGAATAAGAACGAATCATATGTGACATCCAAAGAATCATCCATAGCATGCAAACGGTCATAGTTCATCATGTCCACTAGTGGGATCATGGTCACATCAACACCCATACCTTTGTAGTCCCGCTCATGTGAAGTGGTGTTGAAGTAGTAGGAGCTTCCATGTAGCCGACTTGGTCATCTTGATGTAGACATGGGGTGGCATCATCATCATCCTCCATGTACATCTTCTCCATTTGAGGCACCATCAAGTTGGGGAGTGGCGTCTCAACATCCATAGAACCTAGCACACAATGAGAGAACACACTAGAGGAAATTGGTAAGTTGTTAGAAATCGAAATGGCCTCACAAGACCTATCAACTACCTCTCTCAACTCAAGTGGTGTATCACTCATTCCCTCAAAATGAAAGCACTCAAACTCACATATGGTGGAGTCACTCAACTCACTCTCACTCTCACTCAAGTGGGCTAAGTGGCTCTCATGCTCACATGGGTTTGGTACCATCTCATAACGCAAAGACAAGAGGGTAGGCTCAATGCTCTCAACTCCAAACGCCTCCAAGGTTGAAGGGAAACTCCCATGCTCAACCTTCTCAACCAACTCGCCTCCAAAGGTCAATGCCATAGTGTAGGCATCATCACTTGACTCCATTGTCGAAGGGAAAATCCCATGCTCGACATCACTTGGCGTATCAACCAAAGTAATAGCGTCATCCACGCTCGCCTCCTTGGTCGAAGGGAAAATCCCATGCTCGACCGTCTTCCCCATCTTGGTCTCCATTTGGGCACTCCCACATCATGTGACCATGGACATTGCATAAGGGGCACAAGAGATTGGGACATTCTCGTGGATCATGGTCTTGGCCTTGGCAATTGTCGCATATGAGGTCTTCTTCTTGCCATATGGGACCAATGTGGTGGTAGCACTTGGTGTAGAAGCCATCTCATGAGAAGTGCTTGAGAAGGGCGTCGACTTGCTTGTGACCTCAAGTTTGTGACCATGTTTCTTCCGGCGTCGACGTAGCCTTTGCTCGAAGAATTTGTCGATGTCGTCCATGATCTCATCAAACATGGATCTTGAAGCTCTTGTTGGTGCCAATGTCGTGATGGAACTTGAAGTAGGCACCAAATGAGGAGCACTTGCTTGATGGCGTGTCTTGCGTCTTGACTTCTCCTCATGTCGACGTTGACGCTCTTGAGGGGAGACTGACGTCGAAAGTCATTTGGATGCTTCTCCTCATGGCGATGTCGGCGTTCTTGGTCTTTTGGCGACCTTGCCTTGGAGCTTTCACTCGAACTTGATGACATGTGCCGAAGCTTGGCAAGTGTGTCGATGTCGCCTTGAAGCTTGGTCATGTCATGGTTCACCGTAGCTTCTTTCTTGTGGCGCCTTCTTAAGTTAGATGGGCCTTGACTTGGCTTGGCCTTGTCGATGCACTTTTGGGGCGCCGCCTTGATGTTGATGTAGAATGTCGAAGCTTGGCACTCTTGGCGATGTTCTTGTCATGGCGCCTTCGTGAAGTAGACGGAGCTTCATAGATGGACTCAAGGTGGTCTTGTCGGTGCTCCATCTTGCGCTTGAACCATAGTAGGTTTTGCCACGACGCTTGGTGGGGTCGCTCTTGAACATGGTGGTGATGGGGTTCTTCTCCCGTGCATGTTGTCGAAGGAGTAGTCAATGTCGTCGCACATGCATGAAGAGTGGTAGTCGTAGACGTTCTCCACCATGTCATCGGAGTGGTACTCGTGGTAGTGGTGCTCCACCATGTCGTTGTAGTCGAAGTCGGTACCATATGATGAGGCATGTGAGGAAGGTGTGCCTTATTGTCGTTGGAGCTTGTGTCGTCGGTGTCGTGGTACGCTCCATGTCATCGATTTGTATGTACTTGGAGTCGATACTATATGATGAAGGTTTGCCGACGTCGTTGTAGCGCTCCATGTCGTTGACGCTTGAATAGTCGGAGTCATAGCGGAAGTCTTGGTGATGATCCATCGTGTCATGCACACTCGTGGAGTCGTAATTGTGGTAGCGGAAGTCTTGTTGATGCTCTATCATGTCATGGGGGTCATTGTCGGTGTAGTAGTCCCCCATGTCCTCAATGTATGTGTCATCATAGTCCATGTGATTCATCATGTAGTCCTCCTCATAGGCTTCATTAGTTGATCCGCTCTCCCTAGACATGTTAACTCACAAGACAAGTGTATATGGAATGGAAGAACCAAGAGAAACTATATCAAAAGAATAGAGTTGCTTGATGAAATAATCCGGTTCTAACACCCAACACACACACTTATGAGTATAGGAAGATATGGTATGTGGAAAGCAAATTGAACCAACCGGAAACCAAGATATTGTTAAAGCAAGTAGAGAACCACAATGATCACAAAGCAAAACAAGTCAATCTCCAAAGATATGAGCAAAGCTCATGGAAAGACACACGTGGAGATAAATGGGACTCGTGCAACTATAGAAATGAGCTAAAGAACCAAATGATCCTAGCGAAGACTATAAGCTCGATGTTGCACAAGTTTAAGAAGAGCCACTAGCTCGATTGCAAATTATTTGCGGGCTACAAGATATGCACAAATGGCACCACCTACAAGATGTTCATCGAGCTTTCGCGCTTCCTACAGAGATGTGGCAAGTGGTGTTTCTTCTTTTCTTTTTGATTTGGCAATTTTTGCTTCTTTTCTCTTTTGCTCTTTTGAGTCTTTTCACGTTTGCACACCCACTTGTTCGATGCCAACACAAGATATATGAAATATGAAAACTAGCGCATACAACTTTTGCTCGGAAACTACACGGTGTAAATGTGCAAAGCCCAAGCAATCATCAAGAGCTAGCCTCAATAGGACAAGATAAACACAAGGGTATGATGGCTATCAAAGGGAAATGGCAAGGGGTAAAGATTGGTGATGTTATACCTTTGTCGACGATCTTCACCCGTTGTTGTCGAAGTTTCCGTGCTTGCCCACGTATTTTGGTTGTGGTAGATGATGGAGCAACCACAATGGTGACGTAGGCCTTGTCCGTAGCTTCGAAACGAGCCAAACAACACCAAAAACGGAGTCCGGAGTGAAAAGATATGGCCAAAACGATTTTCAAATTTTCAGTTTTCGGGCGAGACCCGCCTTGTGGGCAGCCTGGGCTGGCTGAGAGGCCGGCGGCTTCGGGCTGATGGCCAGCATGTGGCCCAGCCTAGGCCGACTGGAGGGCCGGCTGGGAGGCCGGCTGGAGGGCCGACCAGGGCGCGATTTGACCCCGAAAATCCGTGATTTCGGCGGAAAAAGAGCCCGAAAAACCTCAAATCGGAGGGGAAATCAATGGAATTTGGCCATGGGAACGCAAGGGAAGGTAGATCAACAAGTAAATCAAGTAATCCACTGATCAAAACTTGCAAAAACGCACAAGATTCACAGATCGATCCAAATGCAATTTGGGGCTATTTTTTGTCGAAATTTTTGAATTTCTCAAAATCAAAGAAAAATTTGGGGGAAAAGTGAGGGAAACACAAATCAAATCCGTGGCAACCGTTGCTCTGATACCATGTTGTAGGGTCGGTCCCGATCTTCACGGATTTGGGCGGATTTCACGAAGGACGCGAAGAACACGAGGTAGAACGTGAAGAACACAAAGGGGAAAGGCACAAATCAAGGGGATAACAAGCAAGACCTCAAGATACAATCAACCGGTAACCAATCCCCAAGGGTAGACCCCAATTCTCAAGCACCAAGCAACCTTACTCTTAGGATTGTTTCTCTCAACGGTCAATCCAACCGTTCCAACAGCGCCACCGAGAGGTGAGGGATTGCGAGTAATCGCAACTACAAGGAAGAGGTCTTGAATCCACAAGAGGGATCTTCTCCACAAGCGAGGCCTTGAATCCACAAGGGGATCTTCTCCACAAGGGGAGGCAACACCAACAAGGGTGGCAAGGAGCTAAGCTCAACTCAATCTATGCTTAGTCTAACCCTAGCTCTAGGAGAGGAGGGAATATTTATAGACTCATACAAACCAGGGGCAAAAAGGGAAATAAGAAGGTAAGAGCACGCGAGCACGGACGGCTGGAAACGTGAGCCGGCCTAGGCCGGCCATGGGGATGGAGGCATCGGCCAGGGGGCCAGCCTGGGGGCCGGCCTAGGCTGGCCAGGAGGCTAGCGGCGTCGGGTGGTCAGCCGGCCTAGGAGCCGGCCCAGGCTGGCTGGGAGGCCAGTCGTGTCTGGCTGCTGGCCAGCCTGGGGGCCGGCCTAGGCTGGCTGGGAGGCTGGCCGGGAGGCTGGTAGGCAGGCTGGCTGGGACGCTGGCCGGGCTGTTGCTTGCCGTTCCTTCCGCGTCTTCTTCCACACTTGTCCGAGCTTCGTGTCCTTCTTGAGCCTTGTATTCTTGGTGATCTTCACGCTCCTCCATGCTAAGCAAACACAAGGTATCGACATGAGATAGCATGCCATTCAATGGAGTAACGAAATCGTGCATGGATAGGAGCGAGTTCACCTTATCATGTAGGGCTTTGACTCTTGATCTTGTCATTGGTCCACTTGGTGTGTCATGTGTAGGAACCAGAGGTTGGGCTACATCATCTCCCCCCCTTTAAAAAGAGTCGTCCTCGACTCTTGCTCTTCAATACCATGCAAAGGAGGTGGATGTCTTGTCGAAGAATTGGAATTCTCCATGCCTACAAACACTATAGACCAAGCAAACCATGTGTGTGCAAGAAATAGGAGCATATCAACAATGACATGTCCATTCTTTGTCATAGCACCGTTAGCACAACACAATAATATGAAAAGGTAGTGCAAGTGCAATGTCAATGTGCAAGCAAAACAATGATACATCTTCCGAATGTGGAAACATAAAAACTCCATAAAATTATGTGGATGCCATCTAGCTATCTCATGTTGAACCATATGATTATCATTGCACACAAGGCATTGGAAGGGACAATTTGTCATCAACCTTGATGCAACAAGAGGAGAATTTGACAAAAACACACAATGTAAAATTTCCAAAATATCATCATGTGTGCAAACAAAGCACATGAAAGAGCAAGTTTTCTTCATATTTGTTGCAACACATAACTCATCCATGTGAAAGATCAACTATACATGTTTGTAAAAGGTAGAACCAAAAACATCATCATGATTGCAAACAAACCATAAGCAAGAAAATTGTTCAACTTGTTTGATGCAAAACATGAGAAAGATTTGAGAGTTGGATTCGATCCACTACTCACATATATGCTCTCAAGAGCTCTTTTTGTCAACTCATGTTCACTTGAGGTTGACATTATCATGCGGTTACCGGCACACACAAAACACCAAATGAAGAAATTATGTGCACGGTAAATGAACACATCATCCATCACGATGCGTCTCTTCATTTGCTCATCACCAACACATCAAAATCAATTGGAACATATGATGTATGTGAGTGGTCACTATGCAAAGTGAAGGATGGAACAAGATCCATAAGAGAAAATGAAACATCTCCAAAATGTGAGAAAGCTATGGGGGCAATCTCATTCGCAAGCATTTCATCATTATTGCAAGCAACACATGTGAAAGAGAAATTGTTCGACATGTTGCAAGCCACAATGGGAGAAAAATATAAACATTCATAACAAGGCATGCTCATGGCAAAATCGTCACAAATAGGTAATTCCACATGATCAACATTGGTTTCAAACAAAGTATCACAAGGGAATAAGAACGAATCATATGTGACATCCAAAGAATCATCCATAGCATGCAAACGGTCATAGTTCATCATGTCCACTAGTGGGATCATGGTCACATCAACACCCATACCTTTGTAGTCCCGCTCATGTGAAGTGGGTGTTGAAGTAGTAGGAGCTTCCATGTAGCCGACTTGGTCATCTTGATGTAGACATGGGGTGGCATCATCATCATCCTCCATGTACATCTTCTCCATTTGAGGCACCATCAAGTCGGGAGTGGCGTCTCAACATCCATAGAACCTAGCACACAATGAGAGAACACACTAGAGGAAATTGGTAAGTTGTTAGAAATCGAAATGGCCTCACAAGACCTATCAACTACCTCTCTCAACTCAAGTGGTGTATCACTCATTCCCTCAAAATGAAAGCACTCAAACTCACATATGGTGGAGTCACTCAACTTACTCTCACTCTCACTCAAGTGGGCTAAGTGGCTCTCATGCTCACATGGGTTTGGTACCATCTCATAACGCAAAGACAAGAGGGTAGGCTCAATGCTCTCAACTCCAAACGCCTCCAAGGTTGAAGGGAAACTCCCATGCTCAACCTTCTCAACCAACTCGCCTTCAAAGGTCAATGTCATAGTGTAGGCATCATCACTTGACTCCATTGTCGAAGGAAAATCCCATGCTCGACATCACTTGGCGTATCAACCAAAGTAATAGCGTCATCCACGCTCGCCTCCTTGGTCGAAGGGAAAAATCCCATGCTCGACCGTCTTCCTGCCATCTTGGTCTCCATTTGGGCACTCCCACATCATGTGACCATGGACATTGCATAAGGGGCACAAGAGATTGGGACATTCTCGTGGATCATGGTCTTGGCCTTGGCAATTGTCGCATATGAGGTCTTCTTCTTGCCATATGGGAACCAATGTGGTGGTAGCACTTGGTGTAGAAGCCATCTCATGAGAAGTTCTTGAGAAGGGCGTCGACTTGCTTGTGACCTCAAGTTTGTGACCATGTTTCTTCCGGCGTCGACGTAGCCTTTGCTCGAAGAATTTGTCGATGTCGTCCATGATCTCATCAAACATGGATCTTGAAGCTCTTGTTGGTGCCAATGTCGTGATGGAACTTGAAGTAGGCACCAAATGAGGAGCACTTGCTTGATGGTGTGTCTTGCGTCTTGACTTCTCCTCATGTCGACGTTGACGCTCTTGAGGGGAGACTGGACGTCGAAAGTCATTTGGATGCTTCTCCTCATGGCGATGTCGACGTTCTTGATCTTTTGGCGACCTTGCGTTGGAGCTTTCACTCGAACTTGATGACATGTGCCGAAGCTTGGAAAGTGTGTCGATGTCGCCTTGAAGCTTGGTTATGTCATGGTTCACCGTAGCTTCTTTCTTGTGGCGCCTTCTTAAGAGGCCTTGTCGATGCACTTCTTGGGGCGCCGCCTTGATGTTGATGTAGAATGTCGAAGCTTGGCACTCTTGGCGATGTTCTTGTCATGGCGCCTTCGTGAAGTAGACGGAGCTTCATAAGATGGACTCAAGGTGGTCTTGTCGGTGCTCCATCTTGCGCTTGAACCATAGTAGGTTTTGCCACGACGCTTGGTGGGGTCGCTCTTGAACATGGTGGTGATGGGGTTCTTCTCCCCGTGCATGTTGTCGAAGGAGTAGTCAATGTCGTCACACATGCATGAAGAGTGGTAGTCGTAGACGTTCTCCACCATGTCATCGGAGTGGTACTCGTGGTAGTGGTGCTCCACCATGACATTGTAGTCGAAGTCGGTACCATATGATGAGGCATGTGAGAGAAGGTGTGCCTCATTGTCGTTGGAGCTTGTGTCGTCGGTGTCGTGGTACCGCTCCATGTCATCGATTCGTATGTACTTGGAGTCGATACTATATGATGAAGGTTTGTCGACGTCGTTGTAGCGCTCCATGTCGTTGACGCTTGAATAGTCGGAGTCGTAGCGGAAGTCTTGGTGATGATCCATCGTGTCATGCACACTCGTGGAGTCGTAATTGTGGTAGCGGAAGTCTTGTTGATGCTCTATCATGTCATGGGGGTCATTGTCGGTGTAGTAGTCCCCCATGTCCTCAATGTATGTGTCATCATAGTCCATGTGATTCATCATGTAGTCCTCCTCATAGGCTTCATTAGTTGATCCGCTCTCCCTAGACATGTTAACTCACAAGACAAGTGTATATGGAATGGAAGAACCAAGAGAAACTATATCAAAAGAATAGAGTTGCTTGATGAATTAGAATCCGGTTCTAACACCCAACACACACACTTATGAGTATAGGAAGATATGGTATGTGGAAAGCAAATTGAACCAACCGGAAACCAAGATATTGTTAAAGCAAGTAGAGAACCACAATGATCACAAAGCAAAACAAGTCAATCTCCAAAGATATGAGCAAAGCTCATGGAAAGACACACGTGGAGATAAATGGGACTCGTGCAACTATAGAAATGAGCTAAAGAACCAATTGATCCTAGCGAAGACTATAAGCGCGGTGTTGCACAAGTTCAAGAAAAGCCACTAGCTCGATTGCAAATTATTTGTGGGCTACAAGATTTGCACAAATGGCACCACCTACAAGATGTTCATTGAGCTTTCGCGCTTCCTACAAGAGATGTGGCAAGTGGTGTTTCTTCTTTTCTTTTTGATTTGGCAATTTTTGCTTCTTTTCTCTTTTGCTCTTTCGAGTCTTTTCACGTTTGCACACCCACTTGTTCGATGCCAACACAAGATATGTGAAATATTAAAACTAGCTCATACCACTTTTGCTCGGAAACTACACGGTGTAAATGTGCAAAGCCCAAGCAATCATCAAGAGCTAGCCTCAATAGGACAAGATAAACACAAGGGTATGATGGCTATCAAAGGGAAATGGCAAGGGGTAAAGATTGGTGATGTTATACCTTTGTCGACGATCTTCACCCGTTGTTGTCGAAGTTGCCATGCTTGCCCACGTATTTTGGTTGTGGTAGATGATGGAGCAACCGCAATGGTGACGTAGGCCTTGTCCGTAGCTTCGAAACGAGCCATAGAACATCAAAAACAGAGTCCGGAGTGAAAAGATACGGCCAAAACGATTTTCAAATTTTCAGTTTTCGGGCGAGACCAGCCTTGTGGCCAGCCTGGGCTGGCTGAGAGGCCGGCGGCTTCGGGCTGATGGCCAGCCTGTGGCCCAGCCTAGGCCGGCTGGGAGGCCGGCTGGAGGGCCGACCAAGGCGCGATTTGACCCCGAAAATCCGTGATTTCGGCGGAAAAAGAGCCCGAAAAACCTCAAATCGGAGGGGAAATCAATGGAATTTGGCCATGGGAACGCAAGGGAAGGTAGATCAACAAGTAAATCAAGTAATCCACTGATCAAAACTTGCAAAAACGCACAAGATTCACAGATCGATCCAAAAGCAATTTGGGGCTATTTTTTGTGGAAATTTTTGAATTTCTCAAAATCAAAGAAAAATTTGGGGGAAAAGTGAGGGAAACACAAATCAAATCCGTGGCAACTATTGCTCTGATACCATGTTGTAGGGTCGGTCCCGATCTTCACGGATTTGGGCGGATTTCACGAAGGACGCGAAGAACACGAGGTAGAACGCGAAGAACACAAAGGGGAAAAGGCACAAATCAAGGGGATAACAAGCAAGACCTCAAGATACAATCAACCGGTAACCAATCCCCAAGGGTAGCCCCCGATTCTCAAGCACCAAGCAACCTTACTCTTAGGATTGTTTCTGTCAACGGTCAATCCAACCGTTCCAATAGCGCCACCGAGAGGTGAGGGATTGGCGAGTAATCGCAACTATAAGGAAGAGGTCTTGAATCCACAAGAGGGATCTTCTCCACAAGCGAGGCCTTGAATCCACAAGGAGATCTTCTCCACAAGGGGAGGCAACACCAACAAGGGTGGCAAGGAGCAAAGCTCAACTCAATCTATGCTTAGTCTAACCCTAGCTCAAGGAGAGGAGGGAGTATTTATAGACTCATACAAACCAGGGGCAAAAAGGGAAATAAGAAGGTAAGAGCACGCGAGCACGGACGGCTGGAAACGTGAGCCGGCCTAGGCCGGCCATTGGGCTGGAGGCATCGGCCAGGGGGCCAGCCTGGGGGCCGGCCTAGGCTGGCCAGGAGGCTGGCGGCGTCGGGTGGTCAGCCGGCCTGGGAGCCGGCCCAGGCTGGCTGGGAGGCCAGCCGTGTCTGGCTGCTGGCCAGCCTGGGGGCCGGCCTAGGCTGGCTGGGAGGTTGGCCGGCAGGCTGGCTGGGACGCTGGCCGGGCTGTTGCTTGCCGTTCCTTCCGCGTCTTCTTCCACACTTGTCCGAGCTTCGTGTCCTTCTTGAGCCTTGTATTCTTGGTGATCTTGACGCTCCTCCATGCTAAGCAAACACAAGGTATCGACATGAGATAGCATGCCATTCAATGGAGTAACGAAATCGTGCAAGGATAGGAGCGAGTTCACCTTATCATGTAGGGCTTTGACTCTTGATCTTGTCATTGGTCCACTTGGTGTGTCATGTGTAGGAACCAGAGGTTGGGCTACATCAATAATAATTGTCATTAATTACCAAAACCACGCATGGGGCAACATGCACTTTCATCAGGGTCTCTCCAAAATAGACCAAATGTCTTATAGGCTTAGAAGGCGTGAGTGTCCTAGTATCATTGGTGATGTCGAAACCGGAAAATATGTAGTGTCAGTTGTGAAGGAACGAATCAAAGTTGGAGGAAGGCGGGTCAGCAACCCAACATATATGATAGACCAAGCACTCCTCGCCAACACATAGTTGGATAACAGTTGTGTCGTGTACCAAAACACGGACACCGGTGAAAGATCGAGGATGTCGCCTAGAGGGGGGGTGAATAGGCGTTTTAAAATATTACGGTTTAGGCTTGTATAAATGCGGAATAAAACTAGCGTTTAATTTATCAAGCACAAAACCTAAACAAGCTAGGTTCACCTATGTGCACCAACAACTTATGCTAAGCAAGATAACCAGAAAGTGATAGCAAGATAGATAACTTCAAGTACGAAGGCAATCACAAAGGTAAATGCATAAGTAAAAGGTTTGGGTAAAGAAGTAACCACAAAGTGGACACGAGGAGATGTTTCCCGTAGTTCCTTCCCAATGGAAGTACGTCTACGTTGGAGGAGTGTGGAGCCACCTAGGCGCTCTAATAGCACGGATGTGCTCACTCTATTCTCCGTGAGCTTCAACCTAGAGGGATTGGCTCGTTCCACTATGAGGTCGACTTGAGGGCGTTGACCAAACCAATACACAAAGGTCGGGGAACTCCACAATGAGTTGGAGCCTCCCAACTATGCCTCAGACTCCCTCCGAGACTCACAAAGGCACCTAGGGTTACAAGCAACCCAAGATGCAAGATCCACAAAGAGTAAAGCTTCTCAAACTTCACCTCCACGTATCACCGTGGAGAACTCAAACCGATGCACCTAATGCAATGGCAAGAACACAAGAAATGCTCAAACCCTTCACTCTCAAATCCCACCAAAGCAACTAATGCTATGGAGGAAGATGGGAGGAAGAGCAAGGAAAACAACAAATGAATCCCAAGATCTAGATCCAATTTGCTCCCCTCACTTAGAAGAGAAATTGATTGGTGGAGAAGTAGATCTAGATCTCCTCTCTCTTTTTCCTCAAGAATGAACAAGAATCATTGGAGGGATTGAGAGATAGGCAAGGTCTAGAGGGTCAACAATGGAGGTCAAAACCGTGCCCAAGTCGTGGGGGTCATTGGGGAAGAAGACCCCCTTAAATAGGACCCCTAAAATCCAACCGTTAAGTGAAAAACGCGCCCAGGCAGCAGTACTACCGCCGGGTTAAGCGGTACTACCGCAACGGGCATCCAGAACCCGTTTCTGGCGGTACCTCGGGCGGTACTACCGCCACTGGAAAAACAGCACAAAAAGCGAACACCAAAACGGCAATATCTTGAGCATCCGGACTCCGTTTTCGATGATCTTTGGCTCGTTGGAATCATGACAACGAGCTCTTCAAGATTATACAGAGAAACATCATTGTCCAAGAATGAATCATAAAACCATATGTGGAAAGGTTAAACCTCTTTATAAAAGTCGAATCGGTAAAACCTTCAATACCAAAAACACAATAAGTTTTCCATACGAAATCTGTTTTTGATAAACTTGAGCTTGTCTTGAAGATCATGACAAGCTCTAAAACCACACATGGAGGAAAGCCAAATAAGAACCAATAAAGATGAAGCTAAGTATGCAAAGGTTTGAGCTCTCTCCGAACGATACGATCAAGTTACTCATTCGAGAGCCCCTTTGAAAGTGTGGCATCTATCCTATAATCCGGTCTCTTACTAACACCATGAGACCGGTAAAATAGAAACCCTATCAAGTTCATACCTTTGCCTTGCCCGGTCCACTTGAGATAGAGATGACGATCTTGATCACTTCAATTTGGATCACCTTTCTTGATTGCGCTCCGCTTGATGAAGACTTGTGAAATGCTCCCCTATACAATATGGGAGAGCCACTTTGAGGCACATTTTCACTTGACCATTATGTTGATGACGACCACCGCTTGACGTCATCCACCATGGGATATATGGAATCTTTCTTTTGATGCACGCCCATGGAAGGATACCTAACCCCACATAGATACTCCACACACATATATATGGGTTAGTTCACAAAGCTATATGGAGAATTGCTTACCATACCATTGGATCAAAGATCCCATATGATACAACATGTAGCTTTGTGTGTTGATCACTTGAATCCATCCTTTCCACTTAGACTTGATCAACTTTGTATCTTTTCTTATTTCTTGATCAATGAAGATGTCTTGAAGGTGAGCATGAATATCCACGGTATTCTATTCTTCAAGACATACTTGCAATGTGCTCAACTTTTAGGAACATGACCATTCTTCATATAAACCATTGAATAAGATCTTGGTCACCTTATAAACTTCTAGAGTCCAACACATGAACTCCAATCTTTCCTATGGACAAGATCTATAAGAATATCTCAATGCAAACATTAGTCCATAAGGATTGTCATTAATTACCAAAACCATACATGGGGGCACCATGCTCTTTCAATCTCCCCCATTTTGGTAATTGATGGCAATCCCTTTTACGAGGGTTTATATAATGAATTAAGCAACCATGCAAAGGAATAAGCAAAGATGCATGAGCATGAAACGGCAAATGCTTAAGAACGAAATCAAACAAAACGAAAGCATAAAAACCAAATTCCCTTAAACCCTCTAAACTTCTACCCCATTGGCATCCATTGCCGAAATGGGTGAAATTTGTAGAAGGCCAATATAATAGAGCTCCCCCATAAAGTATGCATTTCTCAAGATATGAGTGAAATAAAATACACATATTCAATGATGAATATATGGAGGGAGATCAAATTATATTGAGGATCCAAAGATTGCAAAAGGATGATATGGTGAAAAGGGTATCAACAAATGAAACATGCAATCAAAGAACCCAAATCCATTTGAACAAAAGATTTTATGATTTCAACAACACAATGTTTCTAGAGAAAATAGAGGAGCTCCCCAATATCATGTACTATTTAGAAATTGTGTATTTGAGTATCACGTGCACAAAGATGGAATCATCACTCCCCCATAATCCTTTGAAACACAAAAATGTGCAAGAGAGAATGTATATAAAACAAGGCATAACACGTGCAACAAACATATGGTTGAGTATCAAATAGAAGACCAACAAAGGATCCAAATGCAAGAACATTAAAAGATTTAGACTCAACCAAATGATGTGTGTGTTGCATAGCAAAGTCTTTTATAAGAGTACATCATAGGTGAGCATTGAGCATCACCATAGTCTCAAAGGAATTATAATCAAGGAGCAAAGCATGTCATTTCAACACACACAACCGATAAAAATGAGTGCACAAGATCAAATAAAATAAGGCAAGCACTCATAAGGCAAATATTTTTCCGGAGCCACCAAAAGATCCAAAAAAACATAAAAGAGGTGGACACCAAGGAAATAGGATATCAATTTGCGATGTAACATTTCTCATGTGTATAGATTTCTAAGTAGATAACAATCATATGATAAACATCCACAAAGAAACATGCACACACAAAATAGTTACTAAAGAGAAGAACATGATACCAAGAGGAAGTCATATAAATATGCACCATTAAGATCTTTTCTTAAAAGAAAAGCACATAGCTCAAATTTATCTTAAAGGATATAAATGGACTTCCAACACAAACTCATCAAACGCATCACAAATAACCACAAGGGAAAGTGATAGTTGAGATGCTTTGAGGAAGGAAACAAGTATCATAAGGAACAAAAGGAGTCATGCCAAGATGCAACCTACACAAGGTTGAGTGCAAGAAATGTATGCATGAGGTAGATACTTGTTACCGAGATGGCATTGGTGATGTTGAAGATTAGAAATTCACAATCATCCTAGCTTGGCTTCAATAAGCACATGGTGAGAGCACCTTCATTATAAATGAGACAAGCATCCAATGCATCTCCGAAGTGCCTACAAACACAATTCAAGTACAAAATGGTCCCCAAACATATTGGGTCCGAAGTAGTTAGGAAACTACAATACATTAGACAAACTCCACATAAAAATGTGCATATGGATATAAAAATCAACTTCATGCACATCTTAGCCCATTTAGATTCGGTGGAGTTTACCCAATATATTGGATCAAAGAAAGTAAACATGCCATAATATATACATGAAGTAAATATGCTTGTCATGATCTTCAAGAAACAAATGAAAACACAACTTGGACAAAATACCAAGAAGGCACACAAAGTGTGACAAGCAAGAAAATTGTCCAAATTATATCAAAACCCAAATCAACACATGATTGAGAAGATACCAATTAAAGAGATACCAAAAAAAAGATAAATCAATGAATGAGATAACTAACTCCCAAAGAGAGAAAGATTCCAACAAATAAACCAAACCCTCTACACTTTCTATGATGGCACAAAGTACCAAGACAAAAAGGTTTGTCTTTCTATGAGACATGTCATCGGGCTCAAACATCAATTGAAAATAGATCAAGTAGCAATTGAAGACAAATAATGTTCAAAAGCATATAGGATAGCTCCCCCAAGATTTGTGCATTATTTATAATTTTGCGTTGGAATACAAAATGCACATAAATGGGATCATTACACTCCATATATATTATTCAAACACTAGTCTTGTTCAAGAAAAGCAATAAGATCCAATACCAATTTAAAGGATGGTGTTCTACTCAAAATAGGATAGCTCCCCCAAGAATAGTGCATTATCTAGAAGAAAGACCTTGAATGTGAATACACAAGAATGGGATCACGGCTTTTCCTAAAAAGGCAAAAGCAAGTTTTGAGTAGAGCAAAAAAGATCCAAGTAAGACAAATGGGAGTAAACTCAAAACAAAACCTTGGCAATAAATAAGGCAATAAAGATCAAAAACCAAAGTAATGATCAATACATTTTACCACAAATAAGATTATCACTTGTAAAGACAAGTAATGTATGGAGATAATTCTCGGTGGTAAATGACAAAGATATTCAAGATCATATTCTCAAAACAAGAGCGAATAGGCAAATATGGAACTTGTTTGAGAAACATGCCACATAGGAACAAGATAATTTACAATATCAATTCTAAGTGGCAAAACCTCACTTGTTCACATTTTCTAGGTTCGTAATATGCACAATGCTTATTACTCCCCCATAATGTGATAATCCATTTGTTTTCAACAAGAGGCAAATAAAACCAAATAGAGATAGTTAATGGACATTTAGAATTCGAATTTCTCATGAGCATGACATACCACATAGAGACTAGATAATATTGATATATCAACACTAAGTGGTATTCCTCATGTATACACATTTTTAGGATTGTGACGTGCCGAAAGCATATCACTCCCCCCAAATGGGAAAGTCCATTAATCTATCAAAGAGCCAATTAAGATAAAAACAAGAAGCAATAGAGGCTCAACACAAAACACACACCATGATGTGCAAACCAACATACACACACTAGATTACTCAAGATAGGTAAGTGGTAGGCACAACATAGTCAAACACATGCAAGGTACAAAACCAAACACATGCAAGGGGCAAGCAACTTTCAATGCATATGTATAATTTAAATACATGTTACCGCAAGGAGGCACGTTGGATATAAGATAGAGACATGATAATCCAAATGACTTGGCTTGGGAAATATGATTGATGAAGATCCCTTAATTCTTCATAATGTAGCCAAGTCTCCAAAGCCCTCCAACCACACCTATTGATCAAGTTTTAGCTTGTTGGTCCCCAACCAAGTTGGGTCCTAAGAGGTTAGTCACAATAGGCTTGGCCACCCAAATGGTTCTTTTCTTGACACCACTTTGAGTACCAACATATTTGGCAAACACATTGCCAACCTTATCCTTCTCAAGAGAGTAAACATCATCAATTATGATTGGGTTGGATAAGGTACCGTTAGTGCATGAAGAAGCAAGATGTCCCTTCTCGACATAGATAGCAACATCTACTTCCACCTTTCTTCTTAGTTGATTTCTCAACTTGAGAAGCTTTAGCTTGATTCTCCTAGGAAGTGGCCTTTCTTCAACGTTGGATACTTGAGTATGAACTTGAGGCCGCTTCCCTTGTTGCTTCTCACTTAGCTTCTTCTTCAATGGGCAAGATCTCACATGATGCCCTTCAATCTTGCACTTGAAGCAAACAATCTTGGCCGAATTTTACTTGTTCTAGGCCCTTCTTCTTGTTGCTCTTGGACTTGTTCTTGTTGTTGGAGTTGAATCCAAGTCCACTCTTGTCATTGGGGGATTTTTGCACACTCAACATATTGTCAAGTGCGACTTCCCAAATGACCTTTTCCAAGTCTTTCTTCAAAGAAGTGACTTGCGCCTTGAGCTCTTTGATTTCCTCTACATGGTTAGTTTCAACACAAGTACTAGAGGAAGTAGATGCTTCATTGTTAGAGCAACAAGGCATGGAAAGTAATTCATCACAAGATGTAGAAATATCATGAGTGGATGAACTACTAGGACTAGCACATGGCAATATAACATTTTGTGTAGTAGTGCCATTGTCCACATGAGGCTCACAAGATGTTACCTTAGTTGAAATAGCCTCATGAGCTAACTTTAGCCGATCATGGGAGACTAGAAGATCATTATGAGAGCTCGAGAGCTTTTCATGACTTTCTTCCAATTTCCTATAATTGCTTGTTAGCAACTCAAGTTGAGCCCTTAGCTCAACATTCTCCTTCAATATGGATGCTTCACAATAAGTAGAGTTAGTAGCACAAGCATCATCATTTTTAGATTTGAGGACATTAGAAAGAGCAAGAGCATGATCTTTTCTTAATTTAGAAAAGTCTAAACTATAAGATTCCTCAAGACTACAAAGTTTTTCCTCAAGGATCCTTCTACGCTCTTGCTCTTCATTAAGAGCAATAGAAAGATCCCCGATCTCATCGGTGTAGTCTTGCTCACGACCTTCCATTTCCACAATGGTGTCCTCATGCTCATAAATAAGTTTATTGCTCTCAATAGCATTAGCCAAGATTTCCATGAAGTTAGAGCGAGCATTTTTATTTTTACTCAAAGCATGAAAGACAATTTCACCTTTCTTATTTAGAGAATCAACAATATCATTCTCTTCATTATTAACATCATCATTTAGATTCAATGGGATTCAAAGTAGGAGATACCTTTGACCTTAGCCATAAGGCAAAAGATGGTCGATGAAGATGAAACATTACTTGAGGCACCACTCAAGTACACATCTTGTTCCATAGGAAGTTGGGTTTCCTCTACAATGTTAGTGACCAACAAAATAGAGGAAACACACGCATTTGTAGTATGGCAACAAGATAAAGCAAGCATATCATCATGAGATTTAGACAAACAATTTCCACATGATATGCAAGGACTATCAACACAAGCATGTAAAGCATGAATGGTGCTAGATGTGTTTAAGTCCAAAGGTAGATCATTGCAACAATGTTGAGGTAAAGAATCATCAATGTAAGTTTACTACCATTGTTGCAAAGCCTACCACTACTCACCATCTCATTAGGTTGTGGCTTACCACATGTTGGTGAAGTAGAGGAAGTTGAGAACTCATCACGCCCGGAAGTGGAGGGAGAACAATCATCCTCAATAATATTGGACACATCATATTTGTCTTGAAGCTTTGTCCATAAATCATGAGCATTCCGAAAAGGCATGATTGACTCAAGAACTACATTGCTCAAAACACAACAATAGCATGAGATACTAGAGAATTGAGATAAGAGTTTTCCTCATCCTCTAAAGATAACTTTTGGAGATCCTTTGGAGGAGGAAAATCCATATCTACAATTCTCTCCATTTTTGGGCCATACACCCGAAAAAGATTAAGCATGCGAATTTTCCAAACATCATAATTTGTGCCATCGAATATGAAAGTGGGATCATTTGCTAAGTCTCTAAACGACATCTTTACTCTCAAGGCGGTGAAGCCTAATAAAAGAGAGCCTGGCTCTGATACCAATTGAAAGAACGAGGATGTCGCCTAGGGGGGGGGTGAATAGGCGTTTTAAAATAATTACGGTTTAGGCTTGAATAAATGCGGAATAAAACTAGCGTTTAATTTATCAAGCACAAAACCTAAACAAGCTAGGTTCACCTATGTGCACCAACAACTTATGCTAAGCAAGATAACAACTAAGTGATAGCAAATAGATAACTTCAAGCTCGATGGCTATCACAAAGGTAAATGCATAAGTAAAGGTTTGGGTATAGAAGTAACCGCAAAGTGGACACGAGGAGATGTTTCCCGTAGTTCCTTCCCAATGGAAGTACGTCTACGTTGGAGGGTGTGGAGCCACCTAGGCGCTCCAATAGCACGGATGTGCTCACCTATTCTCCGTGAGCTTCACCCTGAGGGATTGGCTCGTTCCACTATGAGGTCGACTTGAAGGCGTTGACCAAACCGATACACAAAGGTCGGGGAACTCCACAATGAGTTGGAGCCTCCCAACAATGCCTCGGACTTCCTCCGAGACTCACAAAGGCACCTAGGGTTACAAGCAACCCAAGATGCAAGAACCACAAAGAGTAAAGCTTCTCAAACTTCACCTCCACGTATCACCGTGGAGAACTCAAACCGATGCACCTAATGCAATGGCAAGAACACAAGAAGTGCTCAAAGCTTCACTCTCAAATCCCACCAAAGCAACTAATGCTATGGAGGAAGATGAGAGAAGAGCAAGGAAAACAACAAATGAATCCCAAGATCTAGATCCAATATGCTCCCCTCACTTAGAGGAGAGATTGATTGGTGGAGAAGTAGATCTAGATCTCCTCTCTCTTTTCCTCAAGAATGAGCAAGAATCATTGGAGGGATTGAGAGATAGGCAAGGTCTAGAGGGTCAACAATGGAGGTCAAAACCGTGCCCAAGTCGTGGGGGTCATTGGGGAAGAAGACCCCCTTAAATAGGACCCCAAAATCCAACCGTTAAGTGAAAAACGCGCCCAGGCAGCGGTACTACCGCCGGGTTAAGTGGTACTACCGCAACGGGCATCCAGCACCCGTTTCTGGCGGTACCTCGGGCGGTACTACCGCCACTAAAAAAAGCACAAAAAGCGAACACCAAAACGGCAATATCTTGAGCATCCGGACTCCGTTTTCGACGATCTTTGGCTCGTTACGACAACGAGCTCTTCAAGATTATACAGAGAAACATCATTGTCCAAGAATGAATCATAAAACCATATGTGGAAAGGTTAAACCTCTTTATAAAAGTCGAATCGGTAAAACCTTCAATACCAAAAACACAATAAGTTTTCCATACGAAATCTGTTTTTGATAAACTTGAGCTTGTCTTGAAGATCATGACAAGCTCTAAAACCGCACATGGAGGAAAGCCAAATAAGAACCAATAAAGATGAAGCCAAGTATGCAAAGGTTTGAGCTCTCTTCGAACGATATGATCAAGTTACTCATTCGAGAGCCCCTTTTGAAAGTGTGGCATCTATCCTATAATCCGGTCTCTTACTAACACCATGAGACGGTAAAATAGAAACCCTATCAAGTTCATACCTTTGCCTTGCCCGGTCCACTTGAGATAGATGATGACGATCTTGATCACTTCAATTTGGATCACCTTTCTTGATTGCGCTCCGCTTGATGAAGACTTGTGAAATGCTCCCCTATACAATATGGGAGAGCCACTTTGAGGCACATTTTCACTTGACCATTATGTTGATGACGACCACCGCTTGACGTCATCCACCATGGGATATATGGAATCTTTCTTTTGATGCACGCCCATGGAAGGATACCTAACCCCACATAGATACTCCACACACATATATATGGGTTAGTTCACAAAGCTATATGGAGAATTGCTTACCATACCATTGGATCAAAGATCCCATATGATACAACATGTAACTTTGTGTGTTGATCACTTGAATCCATCCTTTCCACTTAGACTTGATCAACTTTGTATCTTTTCTTATTTCTTGATCAATGAAGATGTCTTGAAGGTGAGCATGAATATCCACGGTATTCTATTCTTCAAGACATACTTGCAATGTGCTCAACTTTTAGGAACATGACCATTCTTCATATAAACCATTGAATAAGATCTTGGTCACCTTATAAACTTCTAGAGTCCAACACATGAATTCCAATCTTTCCTATAGACAAGATCTATAAGAATATCTCAATGCAAACATTAGTCCATAAGGATTGTCATTAATTATCAAAACCATACATGGGGGCACCATGCTCTTTCAATCTCCCCCATTTTGGTAATTGATGGCAATCCCTTTTACGAGGGTTTATATAATGAATTAAGCAACCATGCAAAGGAATAAGCAAAGATGCATGAGCATGAAACGGCAAATGCTTAAGAACGAAATCAAACAAAACGAAAGCATAAAAACCAAATTCCCTTAAACCCTCTAAACTTCTACCCCATTGGCATCCATTGCCGAAATGGGTGAAATTTGTAGAAGGCCAATATAATAGGAGCTCCCCCATAAAGTATGCATTTCTCAAGATATGAGTGAAATAAAATACACATATTCAATGACGAATATATGGAGGGAGATCAAATTATATTGAGGATCCAAAGATTGCAAAAGGATGATATGGTGAAAAGGGTATCAACACATCCAAGGTCTGGCTTCTAGATAATGCACTATTCTTGTGTATTCACATCCAAGGTCTTTCTTCTAGATAATGCACTATTCTTGGGGAGCTATCCTATATTGACTAGAACACCATCCTTTAAATTGGTATTGGATCTTATTGTGACCATTATCTTGTCACCATTCTTGTGACTTCGAATACACACGAGATTTTACCCAGGTTCAGGCCGCGTCGCCGCGTAAAGCCCTACGTCCTGCTAGTCTGGCTTGATTGATGGTGGGTGATGAAGTACAAAGTGCTGCCCGTAGCCCTCTCGTCTACACTTGGAAACTTTCCGAGTTCCACCTCGGGAAGGTCTCCGCAGTGTCTTCGTCAAGCCCCCGAGCCGAGTATCTAAGGTGAGAGGATCTGCTGGCTATGGTGTCCCCCCTCCTCCATCGTGACCTTGGGCCACCTTTTATACTATAAGGGGACACCATAGGTGGTCACACTAGGAGTCCGCCACCAGGGCATGGCACGCGTCGTGGCGCTGCTGTCGGCCCAATGGAAACCAGGGTACCATGGGCCGGCCTTCCTGGCCCTCGACACTCTACACTTGGCCAAAAAACCGCCAAGGACCAGGCGAACCCGTCTGGAGAGCCTCGCGAGGACCTTTCTCTCGCGAGGAGTTCAACACGGAGGAAACGGTCAAATCCCCGTGTCCAAGGAACAGCCTCAGGAGAGTCTTCTCCTCTCGAGGCGTCGGAGCACTCGAAGTGCTTTACGAGGTTCTGCCATCCTGGCAGGACGTACATGGGCTCTGCGCCCGTGGCAGGATGACGCGCGCCTCTACGCGCGGTGACGAAGACGCCGCAGTTGCCATTCCTATGCATAAAGGGGGAGACAAATCTGGCCCAGGCAAAGCGGACTACCAAGCTTTCCATTCCAGTGATAAGGAGACGGCCGGCCGCTCCACTCCAAGCACGGCGTCACCGTAGGGGCGTCACTGATCTCTGGAGCGCCGGCCACTACCCAGGCCGGACGGTGGCTTAATATGACGAAGACCAGCGAGACCACCAGGGTGGACCGCGTCCACCATGCCCTGAACCATGGGTGCGCCGCTCTCCTGCACCGGCGCCAAGGTGGAACCCTAGCTTCCACCCTTGCGCCTATATAAGGAGGAGGAGCACCACTGGAGAAAGGGATCGAGCATTTTCTACATCGAAGACAACTACGACATAGAGAGAACACAAGCCCCACCTTTGTAGCTCTGCCATTGTTGTAGCTTTGCCCTCGGCAAGCAATCCTGTACTGTAACCTCCCGAAGCAGTGCAATACAACACATCAGGAAGTAGGGTCTTTACTCCTCCGGGAGGGCCTGAACCTGGGTACGAGCTCGTGTCCATCTCTGACGTGATGTGTTCAGTCAAGCTCGTTGAGTTTGGTCGCCGAGGTTGACGAGAGTTTGCTTGACGACGTGTTTAGCCCCTTACGATTCCTGGTTCTCGGGGACTATTCTCCGACAGCTGCTCCAAGTGGCAGATCCCCAATGTCTTCGTGGCGCCGTTCGAGCTGCGCTGTCCTCCATGTCGCTGCCTTCGCCGGGGTCGAGGTGACGACTCGTCCAGTCTTGTCCTCGGCCCGGGTATCGCGCTGAACCCTGCACCTGCCCGGATGGGATGGCGCGCTGGGTCTTGTCGGTGTCACGCCTGCGCCGGGCAGCAGGCCTTCGATGTCTTGTCCATGACGCCTGCTACATTTCCTTCCCTGCAAAGCTACCCCTCCTGGACAGCGACGCAAGAATCTTTCGCCACGTGCATGGTCCCTGCCCCTCGGGCAGGGTGGCTCCCGTGCCCAACTTCCGCCTTCTCCCGGGGGCTCCTCCCCGGGCTCTCCTCTTCAGGTGGGAGCGCTCCTGTGGTGACGCCACGGGTTCGTCCCGGGGGCGCGCAACCGGCGCTCGGGGGTCCCCCTCTTCTCGAACGCCGACAAGTTGCCTTCTGGTTTTTGCCTCTAGGAGTTAACTCATACGTCGACCTCAGCCATCTGGACTTTAGCTGCAACCAAAGAAATTTCAACATTGTCGATCCATGCATAAGAGATATGGCCACGATGGTGTATATATACCGCATTAATGGTGGTAGTGCCATGACACTGGACAAAAGAGAAGGATTGTTGGCCATTGGAATAACTAAGACAGATTAGTGAGTGAGATGATGGCGTCGAGAATAGAAGAGACAACAGCGAAAAGCATAATACACTACCGCACTTATAAAGTTTGGAAAGGAAGAAAAACTAGGATAAAGTGAACAAAATAAGCCATATCCCCATATAAAACGGATGAACGGTGAAAAAGGGTTGTGCCCGCAGACAATGTAGCAATAATATAAACACGAATATGTTCCACTCAACCTGCTCAAATTTACAGAGCATGAGTGTCATTTGAATGAAATTCACACGATTAGAGGAACAACAAAATAACATCAACTTTTTTACATAGGAAAGGAGTACAGACGATAATAAGTACTCCCTCCGTCCTAAAATAAGTGTCTCAAGTTTGTCAAAAAGTGGATGTATCTAGACATGGTTCATGTATAGATACATCCATTTTTTGGAAAACTTGTGACACTTATTTTTGGACGGAGGGAGTATATGTTCAGAAATGCATGGAGGTAAGTGCGGACATGTAAGGGAAGCCCATAAGCAGTACAAAAGTGCTTGTGTAAAACTTCAAGTGCACCGAGAAGAAAGAAGTACAAATGTGTAAAGCAGAATGTTCGGAATACTCTGTCTCCACAACATGATTACATGAACGACGAAACAATTTCATTGATACAGCCAAATACACATAACACAACGACTAATACCAGTACATGGCCTGTTTCAAATAAGTACCAACAACCGAAATAACAAAAATCTGGAAAATTATGCGCAGCCATGAAATGCAACCACCGCCACTGGCCATATCCATCGATCTCGGAAGAAAAATCCAACAACACATTTCCAAGTTCAATCAAGAAGTCATGAGCACGATTAATTGAATAATTAACAACCACGTGAAAAGTTAATTGTGTAATTAACAACTCTGGGGGAAGATCTGCATCGACGATACATGCAGAGGCAAAACCATATTAATGATTGCATACATAACGAAATTTAAATATGATTATTCTGTATGCGTAATTCTTCGGGACGAGGACATAAATCTGTCTCCCACATCCTACAATTTTTACATCAGAATTTTGCGTCGAACCAAGCCGTTAAATGGCGGCCGGCGAGATCATCAACGAACAGCTGATCAAACATTTGGTTCGTCCGCGCATAATGCAAACTAATCAACTGCTAGCACAGATTCTCAGCAAAAGACATGGTTCCTGCGCCATTGGGCAGTACAGAAAGAAGACGGAGGAAGTGCATAACTGATTGAGTACCTTCCATCTCGGTCATGGCATATCCACACTCCTTGACAGGTTTATCAACAAAACCTGATTTACGATTAGTTTATGCCGATTTGAAATCATATTAGACCGAATCCTATTTTGTAGCATGTACGTGGCCGAAAATTGAAGTTAATGTCACCGATAAGGAGGAAGCATGTGTATCTTTCAGGAGGCCAGTCGAATGTTTTTTTTTTCCTTTTTGAAATGGGGAACACCCCAAACTCTGCATCGAAGATCGAATGAGGTTGTGGACTTGTGTTGATTGTTGTTGTATTTGTGGCATCCTTCAGTTGAATTGGCACAATAAAGTTTCTTGACAGTACGCCAATAGGCACAATATTGATGGATGGTCATAGGGAACGAAATAGAGTAAAACACATTGTTCATACTTGTTTGTATTATGCACCCAGAAATTGAAGTTAATGTCACTGATAAGGAAGGAGGTGTATCTTTCAGGAGGCCGGTCGAATGGTTTTTTCTTCTTTTCAAAATGGGGAACACCCCAGCATCCGCATCGAGGATCGAATGAGGTTGTGGACTTGTGGTGATTGTTGTTGTATTTACGGCATCCTTCAGTTGAATTGGCACAATAATGTTTCTTGAGAGTGCGCCAATAGACACAATATTGATGGATGGTCATAGGAAACAAAATAGAGTAAAACACACTGTTAATACTTGTTTGTATTATGCACCCGGCACATAGTATGGTTTTCAAAGGCAACCCTTAGACTGGGAATGTCCTATTTCATGTCCATCTTTGTACTTTGGGAAATTAAGTTCACTATCCTCAATGACGTGGTGTGGCCCGTGTACAATCATCACAAACGGGATAGGCACGTAGGAGCCAACTTGTACTTCATCGGTTTTGCATCGTGATTCATGCACGATGAGTTGCAAGTTAGGTTGTAGCTAAGATTTTTCAGTTTCAAATGTGGTTGCAAGTGAGAAGAACACGTCAATACCTTTAGCTTTGCTCCATGATTCTTGTTAATCATGATGCGAAAAATATTTTGGAGTATTAGATTTGTTTCGTGTAATTTATATCATGAGTTACAAATGAGATTTAATGACGTCACCTAACTAAGAATTAACTTAACTCTCAGTCAAACCCATGAGTTCAATAATGGCCCGCTAGTTCACAGAAACACAAAACGGTTGTAAAGATTTGTGCGGCTCGATGTTGGCGAGCAGCCGCGCGCAGAGCAGCCATTCTTGTGGGTTCGTGTCAAAGCAGTCCATATGCCGGCGGCTAGGTGGGCGACCATCGGCCGCACGCAGCCGGACGCGAGGTAGCAGATGCCGGCGGAAGTGCCATCTTGGTTAACAGAAAGAGCCTGGCGAAGTCGAGAGTTCCTCTACTTATCTATCGATATATGTTTTTTTTTTTTTTTGAATTTCAGGCAACTTTATTGAATAATGATACGGTCATTTACAAGAATAGGAATAAGAAAATCTGGAGGATCTACAAACCAGAATTCTCCAGCATTCTGAGTAGCACCGTAGCGAGCAAGCGCGTGTGCGGCACCGTTGGCTTCTCGCGGGCAATGTTGAATGGTCGCCTTGCCAAGCGTAGCTATAAGCTGCCGGCAATCATCAGTAATAACCGCACCTGTTCCTCTACACTCCGAGGGATTGAGTATAGCCTGTCAGATTCTACTATCACCGACTGACCTCCGATTTGCTCGACGAGTTTAAGTCCAGCAAGCAAAGCTAAAGCCTCCATAGATGCAACATCAATGGCATGTGCATTAGAGTCACAACATGCTGCCACAAAGTTGCCTCCAGAATCTCGAATAATAGAACCAATGGAACCGGTTCCAGTGTTAGGCAAAAAGGAAGTATCCACATTCAGTTTCAGAACACCTGTAGCAGGTTTCATCCACCCGTCTTTCCGGGCCACATTCCCGGCACCCTTAAGCTTCGAATAATTAGCTAGGATACCTTTTATATTAATTATTGTCCTCTCCGTCGTCGGCACCGGTTCTTTGTTCTTGATTTGTCGCCGAGACAACCATATATACCAGCTCGTAGCCATAACTGTAGCTGTCATATTTTGCAAATCACATGCCACTCTACCAGGTTGCGTTGAACAGAGTAATTCCTCCAAAATAACTGACCCAGATCTATCCATTGTTGAAGCAGCTCTGACAACGTCCCCTAGACCCAAACCTTGCCATATTTGTTGAGCTCTTTGACAAGTAAACAACATATGTTTGATATCCTCCGCATTGACAGAACATACTGGACAGTTAACTGAAGATCCGACGTGTCTATTTGCCAAGGTACATAAGCATGGTACAATACCATGCAAAGCACGCCAATTAAAGATCTGCACCTTCCGTGCCACCTTTGTGTCCCAAATCTTCTTCCAAACCTCATGAGGGCAATCCGCCGCGCGCCGCCGCCGCCTCCGACGAGCGATTCCGCCTCCCCCACCGTAGATCCACCACCTCCGCCACGCTAGGATGGCCCCCAAGCGAGAGAACTCGCCGCCGCTGCCGGGCGACGGGCTTTTCGGCGGCGACTACTCCGATGCGCGGCGGGCGAAGCTGGTGTGCAGCAACGGCTCACGGAAGCGCCTCGCGCACTAGTGGACGAACCTGAACATGCCGGTGCCGCCACGGGTGCGGTACCAAGCCGTCCCGATCTTCGACCGCATCCGCCGGGAGCGCGAGGAGGAGCTCCGCCGACGCGCGCGGCAGCGCAACGGCGGCGAGGGCTCCGGCCGCGACGCGAGCAGCTCCACCGCGCCGCCCGCTCTTCCGCCGCCGGAGGGCTACGATGCCCAGCACTTCGGCATCTCGCTCGGGCCGGAGGATTTTACCTCCGACGAGCAGATGGAGGCGACGATGGCCGCGGTCCGAGTTTGATGCGCAGGAGAAGGCCGCCACGGCCAAGCTCAACGCCGAGATCAACCAGCACCTCCTGGAGACGGCGCTCGTCATCAACACCCTCCCGCCCACCATCGACCTCGTCACGGACTCCGACGAGGAGTGAAGCTCCACCGCCTCCGCCTCGACCTCGTCGCCGCCGCAACAGAGGCTCCGGTGAGCCGAATTTTGGACAATAGGGTTGCGCGGCGACGATTATGAGTAGTGTAGCTTTTGGATTAGTGTAGTGTGTATGTAAATTAGGGATGAATCGTGTAGGCAACGAATCGAAGATGAACAAATGTTTGTTCCCGCCAAATTACTAAATCGTGTATGCAGTTTCGTTTACAGGTTCTGCTATGCGCCGCTCGTATCTGCGAGCAAAGTTGGTCAAAAACGCGAACCTCAAAATTTTTTTAAGGTTCCAGATATAAGGGCTCTGTTAGAGATGCTCTTAGAGAGAGTAGGCCGCAAATATTTGAAAGAATAGTCCAATGAGCAAGGACTTCAAACCCACGACCTCTTGGTCTAATATACCAAGATAACTGAGATGCATCAACATATTCGTTCAAATACCTAAGCTGATGGGAGAGGTGATACAATGCATTTCGACACATTCAATAAGCCAAACTAGTTGTTTACGTCTTTATCCAAGAAAAAAACTACCCCTTTGGAGCTAGGATCTCACACGATACATTCATCGTCCGTATTTTCAAACCAAACGTTTATATCGTGCATTTCAGAGTAGCAATTTTGTTTCTTCAACGAGCGCTGGAATAAAATGCACCCTAATCAGCTCGATGGGATTAGTTCAACTGCCTTGTGTTTAAACTCGGAAACTGCAAAATGACACAATAATAATGCAGTGACTGGCAAGAGCCAGAGATAGCATTGGGAAGCACTCAATCTGAACGAGAAAAAAGTTGGAAGAAACACGGGCAACTCTTAAACAGGTTAAACAATACTACGACTTTAAGACTCGGTTATATAGTCTGAAAGTGTCAGCTAGAGTATGTACTAAGCATAAAAATCCAGAATAGAAGAAAAGAACAATAATGAGAGAAACTGAAAAGTATTCCTCAAGCCCAGACGTCCTAAAATGGGGGCAATTCATTCAGGTTTCACAAACACCATTGTTCCGAACTTCCAAATGGGCTCGATCATAACATTCACGCGAGACATGTACCTTTTGTAATCTGTAACTACCAATTTATTGTGGCGGTTCCGGCGCTTCATCGTCAAACTCATTCATGTGGTCCAGGAGATAGTTTGCGGCTAGCTGCTCGTCCTTGTTGCACGCAAAGAAAACCTCTAGAACCAGTTCGCGGTCAAAGCCCATTTGTTCAAGCTGTATAAACCCAACAAAATACAATGGTATGACAAAGGCAGCACCATGCATAAAGTAACTTGTAACACAAGACCAGTAGCTTATCATTGTGGCAGAACCAAGGACACTGACCCACAGACAGGAAGGGGAGGGAAGGGGTAAGCTTACACGTTGTAGAGCTTCATGCTCCTCAGGTGTGACTGCTACTGTTTGAGGCACTCCCCCAGCCCCACCAAACTGATCTAGTAAATTCCTGGTTCAAGAATCAAGAACAGTCAAGCACGCCGCAGTACCAGACAGATATTAGAAACACAAATTGCTATATTTTGTACCCTTCAGCTCCCTCTGCGGGTTCATTTATCAAGCGCAGGAACTCAGCCTGGTTTTCCTGAATCAATTGTAAAATCTGCGGATTTTGTTTCCCCAGTTCTTGAAGCAAAGGCTGCAGTTTAATGATATGTTTGTCAGCGCAAATATCACGAGTAGACCACCAGAAGGAGAAGATAAAGACCGTGAAATGCCTGTAAAATTTGAGGATTAGCCTGCACTAAAGAAAGCAAGCCACGGAACTGTGAATTATTTCGTAAAACATCAAGATTTCCACCAGCAGCATTTGCAGAAGCATTCGGAAGGACCTGCGGATCAAATTGGACATAAATTAGAGTTATACCATGTCACAGAGAGAGGCGGAGAGGGAGGGAGACGAAAGAGAACCTGCGGAAACAGGTCCAAGGGATTAGCATTGGGTCCTGATGGAGGAATTGCAGCTAGAGACTGTGGAGCCTGAACTGGATCAGCTGATTGGCCACTTGGAGGAGGCTCTTGGGCTGCAACGGGGACCTCTGGCTGCTCCGGAATCCCTATATCATAAGACAAAATGGTACTAGAGTAAACAACAGTGGAACCATTTCATCCTAAAGTTGTACCTGAACAAGAACTGAAGTTCGGCATATACTAACTAAAGAAAAGCGAGAACCCGTGCAGTCATTGTTTTATATATGGCCTTTGCTGTGTCTGTCATCCCAGAGTAAAGCCTAAACTACTAAGACGTACTATAATATTGTTTACTATAAACGTTCTCCACTCCAAAACAAAACCAAGCAAATAGGAAACAGAAAAACTATTGAATAAGAAAATTGGGTTTCTTACAGTATACAAATACTCAACAGCCCGCTCCGGGTTGTTAAATGCAGCCCGTACAGCACGCACAACAGTGTCCCGGTCCCATGCTCCTCCACCCATTTCAAGAATTGATTGAACTGTTCCTTCTAAAGTGCTTCCCGCAACAAGGCCTGATGCAGCTAGACCATACGGATTCGCTACAGTACTGTTCAAATCACATTAGCACAGAGTATCATCAAATGTTCCTTCAATGTCTTGTAAGAAGAGACCATATAAAAAGGTAGGAACTTACGATGCAGCAGTAATAGGAGCTGCAACAGCTGTTGCAGTTGGGACAGGTGCACTCACAGGTATGTTGCTTTAAGAAACAATTAAACATAAAAAAGGATGCAGCTAGTAGAGTACCAAAATAAATCCATAGTTACAACTTTCAGAAACGTAAATCTAAACTTACCTACACTAAGAATAGTTAATAGCAAGAGAACATGTATTTCACAAGTTACAAATGAGGGTGCAGACCAAAAAATATACTCCTGACTGAATGACAACTTTTACCATTTTTTACTCTGATACTGGTACTGATGGACAAAGAAGAATCTGGGATTTAAGAAAAGTGAACCTTGCACAAAATAACAATTTGATACTTTTACTCCCACTAATAGGAGGGGATACGTACACAGGTGTTGGCACAGCTGGTGGTTGGGTTGCAGAGACAACAGGTATAGCCTGATCGACTGAGGGCTGCAAGATAAATAAATATTAAGTTATTAACAGAGAAAAATTCATACAGAAAAACAACTTCAGTTAAGACAACAGGCAACAGAATGTTCTTTTAGAGCACGAGCTTCACAGAGCCCTATTTTTCAGAAAAACAATTGAATCAATATTTTTTATAAGTTTATAAACTTCTGAAAAAATCCTAGATGTTGACAATAACGTATTCTACTGTTCTGCAAATTTTCAACCCAAAATAGTTTGTATTACAGGCTACACAAAAATGACAAACTGAAAAAAATCGAATTTTGTACTGTTCACATCTCAGATCCAGATATTTGTCATTTTTACACAGACCAAAATACAGAATATTTCGCATTGATTTTTTGCACAATGGTAGAAATAATCTTGTTCTACTTCTAGGATTTTTTCACTTTTTTTGGAACTTAGAAATATCCTTTTCGAATTCTCAAAGAAAGAGCTCTGTGGAGCTCGTCCACCAAATCACCGCACTCCAATAGGCAACATCAAACTTGGAATATGAATAGACAATACTACCAGCCAACAACACAAGCGTATATGTCGTGGTGGGATCACGGCAGATGCCATGGGTATGGCTTAGTTGGGGCCGAATGGTCGTTGGGGGAATCCGGGGAGGGTTTATGCACTCAAGACGTGCACAAGCAAGAACATGCAAGAAACCACAAGAACATGAACAAGAAACCAAGAAAGCCAAGAACACAAAAGACACCACGATGTACCCAGGTTCGGGGCCTTCGTGAGGAAGTAAAACCCCTACTCCTGCCTTGCCTCTCTCAATATATCAGTGTGGTTCTCAGGTACAAGGTGCTCCTCGAGCTGTATGTGCTACCAAAGTGAGAGCTCGAGGTAGAAGGTGAAACTACGAAGGGGGAAATGAGCTAGGGTTTTCCGTCCTCCTCTCTGGAGGTAGAGAAGCCGCATATATACACAGGCCGAAGTACATTTTTACCCCTGCCTACAACTGACAATGGCATGGCCAAAAGGTAGAAGACAAGCCTCTGCCTCCTGCCAGCCCAACGGCCGGACTGTCAGGCCAGCCAGGCCTAGCTTTCCTCTTCGGTCATACTTCAGTAGCCTGCCGAGGTCTAGCCTGTAGACCTTTCCCGAAATAGCCGAGTCAGCTCCTAGGCCCCCGAGCTTCCGGGAAACCCGTGGACGGACCTCGCCGTCCTCTGAAGCCTCGGGCTACGAGCTCTGCGGCACCCGTGACCTCTCTGACATGCCTCGATCCTTGCTGCCAACCTCGGATAACACTCCTGATCATATACCTCGGTAGAGAATATCTTATTCCTGTGGTAGCTAGCTGACTGCCCCGAGGTTGATACCTCGGAGGATATACCTCGGAAAGTATACCTCGGACGTACACCTTACGTCGGATGACGCCTCCTGCGTCCTTGCTCAATCGTTCCCTCGGACAGCTTACTGCCTTAACCTTACATGTCTTTACCTCATCATTACCCTACCCGGGGGTAACCCCCCGACAGTAGTCCCCGAAGCTGATGTGGTCTCGCAGCCTCGGATGAAAGGCCGCATCAGGTTCAACCCGAAACCACATGCGCTACGATGTTTTGCAGGTCACCGAACCAATACCCGAGAAATCCATCGGTCTGTTCCTCGGGCCACGCTGCTTTTCCGAAGTATCCGCCGAGATCTCGGACGTCAACCCCTCGATTTCTGCATCCTTACTGACTTCGGTCAGAGAACACTGTTCACGTGTCCCATCCGTCACTTCCTGGTCCACGATAGTCAAAGCACTCGAGTGCTTTCCACCACGCGGCCCACGTCAGCGGAGGTTTCCCGCTTGCGCCGCTTCGCGCTCCAGTAACCGCGCCGCACGACGGTTTGCCTCCTGCAACCGATCCTGTGGCCTGCTCGCCCACCGCTATCTTCGTGCCACGTGGGCCATTGTGCACAAACGATCCCACTCGCCGCTCCGATAACCGCGCGGTAGTGCGCAGTTACCGCCCGCGGTTATAAATACGGGCCCAGGGCAGTGCTTCCCTCTTCTTCCTCATTCACTCGCCGTCTCGCCTCCATCGCAACCAGTGCCGCCGCTTCCGTTGAGAAGAAACGCGTTCCCGCCGCCGCCGACGAGCAGCTCCTTCGTCGCCGCTGCGACGCGTCACCGGCGCCGCCCTTCAGCACCTCGTTTTCACGGTATGTACTCCCTTTCTTGATACCCTAGGCATTGCCTAGGTTTCTTCCTCTTCGCGCTTTGGTTCTTCATATGTTCTTGAATAAAATTCTATTTACCTCCTCCGGTAGATCTTACTCGCATACTTTTTTGGGTAGAAATGAGTTTCATACCTCGGACAGACGTTCGCCTAGCATATATGTGCCTCTATGTACATTAGATAGCCGTCCAACTCCTCCTGAGTTAGCCAGATATAGCCTTAGATTCCAGATTTACTTTTTCCTTTGCTAAACTTCTGTGCATTCTCTGCAGATTGATTCTGCCGAGATGTCTCCTCCTGAGACTTCGGAACAAACCGAGGTTCCAGACCTCGAACTGGAGGTCGGAGAACGAGCCGGCTGGGAAGGTTCGGATGTAACTCCGGACGAAATCCAGTGGCTCAGGGCGACTCGGCGGATTCCCGCCGGGGTAGAGTGTCGCCTGCCAGAGGGCGAACTCGAGCCTCAAGTCAAGGAAGGGGAACGGGTGGTCTTCGTCGCGCACTTCCAGCGCGGCTTCGGACTGCCCGTTAGTGATTTCTTCCGGAGCTTCCTCGACAAGTTCGGACTCCAGGTTCATCACCTCCCCGCCAACGCCATCACCACTCTCTCCTGCATCGTTTCCTTCTCTGAGGGATACCTCGGCCTCAAAGCCACGGTAGACCTCTTTTCTCGCTACTTCCAACTCAAGCGGCAAGTGATCCCGGATCCAAAGAACAAGGATCTGCCCAAGCAATTAACCGCCTGCGGAGCTGCCACCATAGCTCCTCGCCGAAACTCCATCTTCCCACGTATCACTACTCCGGACACCGTTCGCAAGTGGCTCCGGACGTGGTTTTACGTGAAGAACTCCGGCGAAGAGGACCTCCTCAACCTGCCGGCGTTTAACCTCAGCCCTCCTACAGAACAGCTCAACTGGGACTACACTCCCCCTCACAGCGGCGAACTCAAGTCCATCCATGGGTACATTGCGAAATGGCAGGACCCGGAGGACCCCGGAACGACGGGAAAGTCCTGACGGCTGACGACCTGGCCTGCACATTCGTGAAGCGCAGGGTCTCCCCTCTCCAGGCGAGGTCTCACAAGATCTGCCACATGAGCGGTCTTTATGACCCCACCCGCCATACGCACGTTGCACTGGACAACGCCGCGGTAGCTCGGCGAGTCCGAGCTATCACCAAGTCCAAGATCCCTGACGCTTGGACATGGGGAAGGGAACCCCACTACCGGACCAAGCCAGCGAAACAGGTACGCTATTCCGACGTTTTCTTCGTACTCCTTTACCACCGAGGTCTTGCTACCGACGTTCATCTTGACAATTTTCTTCCTAACTCCTTTTCATATGTCTGCCATACAGCTGTTCTCCCGCCAGACCGCCGAGGATGGAGTCCATCCTGCGGACCACTTCGGCAAGGATCTCCCTGTCGAGGACCCACCATCCAACGTGGACCCTGACGACGAGGATTATATGCCCATTGCCTCGGCCCGCATCACCACCGCGGGTAAGCCTCAAGCACAAGCTTCAGTTCAAGAGATTTCGGATGACGAGGAGGGGTTTCTCGTCATGGAACCAATAAACGCGGTACCTATCTCCTGCCTTCCTCACCTTCCGAACTTTACTCCAGCAACCAGCCGGAAACGCGCTGGTGCCGCAACTTCGGCCGCCGAACCATCCGCCACTGGAGCCTCCGGACCCACTGAGGCTCCGGTCAAGAGACGTCGGCTGAAGAAGTCCGGAAATCCTCCTCATGCCCGAGGGGGCAAGAGGTTTCCTACCTCGGATGGGTAATGCTTTGCTTCTATAGCCAACAATGTTTGTTGCTTAAACATATTATCTCGGTATTAACACTTGACCATCTTCTTTTCGTTGCAGTGCCCCATAGACGTGGATCAGGAGGTATCCTCCATGACTGCACCCGTTGGTGCCTCTGAAGCCACGACCTCCCGACGAACTCTCGCCCCGGATCTCCTCCACCGAGGTCTGGCCCGGCCTTGGGGAAATCTGCCCCCACCCGAGGTCAGACTTCTCCGCGTCCTCAAACGGATGCGGGGACCAATCGCGCCAGAACTCCGGCTACCGCCTTGCCGGAGCCTCGACTCTCCCCCCGCAGCCAGACTGCCCGCAACCAACAGCAGCAACAGCAGAAGCATCAGCAGAAGCAACAGCCCAAGCAGCAGCCCCAAAAACCAGTTCGCCAGACTACCTTGCCGTTGGAGAAGGGCAAGGAGAAAGAGAAAGAGACGGTGAAGTCTAAGGTCACCCCCAAACCAACATCTGGGTCTGGCACCCTGACTATCTCTTCTCCTTCAAGGATGCAACCGAGGTCTCCTCCCCCGGTGACACGCCGAATTCCTCCATTCGCCGCACCCGTTGATGAGACTGCCCCTCCGGCCGAAGAATATGCTCGGAGGGCATCTCTTATATTGGATAACCGGCCTGCTTCAAGCTCCGAGGCTGCTTTGGCCTTGGAGGCCTCGGTTAGGGGCATCGAGCAGGGCGGACCGTGGGGATTTCCTCCTCTGCGCACTGACAGTGACCAGAGCCTCGGCTCCTTGGAACACTACAATGCAGACTGGAATTCTGCAGACGAGGTCTCCTCGGCCTCCCTAGCTGCTCCGGTGGCTGAGCATCCTGCGGGAAACAGCGCCTGCGGCCGAAGCGTATATGATCTACAAACTGCTGCCCTGCGTGCTGCTCAAAACATCGACGTAAGTCCTATTCTCTTTACTTTCATGCAGTATCTCATCTAATATCCACCATTCCCAGTCCCCGAGATTCGAGGTAAACTATTGACGCTCCGCCGGAGTTAAAATTGTTTGGCTTGAATCTCAACTTTCCATTTTCATCCGACGTATCCAAACCATTTTATCTTACTTTAGCATGCACCTCGGGTACGAGTCCCCGAGACTCCTGTCGAGGCATACCCCGGCAACATTTTCCCAATGATTTGACTCCGAGTCCCCGAGACTCTTGTCGAGGTATAGCCTTTCTAACCGAGCTATGTTTTTCTTCCTTGCAGAATACTATGAACGTCCGCACGGATATCTTTCATACCCTCTTGTTTGACCACAAGAAACTCCACGACGAGCACAAGGCCGTCCTTGCAGAAAAGAACTCTTTGGACGAGAAGCTACAACAAGAGAAAGCCGAAGTAGCTCGTCTGGTAAAGGAGCTCAAGCGCATCACTGAGCTGCGGACGTCTGAAAAAGAGCAGCTGCAGGCGGAAAAGGCCAGTGTTGTCGAAACAGAGAAGAAACTTCGGGAGGATGCCGCCAAGGATCACCAGGAAGCGCTCCAGTTAGCCGAGACCCGCGCCACCTCGGCCACAGAGGCTTTGGAAGCTCTGCAAGCGCAGGTCAACCAGTTTCTCCCGACGCTGCAAACTATCAACCGCGAGATGGACGGTAAGTTTCTTGCCCCCTTAGCTTTCTTTGTCCTCACACCGGCTCTTTGCCGAACTATCTTTCATTATTAACATGCTATCCTTCTGCAGAGCATTTCACCTACACCCAAGTCTCGGCCCGCAGTATCACTGCTCGGCACAGGGAGAGGCGTAACGAGACGAACCCCGTCTGGACCGTTGAGGACCACATCGTGGCCATCAAGGCTCGGATCAATCCCTTGAAAACCATTGGGTCGGAACTTCTTGATGCAGGTGAGTCTGCTTTCCGAGCCTTATGGCCTCTTGCCGACGCTCCCAAATCTACGCCCGAGCTCGCCGCCCAGCTTCGCGACACCGAAAGAAGATTGCGAGAGTGGCGCTCATCTTCAGCTCGCGCTGGAGCTGATGCCGCTCTCAGGTTTATCATGACTTGGTGCGAGAAGATCGACCTCGAGAAGATGAACACTCTCCGGCGAGGCTCACCTTGGTCGTCCGACCCGATCCTTGTCGCGCGCCGCCAAAAGATGGCCAACTACTTTGCTGGATATGCCACACGAAGAACTTGAGCGAAGGAGACACCTACTCCGACGCCGAGGATTACGAGCCAGAAGACGAGGAATACGAAACAGAATCCGACGTCGAGGCCGAGCAAGGTGACGGCGGTGAAACCCGCGAAGCAGAAACCGAGGCTTCTCCACAACCTGGTGCCGAGGTTACTGCCGACGTTGCCAGCACTTCCCAGGCTACCTCGGCTCCGGACGAAATCCCTGCTACATCGGCTGCTGCCGACGTAATTCCTGATGCCTCGACCTGAACTTATGCTTGGCCAAAAAACTTCATTAAATCCCCGGTATGCCGGGACGCAGATGTAATCAAACTTAAGTAGTTCCTTTGCTACCTCTATTACTATGCTCATTCGAACCATGCTTTTCTAAGCTTTATGTCGAATCCTTTTGAATGATTGCTCGAGTTTACTTTCGTGTTTACTATATTTGGCATTCTTTGCTCTTGTCTGCCATTCTGGCGTTCGACAGTCGAGTCACAAGATTGTTGTTCATAGCATACAGTACTTGGTAAATTCCGAGGTATGTTTCAAAGTCATCCGACATAAAAAAGAAGTAAAAACAGGGGTTAGTAAACGACATATGCCGAACTGTCTTTTTGGACCGAGTCCCCGAGTTCATTTTCATGTTTCCCATGTTCTTTCGTCTTTGCTCTTGACTGCCATGCTGGCGTTCGTCAGTCGAGTCACAAGATTAGTTACATAGCATACAGTACCGAGCAAACTCTCCGACAGCAAAGTTCATGCCGTTGTCTGTAATGATACTATGAGGATATCCGTATCTCAGGATTATTTCCTTCAAAAAGGTCACCGCCGTATGACCATCCACTTTTCGGATTGGCTTCACCTCGATCCACTTAGTGAATTTGTCCACCATCACCAGTATGTGAGTCATATTGCCTCGGGCTGACTTGAATTCTCCCACCATGTCCAGACACCAAACTGCAAAGGGCCACGTGATAAGAATGGTCTTGAGCGCCGAAGCTGGCATGTGCTGCTGCTTGGCGAACCTTTGGCACCCTTCACATTTCCGAACTATATCTTCTGCGTCGGCATTGGCGGTGGGCCAATAGAACCCATGCCGGAACACCTTGGCCACCAGAGCTCTTGTGCTGCAATGATGTCCACATTCTCCTTGGTGGATTTCTAAAAGCATCTCCTTGCCTTCAGCTGGTTCGACACACCTCTGCAACACCTCGGTCACACTTCTCTTGTATAGCTCCTTGTTGATGATGGTGTACCCTTAGCTCTCCTCTGGATTCTCCTTGCCTCGGTTGTATCACTTGGCAAACTTCCGTCAGTTATGAAGTTCATTATCTGCTCCGCCCATTCCGGCACTGGATGCAGAGGAAAAAGCCTCTCATCTATCTCCATTGGTTCGGTCGCCATGATCTCCTTCATGATTTCCTCCACCATTGCTCGGCCAGTCGCCGAGTGTTGGTGCGAAGTCCCCGGGTCAGACCCGATGTTCCCATCATCTACCTCCATAGAAAAAGCTCCATCAGTCCTCGATACTGCGAAGCAGTCCCCGAGTCCGGCCAAACGCGTCCGACGTCTACCTCCATAGGAATAGGCTCAGACTCCGAACGGCGGTAAGAAAATTGAATCGGAGTCAGGTGAGGGCTTGATTGAAGGAGTTCTCAAATGGTTCAGCGCTATCCCGGTGGCACCGGTTCTTTGGATGAACCGAGCTTGGACAATACGTCGGCGGCTTCATTCTCCCCCGAGGTATGTGCTTGTACTCACATCCTTCGAAAACCCAGACACCTTTTGCACATGAAACCGATACAACTCCATGTTCGCATCCAACGCATCCCAAGTGCCGGTGGATTGATGCACCACCAAAGCTGAATCGCCGAAGCATTCTATACGCCGGACACCTATCTCCTTTGCCACCTTGAGCCATGGATCAGGGCCTCATACTCCGCCACGTTGTTCGACGCCGAGAAATGGATTTGCAGCACATACTTCAACTGGTCTTGCTTCGGCGAGGTTAGGACTACGCCGCACCTAATCCGACCTTGGTCTTGGACCATCAAAGTGCATCTTCCAAAATATGCGGCAGCGCCTGCGACTTGATTGCATCTCGCCTTTCATAATGCGGAGTGTATGGAGATACCTCGATCGCCCATTTGGCAACTCGCCCAGTTGCGTCCTTGCATCCGATGATCTCCGAGATTGGAGCATCACACACCACCGTCATGGGATGCTCTTGGAAGTAATGCTTCAGTTTCTTAACCGCCAGGTATACTCCGTACGTCATCTTCTGGTAGTGGGGTAGTTTTGCTTCGACGTGGATATCACCTCGCTCAGGTAGTAGATTGGTCTCTGCACCGATTTGCCTCCTTCGTCTTGCTCCACCACTGCAACACTTACGACCGGTTTGTAGCCGCAATGTATATCAACATCGGTTCATTCTGCAAAGGGGATGCCAACACCGGAGCAGTGGACAACATCTTCTTCAGCTCATTGAACGCCGCGTCCGCCTGCGGGGTCCAAGTGAAACTGGTACTTTTCTTCATAAGTTGATACAATGGTAAGGCTTTTTCTCCTAGCCGACTTACAAACCGACTTAAAGATGCAAGGCATCCCGTGAACTTCTGCACATCTTTTAAACAGTTCGGCAACTTCATTCTTTCGATAGCTCGGATCTTAGCCGGGTTAACTTCTATACCTCGCTCGATACGAGGAAACCGAGCAATTTTCCAGCCGGGACACCAAAGGTGCACTTGTCCGGGTTAAGTTTCAACCGATACTTTCTTAAATTTGCAAATGTCTCTTCGAGGTCTTCGATGAGAGTATGCTTTTTAGTTTTGATAACAATGTCATCGACATACACTTGCACATTCTTGCCCATTTGAGAATGTAAGCACTTCTGCATACACCTTTGATAAGTTGCCCCGCACATTTCTCAAACCGAAACACATGACACGATAGCAATACGCCCCGTACGGGGTAATAAAGGCAGTCTTTATTTGATCATCAGTGTTCAGTGGGATCTGGTGAAAACCAGAATATGCATCAATAAAAGACAACACTTACATCCAGCCGTAGAATCGATCACTTGATCAATCCGAGGTAAAGGAAAGGGATCCTTCGGGCACGCCTTGTTCAGGTTGGTGAAGTCAATGCACATGCGCCACACCTTGACTACGCCGGTTTCGTCCTTCTTTTTCTCCACGAGGACTGGATTAGATATCCAGTCCGGATGCAGCACTTCCATGATGAAGCCTGCAGCAGTAACTTCGCCAGTTCTTCGAGTACCACCTTTCTTCGGTCATCTGAGAGCCGCCGCGTCGGTTGACGCACTGGTTTCACCTCTGGCCGAACAAACAAAGAGTGCTCTGCAACTCCCTCGGAACACCTGGCAGGTCTTTAGCCGACCATGCAAAAATGTCCCGATTCTCACGGAGGAAGTGACAGAGCGCGCTTTCCTATTTCTCGTCCATGCCAGTACCAATGATGGCGAAACGCTCCGGGTTCTCCGAGTCCAGCGGGATTTTCTTGGTCTCCTTGGGCACCTCGAATGAAGCGCTCATGTCCGGAGTAATTAGTCCGGACATGCCGAGCTGAGTAGACTGCGCCATTGCCACCACCTTCTGAAGTTGCTTCTTCTCCGCCGCGATCACCAAGGACTCGGCTAAACTGGATCCCGCCGAGGCACATTGCATAGCCTTCTTGTAATCACCAGAAATGGTTATTATCCCTTGGGCCCCGGCATTTTCATCTTTAGGTAGCCACATGAGTGGAGATCATGAACTTGGCCAAGGCTGGCCTTCCTAGCAAGGCATGGTAAGGGCTCTGCAAGTCCACAACCTCGAACTCAAGACTTTCACTCGGCTGTTATCTCGGGTACCAAAACCCACGTCGACCCAAATCTTTCCCATAGGTGCACAAGACCCCGGGCACAATACCGTGAAATGTACAGCTGCTAGGCTGCAACTGGTTCGGTGAGTATCCCAGCTTGACCATTGTGTCTCGGTACATGATATTTATGGCACTCCCATTGTCCACCAAGACTCGGGTGAATCTCACATTGTTGGTCGGCCCACAAAACGTCGGATCCACCACTAGTGCATAGTTTCCAGGCTCGGCATGATCCGAGGTGTACTGCCTGCTCCAAGTGATCTCTTGCTCGGACCAGTTCATGTATTTCACCACCGCCGGAGATACTGCATTCACCTCCTTGGCACGCCTCAGCATACTCTTCTTATCAGTTGACTCAGTCACAAACACCACGTAGCTCTGATGTACTTCCCTATAATCGTTACCGGGTTCTCATACCTCTGATTCTCAAAGGACCACGTTTGGCTTTGGCCGGCACCACCGTTGTTGTTGTTGCCCTGGCACTCACTGCATTCACCGGTTTCGCCTGCACCGTCTTCTGGTTTTGGGCCGCATGCACCGGGGTTGAATTTGCTCCGTTAAGCTCTGATTCTGCGCCGCTATGGTCGGCTTATGCTGCTGCTGCGTGTTCGGATATTGAGGTCTACGCCATTGGTTCGGTGGCCCACTCCGGTTTGCCCCAGCTTTCGCCCCTTCTGCAGCGGTTCGGTGATGAAAACTACACTGCAGAGTGGTATGGTTGGGGGTTCTGTCTGCCATTCCGCCATGATAGATACATGGTCCATTCACCAATGACTCGTAAGTCACAGGTGGTCCGGCCTCTGCCACTGCTTCGCACCACCTCCCTGATTGGTTCTGGTTCGGTCCACGCCTGACCCTCAGTCTTCGGTTTCTGGGCGCCTCCAGGTCCGGACTGACTTGGGTTTACAGCATTGACTTGGAAATCTGGTTCTCTCCTCTTCTCTGCCCGAACTCTTGACGGTTATCAAACCTCGGTCCGTTTGTTGCGGTTGCTCATCGGATTCCTCCTGTTCATTCCCATCCAGCAGAGGCTGCATCGGATCGCCAAGGGCATAGGAATCAGCTATCCGAATCGTCTCGGCCAGAGTCTTTGGCATATCTCTCTGGAGCCTCTGCCACAACATGCTACCATACCGACATCCATCAGCAAACCACGCTATAGCTGCCTGGCTTCGATAACTCCCTCACAGGAGTTCCGAACATTGCTCCACCGATCAAGAATTCTCGGTCAGTCTCATTGTCCTCTGCTTGCACGCCTGCAAAAGCTGAGGTCGGTTTGGCCTCCTGTAAGTGCTGGCGAAGTTGCTATTGAATGCCTCCTCTAAATCCAGCCAGCAATCGATGCTGTTCTCGGCAGATTGTTCAGCCAGATCCGAGCAGGACCTTCCAACATGTGCGGAGATACCGGACCGCCCATCGGCGATTGCCCCCGCAATGTATACTGCTGAAACATAATCAGCTAGCCAATCTTGCGGCTT
>CAMZMU010000044.1:3612509-3792847 GCA_947311845.1 Poa pratensis | reverse complement strand
CTTAGCTTTTCTTTGTCCTCACTCACCATTTGGTTCTTCTGCCGAACTGTTTCTTCATTATTAACAGGCTATCCTTCTGCAGAGCACTTCACCTACACCCAAGTCTCAGCCCGCAATATCACTGCTCGGCACAGGGAGAGGCGTAACGAGACGAACCCCGTCTGACGTGAGGACCACATCGTGGCCATCAAGGCTCGATCCATCCTTTGAGAACCATTGGGTCGGAACTTCTTGATGCAGGTGAGTCTGCTTTCCGAGCCTTATGGCCCTTGCCGACGCTCCCAAATCTACGCCCGAGCTCGCCGCCCAGCTCGTGACACCGAAAGAAGATTGCGAGAGTGGCGCTCATCTATCAGCTCGCGCTGGAGCTGATGCCGCTCTCAGGTTTATCATGACTTGGTGCGAGAAGATCGACCTCGAGAAGATGAACACTCTCCTGCGAGGCTCACCTTGGTCGTCCGACCCGATCCTTGTCGCTCGCGCGCCAAAAGACGGCCAACTACTTCGCTGGATATGCCAACACAAGAAGTTGAGCGAAGGAGACACCTACTCCGACGCCGAGGATTACGAGCCAGAAGACGAGAATACGAAACAGAATCCGACGTTCGAGGCCGAGCAAGGTGACGGCGGTGAAACCCGCGAAGCAGAAAACGAGGCTTCTCCACAACCTGATGCCGAGGTTACTGCCGACGTTGCCAGCACTTCCCAGGCTACCTCCGCTCCGGACGAAATCCCTGCTACATCGGCTGCTGCCGACGTAATTCTGATGCCTCGAACCTGAACTATGCTTGGCCAAAAAAACTTCATTAAATCCCGGTATGCCGGGACGCAGATGTAACCAAACTTAAGTAGTTCCTTCTACCCTATTACTATTATGCTCATTCGAACCATGCTTTTCTAAGCTTTATGTCGAATCCTTTTGAATGATCGCTCGAGTTTACTTTCGTGTTTACTATATTTGGCATTCTTGCTCTTGTCTGCCATTCTGGCGTTCGACAGTCGAGTCACAAGATTGTTGTTCATAGCATACAGTACTTGGTAAATTCCGAGGTATGTTTCAAAGTCATCCGACATAAAAAAGAAGTAAAAACAGGGGTTAGTAAACGACATATGCCGAGCTGTCTTTTTGGACCGAGTCCCGAGTTCATTTTCATGTTTCCCATGTTCTTTCGTCTTTGCTCTTGACTGCCATGCTGGCGTTCGTCAGTCGAGTCACAAGATTAGTTACATAGCATACAGTACCGAGCAAACTCTCCGACAACAGCAAAGTTCATGCCGTTGTCTGTAATGATACTATGAGGATATCCGTATCTCAGGATTATTTCCTTCAAAAAGGTCACTGCCGTATGACCATCCACTTTTCGATTGGCTTCACCTCGATCCACTTAGTGAATTTGTCCACCATCACCAGTATTGAGTCATATTGCCTCGGGCTGACTTGAATTCTCCCACCATGTCCAGACACCAAACTGCAAAGGGCCACGTGATAAGAATGGTCTTGAGCGCCGAAGCTGGATGTGCTGCTGCTTGGCGAACCTTTGGCACCCTTCACATTTCCGAACATATCTTCTGCCGTCGGCATTGGCGTGGGCCAATAGAACCCATGCCGGAACACCTTGGCCACCAGAGCTCTTGTGCTGCAATGATGTCCACATTCTCCTTGGTGGATTTCTAAAAGCATCTCCTTGCCTTCAGCTGGTTCGACACACCTCTGCAACACCTCGTCACACTTCTCTTGTATAGCTCCTTGTTGATGATGGTGTATCCCTTAGCTCTCCTCTGGATTCTCCTTGCCTCGGTTGTATCACTTGGCAAACTTCCGTCAGTTATGAAGTTCATTATCTCTGCTCCGCCCATTCCGGCACTGGATGCAGAGGAAAAAGCCTCTCATCTATCTCCATTGGTTCGGTCGCCATGATCCCTCATGATTTCCTCCCCATTGCTCGGCCAGTCGCCGAGTGTTGGTGCGAAGTCCCCGGGTCAGACCCGATTTCCCATCATCTACCTCCATAGAAAAAGCTCCATCAGTCCTCGGTACTGCGAAGCAGTCCCCGAGTCCGGCCAAACGCGTCCGACGTCTACCTCCATAGGAATAGGCTCAGACTCCGAACTCGGCGGTAAGAAAATTGACTCGGAGTCAGTGAGGGCTTGATTGAAGGAGTTCTCAAATGGTTCAGCGCTATCCCCGGTGGCACCGGTTCTTTGGATGAACCGAGTTGGACAATACGTCGGCGCTTCATTCTCCCCAGAGGTATGTGCTTGTACTCACATCCTTCGAAGAACCCAGACACCTTTTGCACATGAAACCGATACAACTCCATGTTCGCATCCAACGCATCCCAAGTGCCGGTGGATTGATGCACCACCAAAGCTGAATCGCCGAAGCATTCTATACGCCGGACACCTATCTCCTTTGCCACCTTGAGCCATGGATCAGGGCCTCATACTCCGCCACGTTGTTCGACGCCGAGAAATGGATTTGCAGCACATACTTCAACTGGTCTTGCTTCGGCGAGGTTAGGACTACGCCGGCACCTAATCCGACCTTGGTCTTGGACCCATCAAAGTGCATCTTCAATAATAATGCGGCAGCGCCTGCGACTTGATTGCATCTCGCCTTTCATAATGCGGAGTGTATGGAGATACCTCGATCGCCCATTTGGCAACTCGCCCAGTTGCGTCCTTGCATCCGATGATCTCCGAGATTGGAGCATCACATACCACCGTCATGGGATGCTCTTGGAAGTAATGCTTCAGTTTCTTAACCGCCAGGTATACTCCGTACGTCATCTTCTGGTAGTGGGGGTAGTTTTGCTTCGACGTGGATATCACCTCGCTCAGGTAGTAGATTGGTCTCTGCACCGATTTGCCTCCTTCGTCTCGCTCCACCACTGCAACACTTACGACCGGTTTGTAGCCGCAATGTATATCAACATCGGTTCATTCTGCAAAGGGGATGCCAACACCGGAGCAGTGGACAACATCTTCTTCAGCTCATTGAACGCCGCGTCCGCCTGCGGGGTCCAAGTGAAACTGGTACTTTTCTTCATAAGTTGATACAATGGTAAGGCTTTTTCTCCTAGCCGACTTACAAACCGACTTAAAGATGCAAGGCATCCCGTGAACTTCTGCACATCTTTTAAACAGTTCGGCAACTTCATTCTTTCGATAGCTCGGATCTTAGCCGGGTTAACTTCTATACCTCGGCTCGATACGAGGAAACCGAGCAATTTTCCAGCCGGGACACCAAAGGTGCACTTGTCCGGGTTAAGTTTCAACCGATACTTTCTTAAATTTGCAAATGTCTCTTCGAGGTCTTCGATGAGAGTATGCTTCTTTTTAGTTTTGATAACAATGTCATCGACATACACTTGCACATTCTTGCCCATTTGAGAATGTAAGCACTTCTGCATACACCTTTGATAAGTTGCCCCGGCATTTCTCAAACCGAAACACATGACACGATAGCAATACGCCCCGTACGGGGTAATAAAGGCAGTCTTTATTTGATCATCAGTGTTCAGTGGGATCTGGTGAAAACCAGAATATGCATCAATAAAAGACAACAGCTCACATCCAGCCGTAGAATCGATCACTTGATCAATCCGAGGTAAAGGAAAGGGATCCTTCGGGCACGCCTTGTTCAGGTTGGTGAAGTCAATGCACATGCGCCACACCTTGACTACCGCCGGTTCGTCCTTCTTTTTCTCCACGAGGACTGGATTAGATATCCAGTCCGGATGCAGCACTTCCATGATGAAGCCTGCAGCCAGTAACTTCGCCAGTTCTTCGAGTACCACCTTTCTTCGGTCATCTGAGAGCCGCCGCGTCGGTTGACGCACTGGTTTCACCTCTGGCCGAACAAACAAAGAGTGCTCTGCCAACTCCCTCGGAACACCTGGCAGGTCTTTAGCCGACCATGCAAAAATGTCCCGATTCTCACGGAGGAAGTGACAGAGCGCGCTTTCCTATTTCTCGTCCATGCCAGTACCAATGATGGCGAAACGCTCCGGGTTCTCCGAGTCCAGCGGGATTTTCTTGGTCTCCTTGGGCACCTCGAATGAAGCGCTCATGTCCGGAGTAATTAGTCCGGACATGCCGAGCTGAGTAGACTGCGCCATTGCCACCACCTTCTGAAGTTGCTTCTTCTCCGCCGCGATCACCAAGGACTCGGCTAAACTGATCCCGCCGAGGCACATTGCATAGCCTTCTTGTCACCAGAAATGGTTATTATTCCCTTGGGCCCCGGCATTTTCATCTTTAGGTAAGCCACATGAGTGGAGATCATGAACTTGGCCAAGGCTGGCCTTCCCAGCAAGGCATGGTAAGGGCTCTGCAAGTCCACAACCTCGAACTCAAGACTTTCAACTCGGCTGTTATCTCGGGTACCAAAACCCACGTCGACCCAAATCTTTCCCATAGGTGCACAAGAGACCCCGGGCACAATACCGTGAAATGTACAGCTGCTAGGCTGCAACTGGTTCGGTGAGTATCCCAGCTTGACCATTGTGTCTCGGTACATGATATTTATGGCACTCCCATTGTCCACCAAGACTCGGGTGAATCTCACATTGTTGGTCGGCCCACAAAACGTCGGATCCACCACCAGTGCATAGTTTCCAGGGCTCGGCATGATCCGAGGTGTATCTTGCCTGCTCCAAGTGATCTCTTGCTCGGACCAGTTCATGTATTTCACCACCGCCGGAGATACTGCATTCACCTCCTTGGCACGCCTCAGCATACTCTTCTTATCAGTTGACTCAGTCACAAACACCACGTAGCTCTGATGTACTTCCCTATAATCATTACCGGGGTTCTCATACCTCTGATTCTCAAAGGACCACGTTTGGCTTTGGCCGGCACCACCGTTGTTGTTGTTGCCCTGGGCACTCACTGCATTCACCGGTTTCGCCTGCACCGTCTTCTGGTTTTGGGCCGCATGCACCGGGGTTGAATTTGCTCCGGTTAAGCTCTGATTCTGCGCCGCTATGGTCGGCTTATGCTGCTGCTGCGTGTTCGGATATTGAGGTCTACGCCATTGGTTCGGTGGCCCACTCCGGTTTGCCCCAGCTTTCGCCCCTTCTGCAGCGGTTCGGTGATGAAAACTACACTGCAGAGTGGTATGGTTGGGTGTTCTGCCATTCCTGCCATGATAGATACATGGTCCATTCACCAATGACTCGTAAGTCACAGGTGGTCCGGCCTCCTGCCACTGCTTCGCACCACCTCCCTGATTCTGGTTCTGGTTCGGAGTCCACGCCTGACCCTCAGTCTTCGGTTTCTGGGCGCCTCCAGGTCCGGACTGACTTGGGTTTACAGCATTGACTTGGAAATCTGGTTCTCTCCTCTTCTGCCCGAACTCTTGACGGTTATCAAACCTCGGTCCGTTGTTGCGGTTGCATCGGATTCCTCCTGTTCCGGGCATTCCCATCCAGCAGAGGCTGCATCGGATCGCCAAGGGCATAGGAATCAGCTATCCGAATCGTCTCGGCCAGAGTCTTTGGCATATCTCTCTGGAGCCTCTGCCACAACATGCTACCATACCGACATCCATCAGCAAACCACGCTATAGCCTGTGCTTCGATAACTCCCTCACAGGAGTTCCGAACATTGCTCCACCGAGTCAAGAATTCTCGGTCAGTCTCATTGTCCTCCTGCTTGCACGCCTGCAAAAGCTGAGGTCGGTTTGGCCTCCTGTAAGTGCTGGCGAAGTTGCTATTGAATGCCTCCTCTAAATCCAGCCAGCAATCGATGCTATTCTCCGGCAATTGTTCAGCCAGATCCGAGCAGGACCTTCCAACATGTGCGGGAGATACCGGACCGCCCATCGGCGATTGCCCCCCGCAATGTATACTGCTGAAACATAATCAGCTAGCCAATCTTGCGGCTTGGTGCTCCCATTGTACGGCCTGGTACTCCGACCCAACTGAAACTGAGACACGGTGGAGGTGGTTCCTTCATGATCCGAGGTCCAAAACACGCCGGACCAGGAGGGCCTTCCTCCTCCAACTTCTCGGACATGTAAATCCGATCTAGCTTGTAGCGCGCATCACCTGTAGGCAACGTCCGAGCTCCGATACGCTCTCCCAATGCACCATCCACTCTATAGAATCCAGCCCGCTCCATGGCTGAATTTCCATCATCATATCGGTCGCCACCTCGACCGACGTTCTTCGGCTGCGGAACATACTCCGGCTCTTGCTGATACTGCTCCTGCGGCCGGGGTTGCTGCTGATGCCTCGGGGGCTGAGGTGGTTTACCTCGGCCAGCCGACGCTGCTTGCCCACCGTTCTGATTTCCCTGAGCTGAACGGCCTTAGCTCGGCTTGCATCACCTGGGCCGGGGTCTCCATTGGCTCGGCTAGCGTTGCCGACCTTTTGCTTCCCAGCTAACACCGGATCGTACACTTGCAGCTGCATCTCCTTGTTCCGACCTGAAGTGACACTCCGGGCACGATCGGCTCCTCCGACGTGTGGAGACGAGGCTTGCCCCTTGGACCCCTGGCTAACTGGCCTAATCGAATGGACCGCCTGCGAACCGCCAAGCCCGGCCTTGCGGAGGGCTTCATTTTGCTTGCTGGCCACATGCACTAACTCATTGAGCCGCTTCTGCTGCTCACGCCATGCATCTCCGGTCAACTCCGATAGCCCGGCCCTTACTGCTTCGGCTGCTCTAAGGTTCTTAGCTGGTGAACTATACACCGGCCTACCAGTAGCCGACCTGCTACTTGTTGCCTTACTCGAGCCCGAGACTGCAGCCCTAGCCATCTCCCCATAGAGGTCCTTGCCTCGGTTAAGCAGAGCGGCTTTCTTACGCCGCACAACCGGAGTAAAACCATCCTCTATACCATGTGCAGCATTGTACTCCTTCTGCTCCATATCGAACTGCTGCTTAGCCTCGGCCAGCAACCGAGCTTCTCTCAGCACCCTCTGGCGCTCCGCCTCTAACCCGGCCACCGTATGCTCCTCACTTGCCTCTACTGCGAGTGGCCGAGCTAACCTATCAACGATAGCTTCTAAGGGAACTTCTTCCCTTGGCATGCCCAACTGCTCATTCTGACTAGGTTTCTCGTACGGAAACTTCGCCGTCCGACCTGATTTCTCAGGCAGCGCGGTTGGCGTCGCTTCCACCTCGGCTAGCGCGACCTTGCCAGCATCTGCCTTGCTAGCTGCAGGCCTGGTACCAGCCATCATCACCTCCACACACCTCGGAGGGCGAGTGACACGCCGACCCAAAGCCGCCAGGAGAGGAGTTTTGTCGTCCACGAGCACCTGCTCCGGGTACTCGCGAACCACCTCGACAGCAACGTATGTGGGGAAGCTGCCGAGCATCATGAGGAAGCCATTGGTGGGGAAAGGTTTGCCGGCGAAGCACCCCGCATTGTCGCTCACAAAGGCGAACTCGCCGATCTTGGTAACAAGGCCAGAAAGAACACACCCAGAGGAGCCCGTCCGGATGGAAACTCCACCCAACGCCTCAATCTGCCCCACGGTGGGCGCCAACTGTCGTGGTGGGATCACGGCAGATGCCATGGGTATGGCTTAGTTGGGGCCGAATGGTCGTTGGGGGAATCCGGGGAGGGTTTATGCACTCAAGACGTGCACAAGCAAGAACATGCAAGAAACCACAAGAACATGAACAAAAAACCTAGAAAGCCAAGAACACAAAAGACACCACGATGTACCCAGGTTCGGGGCCTTCGTGAGGAAGTAAAACCCCTACTCCTGCCTTGCCTCTCTCAATATATCAGTGTGGTTCTCAGGTACAAGGTGCTCCTCGAGCTGTATGCTGCTACCAAAGTGAGAGCTCGAGGTAGAAGGTGAAACTACGAAGGGGGAAATGAGCTAGGGTTTTCCGTCCTCCTCTCTGGAGGTAGAGAAGCCGCATATATACACAGGCCGAAGTACATTTTTACCCCTGCCTACAACTGACAATGGCATGGCCAAAAGGTAGAAGACAAGCCTCTGCCTCCTGCCAGCCCAACGGCCGGACTGTCAGGCCAGCCAGGCCTAGCTTTCCTCTTCTGGTCATACTTCAGTAGCCTGCCGAGGTTTAGCCTGTAGACCTTTCCCGAAATAGCCGAGTCAGCTCCTAGGCCCCCGAGCTTCCGGGAAACCCGTGGACGGACCTCGCCGTCCTCTGAAGCCTCGGGCTACGAGCTCTGCGGCACCCGTGACCTCTCTGACATGCCTCGATCCTTGCTGCCAACCTCGGATAACACTCCTGATCATATACCTCGGTAGAGAATATCTTATTCCTGTGGTAGCTAGCTGACTGCCCCGAGGTTGATACCTCGGAGGATATACCTCGGAAAGTATACCTCGGACGTACACCTTACGTCGGATGACGCCTCCTGCGTCCTTGCTTAATCGTTCCCTCGGACAGCTTACTGTCTTAACCTTACATGTCTTTACCTCATCATTACCCTACCCGGGGGTAACCCCCCGACAGTATAACAACATAATCCAAGCAGATCTCAGAGATCTGTTTTTTATGTCAACTATTAGTTGGCCTGTCGCCTAAGAACATTTTGTTAGCAAACCCGTTGTTTGGTGACCTTAAGAAAAACTGAGGGGGTGGTGTATAATGTGACAAAAAATCTATAGAAGAAGTATAAAATATGGTTATTCTGAATATCTGTCTCACCTGCTTTGTGGACTCCTTAGCAGTACTTGAAGCAGCACTTGTTGATCCCTTCTGCCAAAAAGTTTGTCCGTGTTGTAGTTAAGGAAAAATTACGTGCATTTCTACTCTAATGAAAGCCTAGCAACTTGATAAGGATACATGGACAAATTTTATTCCATATGTACGTCACAACATAAGACATATTATAGCCTTCCTAACCCTTCTCAAGATATATAAGACCTTGATAAATTTCATCAATACATAAGAGAATTTCAAGCATAGTGATTATGTTAGCAAGAATATTGCCGAAAGGAGTAAATAAACTCTTGTATAATATATCAGAAGGCAAAAGGAGAGAATTATGGTTTCTTAGCAAGAATATTGTGTCACATATCTTCATCGTCATTCCAAGTTTTCTAGTACATTAGGTGGCAAAAGATGAAAAAAGATTCAGTTTTCTAATACATTAAAACAAGTGTCGTGCTCTCTAGTACAACCATAAAGAGCTCTCTACCACAACTACAGGACAGACTTACGGTACCTTAGACAACATTATAACAATGAAGTTGTTCTCAAGAACTTTGCTCTCTTCTAGTGTAGTGTCATTTTTAAGAACATTCCCTTGATGTATTAGCATCTGTTGATCAGCTGGGTAGACATTATGTCCTTGTGTAGTTTCGATGAGCTTTTTAACATCAGCAACCTGCAGAAAGCGATTTTAGTCAAACACAATCTTGTGTGTATAATTGACTACTGAGACAATTGGAATAGGGGTTCAGGTGTGAAGAAAACATCATTTTCACAAACTGAGAGAATAAATCATCAAAACAGAGGATAAGACAATAAGTAATAAGATTCCAGAACATACTGTAGTGTATTTGCGAACAGACTAACAGACTGTAATGTATTTGCTAACTACACTGGAGGCATACCTTCTAACTGTAATTATTACTGATCAGTAACCAGAATGGAAAAAAATTATGCCATATACATGTTGAAAAACTTATCACGCACATTTGAGATATATTCTGAGGTAAATTAACATATCTGCATACTAAACCTTACATCGACAGATACATGTTTCCCTTCCCCTACTCATCATCGCCCATAAAAACTATAAAGGCAAATAGACCATATAAATTAGCTCAGACACTGTGATTGAGATTAACATTGCCTAATGATGCTACCATTACCATCTCACAGCCCAGCCATATAACATTCAGGGAAAGAAGCTCTTAACATTATAGTGGCTGCCGAATTAGATGATTGTTAATTGCCGCATGCCCATGCATGCACCACCAAGGTAGAAGTGCACAGTAACACACTCACCAACTACCAATTACGCCCCACTGAACAAGCAAACAATACAAATATGTGTTAAAAGTGTTGTATACTATTCTACATTTGATGGCCTCAAATCAAGCATTTGAAACGAATTATATGCCTTGTGTCGCTCCACACAGTGCCAGAACCAGATGGGCTATCAGAATCTAATCCAACTCAATGACAGCTCCCACGAACAAAAGCCACCCCCCACTCATAACGCAACCAACCTGCTCAAAACTCCAAACTAACCTTGCGTGGTGGTTACATGCGGGAACCGCGCCTCCTAAAACGAATCTACTCCACAACGTGTAATCACTAATCAGAACAACAACCCAACAGATTCACACCAATCTACAAATCCCGCAACCCTAAGGTTTCTCACGCTGCTAGCCTGCTATGACGTTAAAAAAGCTCGCGCTCATCCAAACCCGATTCAAGCCACGCGACTGCCGGAACTAAAGCCGCCGCGGAAACGAGCAGATTCGTACGAGCCACGCAGATCAGGGTGCGGTGGGTACCTTGCTGGTTGGCTCCACCTCGATCTCGAAGCTGGATCCCTTGAGTGTTTTGATGGACACCTTCATCCCGCCGCCGGCCTGGCCGCTCCCTCGCGCAGCCTTCGGCGTCGAGCTCGAGGGTTCGGAGAGGAGTGGGCAAGGGGAAAGAGGAGAACAGAACGGGTGTCGGGTAGCCTTAGGCTATTGTAGGGTACCGTTTTTCTTTTGGAGTAAAATTCATCGATAGTCACTAAACTTGAGCCGCTCATCGAACTTCAGAATACCCGAAATACGGTCGCTGAAATTGTCTAAGTGGTTCACTATGGTCACTGGCGAGAATTTGACTACGGTATTTTGCTGACTTGGCATACGGTGGACCGGTTTGACCGCCAAGTGGACAGCAATTGACTACTCAAATCGCTGAGCACACAGCATGGCGGCCACGTGGACGCACACGCACACAACATCCACGGATCGCGAGCGCTGGTGGCGGCCACGCTCTGCTGGTCAGCTACGGCCTACGGGCTCAGCCTCGACGTCAACAGGGCGCCTCGCCTTGGCCCTGAACTGCGCCGCCGCGTTTTGCTGCACGATCCGAAATGACGTGAGCCGCAGCCCGGGGTGATTGCACATGAAGGACGCCAACACCAAGCGCGCAGCGCCTCCGGTCTTCGGCACCGCGAGCAGGTCCGGCGTGGGCTGGGCGGCCGCGAGCGTGGCGAAGGCCTGACGGAGCGCGTGGCCACGGAGAGGATGCCGAGGAGCGCGAAGGCGAGGCCGCATACCCCTACGGCCCTACGTCCGCCGCACGCGGCACATGCCGGAACGGCGTGGATCCCCGACGGAGTGGAACTCCTCGCCGGCTCCTGGCTGGCCAGCTGGCCTCACCGAGCTGCTTGCCAAGTTCCGGCGCTCGCAGCGGCGGATCTTCAAGGCGGCGGACCAGGGCAGGAGGAGGCCAGGACGAGCTCGAGGAGGGAGGTCGACTCGCGGCGGCGGCATGGGCTGGCTCGTCCGCAAACTCCATGGGTGCGACAGTGGCACTGGAGCCGAGCACGAACGAGGGCGCAGCCGACGGCGCAGAGGCAGTGCTCGGCGCGAGCACGGGAACGGCGTTCGGCCACGAGCACGGCGACCGGCCACCGCCGTCGGCCGTCAGGTGGCGTTCCGGATGTGCCTGATGGATTCTTCTACTGCCGATGCTTTTGGCTAGTGGTGGAATCGTGGAATCGATCAAATAGTACACTAGTAGGAAGCTAGCTAGAGTAGTGGCGTTCGCGTTCGTCGGGCAGGGCTTCTGCCGCAGTGCCTGGGCTGCGGGGCGCGCCGGCCGGTGCCTGTCGCCAGGCCATCACATCACGGTCCTCGACCTCGCCATGCTCGTCCGCGCGGCCGGCCGCGGCGACCCAACGAAACTCGTAATTTAGTTTCTTACGTATTATTTATTTGCCTCACCCTGTCGGCGGGACACGGCGTGTAGTTTGTCACCTCAGCGATTTGATTAGTCAATTGGATGTCCATGTGGCGGTCAAACCGGTCCACCGTATGCCAAGTCAGAAAAATACCGTACATAAATTCACGCCAGTGACCGTAGTGAACCACTATGACAACTTTAGTGACCGTATTTCGGGTATTTCGAAGTCCGATGACCAAAGTGAGATACCGACTCTAGTTTAGTGACTATAGATGAATTTTACTCTTTCTTTTGTTTATTTCCATCCTCTCCCCACATCCCATATCCCTTTTCGGAACGAGATCCTCTGACTTCGAGGGGAAAACTGCAGAGGGAAGTAGTTGTACGTGGTTCGCTCGATGCGCATCGGACGGCAGCAACACGAACTTGCTCGGAACACAGCGAAGCAGTAGGCCTAAAGCCCATCCTAACTATATAAAAGCTGAGCAGAACCGCGGCCCCGGGAGCGCCCCGGCTACTGTTCATGCTACTGTTCATCTACAGTGTTGAACAGTAGCGCGGTGGGCCCCACCTGTCAGCCTCACGACGCGCGGACATTTCGCAAAACGATCCATGCGAGTCCGTAATTATTACAGCACACCCCCTGCGGAACGACTTATTTATAATTCAAGGAAAAGCCAGGACCTTTTCAAGAAAAGGCGTCACAACTCCCCATCTTCTTCCTCTCTCCTCGCGCGGCTCCGGAGCCGCCGCCACGGCCCTCCCCGCCCGCATCGGCGGCCACGGGCGGCTGCGACGTCGCCGCCGCCATCTCCTCGCGCCGCGCCGCGTGGTGCCGGAATCGTCGCCGCTGTGCCGCGTGATAACCCACAAGTATAGGGGATCGCGTGTAGCCTTTTCGATAAGTAAGAGTGTCGAACCCAACGAGGAGCTAAAGGTAGGATAAGTATCTCTCAAGTTCTATCAACCACTGATACAACTCTACGCACACCAAACGTTTGCATTATCTAGGAAATAAAACTACGGTAGCAATACGGGTATGAGAGATAGTTTTGCAGGATAATAAATACAAGAAAGTAAAAGTTAGTGCTGCAGCAATAAACTACACTAAGTAACCATATACTAACAGTACCATGAGTGTGGAAAATTGGTGGTAATTGTGATGGCTTTGTCCAGGATTAATTAGTCAAGATATCAGGTTCATTGTCTTCGTTGCAGTTTTCAATGTGGGAGAGGCTAAATATACATGCACTCCACTACTTGGGATTACAAGTACTATATGATTGGATTGTTAGCAATATCCGTAAATACTAACAATGCATTAAGGTTTCCCCAACCATAGGCTTAAGTTTATGGTCCTCTTACTCCCATACGTGCAACTAACCGGTTTGAGTCCTTATGTTTCTGTCACTCCGGCAGAACTACCCCCCTTCCTTTGCACATACTACTAACCCTAGGGTGTTGATCCATGCGCACAAGTATAATGGACACCAAAGGACAGTACCATATCAACATACAACTCTAATGAACCATAGACATTCAACAAAGCAATCAAAAGACAAATAAACTACATAAACATGACATAGATCATAGGATAAATATTATAGCATCAAACACCATGTTTACATAGGACGGTACAGAGGTTTGTGGTAGGATGTACCACTGAATACAAGGAGGAGATGGTGATGGAGATGGCGGTGAAGACGACGGAGAGGGGCAGCGCGGCGGCGCAGGGCGGCGGCGGCGGCGGTGCGGGGAACTCATTTCCCCGCCGCCGGCAAGCTTGGGGAGCGCCGCCCCTTAGCCTCCCTCCTTCATGGCTTCTTGGGAGCCCTCCCCCATGGAGATGGGATCCATGGAGGAGGCAAAAACGTAGCTTTTGGTGGCTGAAATTCGTGGGTGAGGAGTCCCCCACGAGTTAGGTTTCCTCCCTTTATGTATCTTCTCGGATTTCCGTCACCCCCTTTTAGGGTTTCACCATATTGGGCCTACAGGCCGCATCCGAACTCCGATTGCACTAGTAGGAAAAGGGTTATCAGTGGCGCACCAAATTGAGATTCTGTGGCGCACCCCCAGAATTGCTGGGTGCGCCACAGAATCGTCGCCACTAATTTTTTTTTCTGTGGCGCACCATGGGCGTGCGCCACAGAAATCCACTTTCTGTGACGCACCTGGCATGGTGCGCCACAGAAATCCACATTTCTGCTGCCTGGTGCGCCACAGAATTCTGAAAAAATTCAAAAAATTCAAAAACTGCAAAAAAAAATTAAAAAGTTTCAAAAAAATCAGAAAAATCAAAATATGAAATAATATGAAAATCCTAATTATTGGAATTATTTTTCAGATTTTTTTAATTTTTTGAACTGATACCTTCCCGCTGGGTCACCCATCCTCAAATTGCTCCAACCCTAGCACGCTTAACTTCTAAGTTCCACCCACTTCACCTACCCTTGTGCTACTCAAGTTCTTATTGATATATATATCATATGTATCCTCTTAAGTCTTGTATGTGTAATGTATATGTAATAAATGTGTGTTTTTAAATTTCAGTTTTTTCAAAAACTTCTAAACTTTCAAAAGGAGATTCAAAAGTTTCAAAATATCCAAAAAAAATTCAAAAAACTTAAAAAATTTCAAAAAATCCAAAAAATACAAAAAGATTCAAAAATCTAAAAAATCCAAAAAAATACAAAAAGTCAAGAAAAGTCAACAATCTTCTTTGTTATACATTTCTGTGTGTTTTTGGAATTTTTGAATTTTTTAATTTTTTTGAATTTTTTGAATTTTTTTCTTTTGCTGCGAAAAATCGTCTGTTTGAAATAACTTTTTTTCTTTTGGAATTTGAGGAATCTGTGAACTGCTGACCGAATAAACCCAGGTGGATTCGAACTTGGATTTTGCTCACGATTTTTTGACATATTATTTGCGTTATTCCGACGTCGTATGCAAAAGTTATGGCCGTTACAAGTTTTTTTTCCTGTTTGTTGCAGAAAAGGCCAAAATTCATATTTCAAAATTTCTATACCTACTAGACACTCATACCTAACTACATGTCAAACGATTTTATTTATTGAAATTTTTATCATTTTCTTTTACTTCCTGCAAGACAAAAAAGGCGATCCACCGGGGGATTTGAAAACAAAAATTCTGTGGCGCACCAAGCTTGGTGCGCCACAGAATGTCGCCTTTCTGTGGCGCACCTGCCAGGTGCGCCACAGAATGTCAACTTTCTGTGGTGCACGTGCCAGGTGCGCCACAGAATTTTTTTTTTCAAATTTTAACCCGCCCCCCGGATACCTTTCTGTGGCGCACCTGGCCATGTGCGTCACAGAAATGTGACTTTCTGTGGCGCACCTGGCCTGGTGCGCCACAGAAATAATTTCTGTGGCGCACCAATTAAGGGTGCGCCACAGATAGCAACCTACCTATAAGGGTTTTCCTATTAGTGTTGGGCTGATCTCGGGCTCAAACTCCTACACATCAAAGTGTAAAACAAGAACTATTTTTGAATATGTTAATCCAAATAAATCATAAACTTAATATAAAAACAAATGCCAAAGGCATAATTTGAATATGAAACAATCAAAAATTATAGATACTTTTGGACGTATCACCGCACCTTCCGCCGTTGCGGATTGGTCGCCGCCGGCGGCTCGGGCGACCAAATTGTCCGCCGCGCCGCCCCTCCGGCTCCCCTGTGCGTCCTCCGGCGACTCCGCGCGGTCTTGGCCCAGCGCACGCGCGCAGCGGCGTGAGACCGGCCGCGCTCAGCCGCACGTCCGCCGCCGGCGGGTGGCGTCACGCGGTGACGTCACCGTGGGGCCCACCTAACGGGTTTCAACGTTTTTAAAAAATTGCAGAAAATGCTGGAAATTGGGAAAATCATTTCTTTTGATGCGTAATTCAGAAAAATACAAACAATATACCAAAATTTGCAGAAAAATGAAATCTTTACAACTAACACATTTGCATGCATGACTAAACAATTGTAAATAATTTCATTTAGAAGAAGTAACATAGCCTTTTTATATTAATTATGCAGCTTATAAAAACATTTCAAGTTGCAGCTACTCATAACGACACGACTGTATTTCTTTTTATGACGACATTTTAATCGTTGCATTTTCACACTGACACAGAGTGAACAATCACACGGCTACGCTGTGAAACTATAAAGATATGTTAACACTTAGATTTGCTAAAAATATGCAAATACTCTAAACGACAAATTACGACGAATTTTACCATTTTGAATCACAACGTTCACGCCGGGCTTAGTAAGCAATGGAATACAAGAGCTGTTTTTTTCTAATTTAGACGATCGTCTACAAAGGATTAGAGAAAAGTGAAATAATCCAAAAATTATTTTAGCAAAGGAAAAAAGATAATATTCAGCAAACGCCAATTAAATTGATGAGCTTCTTTGTTTCAGAATTCCAGCGACAAAAAAACACAGTACTGCTTAAATAATGCCCGAAATGGCGAATTGCTTACTTCCTTTACGTGCTTTTATTCTTCATATTCTTTATCTTTTTTTCCGTCATCTCCCATTGCCACTAAACTTACAATTTTATTGACAATTGGTATATTTACAAAATTCACCTTCCAACTACACAAGTTGCCACAATATACAAACATTTTTCAACATTTTAGCATACCAAACATTTCGACAAAACCTAAATGCATTCCTTCTAAATAAAATGGATTTGAATTTACAAAATACTTATACAGTGTATTTCTCCTGATTAAGTAGATTAACTAAATATCTATGTCAAACTACAAACACATTTGAACATTTAAATTTGCTAAAAAAAGTTGGAGCTACTCCGGACGACAAATTACGAAGAATTTTGACATTTCAAATCACAGCGTTCCACACGGGGTCTACTAAATGATGGAATATGAGATCTGTTTATATTTCATTTGAACGAATATTTTTCATGGTCTACAAAAAATAAAAGAAATATAACTATTCAGAGTTTTGCTTAACCAAATGAAAAAGATTAAAAAGGAAGTACTGTTTACACAATGTTCCAATTTCTTAAACAAATGATAATTGAGTCATTTTTTTACAATACTCCAGATGCTTCACATCTCACTCAATAATGGCGTCATTTAACTGAAAACTACAAGTATTGTTCCACTTTACAATAAAAAATAGAATAACATGTTTGCAAGTTGCAATTTGTCCAGCATCTCAGCGAATATTCCGATACTCCATAAAATACAACCGAAATGCTCACCTAAAATAGCCACATTATACTCATAACAAGCACCAAATTTGTTTTAACATTTCAATTTGGCCATTTCGACATGACACGAACAAGCTTTTCCCAGATATGGAACCAAATTCAAATGGATTGTTCTGGTTTAATAAAATTTTGACTTCCAAATAAAAACATGTTTGAGCATTTCAAACCTTCAAATATTTGAATATTGTACACAACATATTATAAATGCACTCAAAAAAATGCTACCTATATATAACAAAACAAACAAATGTTTCAACATGCCAATTTAGCCAACATTTTGGCTAACAAAAAAATGTATATATTGCAAAAAAAACACCAAGGACGTGACGCCACGCCAAAATCTCTCTCTACTATATATGGCTTGAGCAGGTGTTGGTACGTTTTTTTAAACTTCCGGTTTTACCACTGAGTTTTGGGAGAATTTACGTCCACTGCCACCGCCAAGTGAAATAACGATTCAGTGTTTCGTCTAAGCGAAGCTCAGAAAATAAATCCCGAATCGAGATCCACTCACGCTCCGTACACGCCCACCGCGCCTAGGCACTCCACCTACCGCGGCCCTCGCCGGCCTTCTCCCAAGCAACCAACCTCCTCAGTCCGCAACCATGGCGCCATGGCGGCCTCTTCTTGCTGCTCGGCGGCGGCTACCTCTCAGCGTCACTGCTCCGAACGCGAGCGCCGCCGGCGTGAGTCCAGTCCGGCCTTCCCTGACTCGGCCTTGCCGCCTCCAGCGCGCTCGTACGCGACCGTCGCGGCTGCCTCGCCGGTGTCCGTTCGATCTGCTGTCGCCGCTGCCTCGTCGGTGTCCGTCCAGCGCGCTTGTACGCGGCCGCCGCGTCTGCCTCGCGGGTGTCCGTCCGATTTGCAGTCACGGCTGTTCGACAGTGTCCCACCAGAGCGCTCGTACGCGGCCGGCCTTGTAGAAGACACCCACGATCTTCTCGAAACAGGTTTTCGCCCCGCTTTATAAATAAAGCAACATGCCAAGCAAGTCCAACACAGTTACAAACATAAGAGCGGAAAGGCCGCTTGCTGGGGCGCAGCACAAGTAAGCCCACATGAAAAACAAGAAAGAAGTGGTGGGGGGGGGTGGGGGGGTGCGAGAGATACATCAAGAAAGACAGAAGAGAGCGAACACAAAAAACTAAGCCCCCCGGCGCTAGCTGGAAGAAGACGCGGAGACGCCCGAGCGGTCTCCACAAGTCTAGTGATCATGGCGTCCAGCTGCTCCCTGTCCCGCTGCCTAGACAACGGGTGCCACTGCTGCAAGAAAGCCAGAAGTTTAAACATCGAGTCAGAAGCACGTCGGAGAAAAATCCGCTCGATCACCATCTTATTGCGAATCGTCCATAGGGTCCACATCAACGCGGCAAACACCAACCAGAAGAGGCGTCGCCTCTCCCCGGTACGGTTCGCCTGGATTTCTAGGAACTCGCCAAGGTCTGAGGCCTGCCAAGCAGGCCCCAGCGCCTCGTGGACGAAGTTCCATAGAAACCTGGCAGCGGGGCAGGTGAAAAGGATATGGGTTCCCGTCTCGGGGATCCCACACATGGGGCAGAGCCCATCACCCGGCCCCTGTCGCTTGCGAACCTCCACCCCTGAGGGGAGGCGGTCCCTAAGAAGCTGCCACACGAAGATTTTGATTTTTAACGGTATGGGGGACTTCCAGAGTGGGGAGGTCCAACTCTAACTGGGGTACTAAAGAGACTCCGATACGCCGACTTTACAGAGAACATCCCAGACGGTGTCAGGTGCCATGACACGAGGTCACGACCGCCTGGCAGCGACTCAGGAAGCAAACTCCGTAACTCTGTCCAAGCTGCAGCCTCGGCAATACCGAATGTTCGTCGGAACGAGATGTTCCAAGTCCCATTGGGTATTGCCGAAGCCACAAGCTGCATCGGGTCCGCGCTGATAGCAAAAAGAGCAGGGAACCTATGCTGTAGCGGGCTCCCATCGAGCCACGGGTCCAGCCAAAAAGGGTGTCCTCTCCATTACCAATGGAGAAGCGGACACCCTTCCTAATCTCATGCTTGATGGATTGGATAGATCGCCAAAATTGGGATCCATCCTGGCGGTCACAAGAAAAAGGGGGCGACCCTGCAGATATTTCGCTTTGATTAGCTGCAGCCATAGTCCCCCCTCCTCTCTAAGTATCCGCCATACCCATCGTAGCATGAGCGCAACGTTCATCTTACGGGAGGAAATGATACCAATGCCCCCCATGTCTTTGGGGGTGCACACATCCGCCCATTTGACCATGTGGTACTTCTGACGCCCATTGGCCCCTGCCAGAAGAAGCGTGAGAGATCCCTGTCAAATGAGACGTGCGTGCCTTCTGGGAGTATATAAACTCCCATCAGGAACATAGGTAGACTAGAGAGACAGGCGTCAATCAGGACAGTCTTGCTCGCCTTAGAGGTGAACCGCCCTTGCCAAGGCTCCGCCTTGGCTTTGACACGCTGGGTGACCGGTTCTAGGTCCTTAATAAGGATCCTAGAATCACTAATGGGCGTCCCCAGGTAAGTAACAGGGAAGGTAGACAACTTGCAATTTAGTTTGTCCGCTATCCGCTGTCGCTCATCAGGGGAGTATCCCATGATCATGACTTCGCTCTTGTCGAAGTTAATCTTGAGGCCCGACATGGCCTCAAAGCAGAGGAGAAGGAACTTGAGATTAATAATGTCAAGCTCCGAACCCTCCACCATGATCATGGTATCGTCCGCATATTGGAGGTGGGTGATCCCACCTCCAGGAATAAGGTGCCCTACCACACCAGAGATGTGACCGGCCGTCTTGGCTTTGTCCAAGATGGCCGCCAGGGCGTCACCAGCGAGGTCAAAAAGAAGGGGGAAATCGGATCCCCTTGCTCACCCCACGCGAAGACCTAAAGTAGGGCCAATGTCTCCATTAATGTTTATGGCCGTGTTCCCGGACATGACGATCTGCATAATCCACGATATGAAGCGTCGTCAAACCCACGACGCTCGAGGACCTGGCGTAGAAAAGCCCAGTCCAAACGATCATATGCCTTCTGGAAATCTAGCTTAAGAAAGACACCTTTAAGGTGTCTCGTCTTGACTTCATGAACAACCTCATGAAGAGCCAGAATCCCATCATGGATAAATCGTCCCTTGAGAAAGGCGAACTGATGTGGGTGAGCCAGGCGCTCCACAACTGGCGCCAAGCGTGTTGCACACACTTTGGCGAGCAGACGCATGATGACATTGATCACCGTGATCGGCCTAAACTGACGAACATCCGTGGCCCCTACAACTTTAGGAATTAGGGTAATCACCCCAAAATTAAGGCGGGACATAACTAGTGTCCCAGTATAGAACTCCTGGAACATCGGCATAATCACCGCCTCAATATACTCCCAGAACTTCTGGAAGAAGGATACAGGGAGACCATCCGGCCCTGGGGCCGAATGGTTTTCATCCCCATAATGGCCCGGCGCACCTCCTCGGGACTGAATGGGAGAGTAAGCTCCCTATTCTCGTCATCCGAGACTAAGGCCCCTAAGGGCCAGAAGTGCGCGGCCAAAGCCACTCCCGTGCGGGGACCCTCCGTAAATAACTCCTTATAGAAGGAGTATATATGGTCGGAAAGGTCCTGGGCCTCCTCTAATAGGAGGCCATCCGCCCATAAGCAAGGGATAGAGCACCTACGACGGCGACCATTAGCAATGGCATGGAAGTATGCTGTATTAGCATCTCCGCGAAGAATCCAATTCTGGCGACTACGCTGTCGCCAGAATATCTCCTCGCCTTTGTAGATCTCCATCAAGGAGTTCTCCAAAGCATACCGCTCCAACCATCCATCCGCGGACAACCTGTCGAGTCAGCCGCCATATCAAGCGTCTGAATCTGGGCGAGGATGTCCGCCTTATTCTTACGCACCTCCGCGCCTAAATTCGCGCCCCACCCCCTCATAAATTGGCGCACGACCTTAGCACAGTGGTGCCAAATGTCAACCGCATTATAGGCGCGGGGGGGAGTCGCGACCGCCAAGTCCCACTTTTGGCGAACCGCTTCCACAAATCCCGGCTGACCAAGCCAGAACTCCTCAAAGTGGAAGCGGTTCGACCTCGGCGGGGCCCCCCTCCAGACGAGAGGAGGAGGGGGGAATGGTCTGAGCCAATCCTAGTAACCGCACGAAGCGAGCACAGAGGAAAGGCAATTTCCCATTCCACCGACACTAATACCCGGTCAAGCACACTCCGGATCGGGACGGCCTGGTTGTTGGACCACGTATAACGTGCCCCAACACGAGTGATCTCCCTCAGAGCCATGTCAGCAATCCAGTCGTTGAACATACGCATCCTAGGGAGGTCCACATTATCCGAGCTCTTATCATCAGGGGAGCGAATGAGATTAAAATCGCCTGCCACCACCACAGGGGTAGAGCATCGCTCCACCTTTGCCTTGAGCTCAGCTAAGAATTCAGCGGACCTCCGGTGATCCGCGGGGCCATAGACAATAATCACCTCCCAGCGGAGGTTCGATCGTCTATGGGTGAGCAACATGCTCACAAAGAACTCCCCGCGGTCCATATCCTCTATCTCAAAGGTATCCTCCTTGGCACCAAGGAGGATGCCCCCTGAGTGTCCCGTCGCCGGGAGCCAATGCCACGAGAACTTGTGACGGCTTAGGCTCTCTAGCTCTGAGATCGAGAAATCCTGGCGAATCGTCTCCTGCAAACCCACAATGTCCACATCTTCGTCTCTCAGATAGTTGATCAACTGGCGGCGTCGGCCCTCCTGCCCAAACCCCCTCATGTTCCAAATGAATGTGAGGACATTCATTGAGAAACAATGTCGGGGTTGGTCCCCTTAAGGGGGACCGATTGGGCCCTACCAGAGGTCGAGGGCCGGGACGTCGCTTAGGGGGCCTCCCGCGCCTCTTCCCAGGCTGGGAAGTAGGCACAGCAACTGTGGCATCATCAGGCCTAGGAGGGGCTCCACTGCCAGACCCTTGTGCCTCCTGCACGGGTCCAGCGGGAGCCGGGGGCCCCTGCCGCTCATGCTCCGCCTGAGCACGAGCCGCCGCTAGGGCCCCCTCATAGACCTCCTTAGCCTTGATGGCCGCAATTGCTCAAGGCGAGGCCCCCGCTCTCCACGGAAAATAATGTCACAGTCCCCCGCAACCAGAGCTAGATGATCCAACGGTACAGAGTCGAGAACCGAAAACGGGAACCAGAAGGAGGAGAGGGAGGGGGAGGGGGAGGGGGGAGTAGGGTGGGCGAAGGTCGGGACGTACCAGTCCCACGGTCGAGCGCCTCACGGCGGCGTGTCGCCACCATCGTGACGGTAGGCTCCACCGCCTCGCCACCAGTCCTAGCCCTCGCCAAGCGCGCACTGTGGCGGCGAGTGCCAGGGGCGGGGGGGGGGAAGACCGGTGACGCCTAGGGCGCCCCCTGGTACCAGCCACGGGAGTGTCGGGGAAGACCGTGACCGGCTCCAGGACAGGTGCTGCCGGGGTGCCCGGGAGCGGGTGTACCAGACCGCGCCCGGGGAGCGCGGGGTGTCGGGGGCCATGACCTCCATCCCCACACTCGGCGCGTCGTCAGAGTCCTCCACCTCCACCTGAGGAGAGGCCTGGCGCCCCAAGGCAGACGAGACGAGGCCGGAGATGTCCATGGAACCCGGCCCCTCACAAAGGTTGGAACCGTACTGTGAGAGCGGGAATCCAAAGGACAGTGGCGGAGCTGGGCGAGCGTCGGACAGTCCAGGCGAAGATGCCTGAACTCGGGAGCCTGCAGGAGCTGTCATCCCTGAGGGCGGAGGCGCTGAAGGTGGAGCTGAAGTCGCAGGAGGCGGACGAGCGTCCGTGGCGTGAGGGCGTCACCGTCCGACGGCCGTCCTCCGACGAGTCCCCCTCCCCGCCGTCGGAAGGGCTGGTGTGAGGGACGGCGAGTGACCGGCTCGAGGGGAAGTGGACCGCGGGCGAACCACCTCAGCCTCCAGCTCGACCACCAGCGTCCTACCCACCCCGTCGAAGTAGAAGGTAGGCAGGGCAACGTTGAGCTTGGCGGGATCCGGAGTCCTGACACGGATCCGAACGGGGCCGTCCCCTGGCAGGGAACTCACGTCCACCTCCTCAAAGCGACCAACGGCCTGGGTGATCAGCGCCACGAAGGCCACCTCCTTCCGCAGCTCAGAGGGGATCCCGTGGATCCGAACCCACGCCTCGGCAAGAGGTGGCGGCGCGTCCGGGTCGGTGGTGCGGGCCTGATGGAGACGCGAATGTTGTGCAACGGAAGTGTGATGGTCGCACTCCAAGACACGTGGGCGAGGAGCTCGGCAGTGGGGAACGCCACCGCAAACTCCGTCGGGGAGCGCTCCCGCACCACCCAGGACCATCCACTGTCCAAACCCTCAAGCTCGGAGCGTATGGTCTCCGCTGAGATCACCACTGAAGGGTCCAAGCTCTGCTCGGGAAGAACGGTCACCACGGCCAAGTGAGCCGGAGACGCCAGCTTGATGCCTCCGGTGTCCACGTAGTAAAAGCCAGCATCAATGCCATGACCGTAAGCTAGAGGACGGACGGCATAGGGCGCCCGACTGCCTCACGGGACGCAACCGGCGCCCTTCCAGCCGCAGCACCTGGCTGGCCGTCGCCCGCAGCTGGAGCAGTAGCAGGCTTCTTCTTCTTCTTAGTCTTTTTCTTCTTCTTGTTAGCTGCTTGCACAGGACCGGGACGTGCCGCAGGGCGACCTGCTCCCGACCCCTCCCCTCTCTCCAAGAACCCCCGGCCGGTTGGGCCCTGCCGCTGTCCCGCTGGAAGGGGAGGCGCTGGCGCAGCTCCTCCCGCAGCGCCACTTCCCTGCGCTGGCCGTCCGGAGGCAGCACGGCGGGGAGGCGACCTTGCCCGACGTGGGCTGCGGGCAGGCGGCGCATCACGGCCCCCACGGCACGCTCCGTCGGAGAAACGGGAACGGCGGGGCGGGGAGCGGCGGGCCGGGGAGCGGGACCGGCGTGGAGGAGACCGCCGGCCTGGCGAGCGCCGTGGCGGAGGGCGGTATGCCGCTACCGGGGCGCGGGGAGGGGAAGACGTGCGGGCTGGGGCGGGAGGGGAGCACCACGGCGAGGAGGGGATGGCTCCGGCGGCGCTTCATGGCCGCAGCGGCGTAGGAGAGCAGCTGGGGCGTCGGCGGCGGGTGGAGACGGATGCGACGGGAGGAGGAACGATTTCTCGCGACTTGGTCGCTTCTGGCGGCGCAGGCTAGGGTAAGGTCGCGAGCCCCCCGGTGGATCCAGAGCCAGGCCGACTCGGGCCTGGTGGGCTGCACCCGGGCCTCCGCAGACGAGCGCCCCTGGCCTTTTTCGTGGCCCACGCGCACGTCCTGGCTGCGCCAAGCAACACAGGCCTTGGGCCGAGAATTCCCCTAGCAGGCCTAGGGTTCCCAGCAGGATGCGGCCCAGGGCCCAGCACCGAAGGCCGCTCGGAGCCCGCCTGCGTCTCCCCTGTCCCCGGGACGCCGTCACCTCGCCGCCGGTCGCCTGCGCCGGTACCTGCTGGAGCGCCGCCGCAGAGCACCTCTCTGCAGCAGCCTCTCCGGCCAGACCAGCACGAGCAGGTCCCGTGCGGGACCCACGAGCGATAGGCGGGCAGGCCAGATGCGAGCCCCGAGGGGACGGCCGGCGCGCCGGCGAACCAGCCGCCATACGCGGAGACGGACCACGCCGACGGCCTGGGGAACACCGCGCTAGCGCCAAGAATTCCGCGAAGGTTGGGAGCGCCGGCGACGAGCATCTCCGCTCCATCTCCAAACGCTCTGCCTCGTCCGCTGCGACCTCGTCGGCGATGTCCGCCCAGCTCCGGCCCTGCAGGGAATCCGGGTCCCTCCGTACCGCGGGAGCGGCCGCTGCGCACGACGGAGCCATGGCCCCCGGGGGGAGAGCAGGAGGGAGCGGCACCTACCGGCTACCGGCGTCGCCAGGGAGTCGCCATGCAAAGATCGCCTTTTGCCATCTAAGCTACATAAGTGGCCGTCCCCGATTGTTCTTGACCGATGCCCCCACGATCTTCTTGCTGCCTGCAGATGTCTGCGAAACGGAAACAGAGACCAAAACAGGGCATCCATTCAGAATCCCATCAACCTGAAAATTCTTCTTGCTGACTGAAAATTCTGAAGAAGAAAAAAAAGGAGGGGATGATTAGCACGTACGTGCGCGGCCCTGGATCCGAGCGCCCGGTCGACGAGGTGCCTGGCGGCGGCCCTCCACATCGCCATGGGCGGAGAAACCACGAGCAAGGTAGAGTGAGAGCTAGCAGGAAGGAGATGAGAGTGATTCTGATAAGTGATTGCGGAGAGATCGGTAGATAAAGCTCCACGTCTTCAGCAGGTGGGCCCAAACCAGGAGGTGGATGAGAGGATAAACACGTCCCTTTTTAAATTTCCCAACCACACGAAGAGAGGATAAACACATCCTTTTGAGCTAGCACATGTGTTCTTTCACTAGGAGGGATGATACATTTTCTCTCCAATGTAGCACACATTCTTTTACAGTAAATAACAAAATCTAATTGATTTGCTAATGACATTTGTTGAATACTTGGTCTACCCGTAGTAACGCACGGGCACTTTGCTAGCAAAATTCAACTAGTATAGATGAAAAAAGCACCGTCCCACCTTCGAAAAAAAAACTCCCCTTCGTTAAATTCACCTTGACTCGTCGCCGCGTCCGCTCGCCCGCACTCCCAGCTCCGCTTCCATGGTCTCCGCCGCGACAGCATCTGTGGCCTCCATCCTCGTCGTGGACTCCGTCGCCATTGCCGCTAACGCCGCCGCCGCGCGCGCCTTTGAAGTTCACAGCCACACAAAGGAGGAGCAAGAGCTCATGCCATGCCACCTTCAGTTCCACTCAAATCAGATGATTGCAATCTGAATTTTAGATTCAGTTACACTACTCACTGGAGTTTACACTCAATTCACTTAAATTACAATCACAATTTGGCATTTGTCAAATGTTTGTGTAAACCATCTTGCTGTCGTTCTGTTGTTTCTGCACAACTAAAACTGAAAACACTTACAGAAAAGCATGGCAAGCAGGAGACCAAGGAAAAAGCAGCCGTTCGACGAGACTTGCTTCGTGGCCTCCACTGTTGGGCGGCGTCGGCGACGCTTGGTCCGCTGCTCGAAGGTCTCGACGGCTCCGGCCTCCGGTCAAGCCCGTACAGGGAGCAGGTTCGCTTCGCCGCCACGGCTAGGCGGCGTCACGTCGGCCTAGAAGGACCGGCAACGACTGGCTCTGCCGCCTTCGCGGAAAGAAGGCGTCACGCCCTGCGGCTGCTCTTTCCCTTCCCGCCGGCGTCGCTAACCCTGAGTCGTCTTGTTCCTACTGACCGACGACGATAGTCGGAGCGAGGCGAGAACGATGGCCAGCTTCAGACTGGGCCTCATGGGCTGCTGATTTTGTTTCCAGCCGAGCGAAGCAGGTAGGAGGCTGTTCACGCGAGCGTTGTCCGATGTGCATCGAATGGACCATAGGCATTTACGTCCCTCTGCAGTAGTCAGGTGTACGTCAGAGGATCTCGTTCCCCATTTTCATATTTTAAAAACGGATTACAGAAATAAATATGGAAATTTCGGATACCAATGCGGATCAGATGTTACTCGAGTATAGATGGGATCAGATGTTTTCTCTATTCGGAAATATAATATGTTTTAGCTTTTTTGATTTGGATGTAGCTAGACGTTTTAGTTTGTAGATGTAATCATTTTAGTCCATATTAAAATATCTAAAATATTATAATTTGGAACATATCGAGTACTATATTTGTGTATTATAATGAGTCACCTATAGAATGACAACGAGATAAATACAATCATATTATAAACATAAGTTTCATATTCAAAATATATTAGACCGTTTGTTATTTTTTGGGTTGGGTAATTGCTAACCTAATTTTATTTGGATATGGATATATCCATTTCCATATCCAAATTTCTTAAGATTTAGTACCAGATTTGTACTTGTATTTATAAAATGGATTCAGTCCATTTTCATTTTTGTCCCCATTCGGATATTGCCGCATCCATATTCAATTTCTCGAATATGAATGTTGGATAATTTTGATTATCCACTACCAGTTTTCACCCCTACTTATCCCTCACGATCAACTATTATTGTTGTACCGTTGATTTGATTATTCTAGTTGGCAAGAAACCATGTTTTCTTATTTAGGATAAATGAATATGAATCTTAGATTCCTTTGAAATTCCTAAGAAATCGTCCACTCCATTAAAATTTTGGAGGAAAACAAATATGTAGTACTCAACGCATGTGTTCAGCACTATCGTGTCTACGAATGGTGCATTTCTCCCTCCATGGCATCCAAACAATCATTTTGAGATCTTCAATAATGGGTCGGTTTATCATGTCTAATTTCATTGTGAAGAAGTCATATGTGGCAGAATGGCCTTTGGAGTACGAGCAAAATATGTATCTAAAATCAATCACTCCTCGATTCTTCGGGTGCAACATGTTATCATAGGAAATCTCTTATGTTCTACGTTTACCATGTTCTGCATCCAACTTCGGTAAATCCTCGTAGAGCCAGGCCGATAGATAAACTACCCTGAGTAAGACAATCATGTAGTTGGTGTTGCCTGAGACACAACTTCGACCATCACTTCTTTCCTCATATATGTTGTAAGAGCATCTCCAATCCCCCCCCCCCCCCCCCCCCCCCCCCACACATAATGTTCGGAAGCAGCACGAACGGGCGCTATTGTGATCCTACCGGCTACGGGCGAGATCCCACCTGTGGAAGCGTCATTTCCGAGTTGCGGTCCCAATAGCGATTTAATTTCTTATAACAACTTGTAACTCGAAGTTTAACGATTGGCATTCAGACTTTAAGAATAATTTACATGTTTGAATGAAATTTGGATAATTTAACAACTAAACCTAAATCTAAATCAGTTGGAACGGCTCCCAGTCCTCCTACTTGACGCCCCTGTCGGTTGCGCCGACGTCCCTGGCCACTGATTGTGTTGTGTAACCGTTCTCCCGCAGCATTGTCGCATCTTCAATAAAAAGATCGTGTGTGGCCCAAAGCCGTTGGCCGCGGCTCCGCCTGTGCGCCTGGTGCACGACATCGCCATTGGTAGTTACGGTTTTCGCGATAGGAGAGAAGGGAGGGATTGGAGACATGGGAGATTGTGAGGGACGGCGAGGGCACGGCTTTCAATGCCAGAGGAAGGCGAGTAGAGCGATGGGCGCGCATTAACACAAACGTGTGTGCCCTGCAAGCTGGCCGCGTTGGCACTCGAGTCACGATGTTTCTCCGCGCCCGCATGGGAAATCGTCTTCGCATTCAATTCGGACGACCGGCCGGCGGGCTACCGCACTTAGAGCATCTCTAACAGAGCCCTTAAAAGGCCCGAAACCTTAAAATAACCGCCAAATACAGTTTCGAAACCTTAAAAATGGACATAGCAATTCCCTTAAAAGCCGATGACCCGTAAACGATTTTGAGGGCACCGTGAATTCGGCCCCCGAAACCATGAACCTGACGTTTTCGCGGCCGAACTGAAGGGGGCCTGTAAACCGCACGAGGCGTTGGCGGGCTGAATATTCAGCACCCGCCGGTGAGCTTCCGCCGTGGAACTCGTCGGACTTTCACCGGAATCGCCAGAATCTCGCCGGAGTCGTGTGCAAAAGGACAGCAGCTGCTGCGCCGCCGGCCTGCTGGACGTCCAGGTCGACCGGCGATGGAGCACGCGAGGACAGGCAGCGGCGGCGCCGGCGAGGGCCGCGTCAGCCCCAGCGAGGAGCGGAGGCGACCGTCTGCGGCGGCGGCCCCCGGGTGGACCGCGTCGGTACGGCGAAGAGCAACGAGCGGCGGCAGCTCCGTCCGCGTCGGCGTTGTCGACTCGATCGAATCGAGCTTGGGCTGCCGCCGGTCGCGAGTTCGCAGGCAGCCAAGCTCCCTGCCTGCAGGCCCCGTTGGTGCGCGCGTGGGCGGCGAGTGACCAGGCGCTGCATGGATCCACACTAGTATGAGCTAGCTACCCATCCAATAATGATCGATCGATCCATGTGTCTGTAGTACGAACAAGGACTCGCGGGAGGAAGAAGACGGGGAAAAATGGAAAAGAAGAGAGAGAGGAATATTCGGGAATATTCTGTTTTAAGGGTCCTCTTTACGGGTTCTGCTATGTCGCGCCTCGTTTTCGAGCAAAAAACGCAAGTTTGGTGAACCTTAAAACCCGTTTGAGGTTTCGTGTTTTAAGGGCTCTGTTAGAGATGCTCTTAGTTAAGCTGACCGGTTGATGTCTCAATGGTATGGTCAGACCGCCCATAGGTATCCGAAGTGGCGGCGCTCGCGATTTCGTCTGATGCGACCAAGCGTGGCGTTCCCCTCCCCTCCTCTGCTACAGTAGAGAAGGGCGAAATTTCAGGATCCGCCTGGTCGTCGCACTCTCGCCGTCGCTGGCCGCGGGATCTCTCTCCCCCGTCCGCTCCGGCGGCGGGGGGGGGGGATCCCCGGACCTCTTCGTGTATATAGAGTAGGGGTGAGCGGGTTCCCGCCGGCGGCGCTGAGGAGGCGGTGGTGCGGTTGGTGGGTGTTTTGGTGTCGGCGACCTTCCCCTCCGGCGGTGGAGCTCCGGTGGTGCTCCGTCGCGTGGTGGCCGACCTGTCCGTGCTCGCGGATCCTCGGATCTGCTGTGTGCGGTCTCCCTTCTCCGGCGGCCGTGGTGCGGCGGTGCTGGAGATGCGTTTCGGGAGGAGCTGGACAAGATCGGTGGCCTCCGGCTGCGTCGACGACGATGACGGCTGCGGCAAAGCGGCGTGGTAGGGCGGGGGGACGTCTGCCCCGCTCGTTCATCGACACAAGTTCCGCCGCGGCGCGGCGGACGGTTTCGGCGGCGTCTTTCAAGGGCTAAATTTCGCCCAGGCTCTGGTAAGGTGGTGGTTGCCGGTCTTCGTCTTCTTCGTCGCCGGTGTTGCCGCGGATCTTGGTGCTAGCTCTGGTTCATCCTCTACGTATTGTTCCTTTTCTGTATTTGTTCTATGTACTGTGTACGTGGCTCTGTGTTGAATATACGTGGAAGTTGGATGTGTCAAAAAAAAAGATTCCAGTGGTGGTGAGAGTGGGCTGTTAGTACGAGACAAATGATGGGCCGCGTTAGACAAAATTGGGCTATGAGAGCGTGAGTGGATGCGATTTTTTCGTCGAGTGCTCCCCATAAAACAATTAAGAGGGCCATGAGGGTCGCAGAGATGCTCTAAGCTTTTGGAGAAGTCCAGCCTATAAACATAGAATTTGTTACTCGGATTAGCAGTGTGCTTAACGAATTGAAAGCATTCAAAAGCTATCAAAATCATTTGCCAGTAGTAGTTCTTCCCGGTGAAGCACCTTTAAGTTGCAGAGTTTCCGTTTGGCCATTCTTCAAACATGGACTCGACGAGTCTCTCCAACGTGTAACTTCACATATGATCAATTGATCCTAGGTCGAGAACCTAAGAAATCTTTGCGAGCTTGCCTATAGGCGTCTTCCGTAGAGGGAAAAAGCTTTTTAGAAGACGACCATTGCAACTTCACAAATTAGAGGGAAAATAAGAGGAGAAAGCTTCCATTGTTTAAACTAGGGAACTTAACGCGGCAATGCCGCGCCGTGTGGTAAATAAAATTTTATTTTGGTAATGTGCGCATTTAGAAATTGTGTAGGTTTGGAAATTTTTGAAGTTTGGAAAAGTTTGCGTTCTGAAAATTGTTTAGTTTTTGAAAATTGTTCAAGTTGGGGTGTTTTATAGATTTGATTTCTGTTTACTTTTGCGAGGTGGTCAGATTTGGAAGATATTTAAAAGTTTAAAATATCTAAAATTGAAAATTAATCATACGCCATAAATAGTCAGCATTTTTTTTTGTTTATTCAATATATTTTTTCATATTTTGTTGATGGCTATAGTTTAAGTTACTGATTTTGCAGCATTTAGTAGATTTTGGAAATTTTATAAATACCCTAAAACAATATTTGTAAAGTGTTTTAAATTGTTTGGAACATGTTCTATTTCAAATTTTGTTTGTTGATTCAACTATTTTTATTTGGAAAATAAATTTGGTATAGCTACAGATTGTTGAAAAATAATCTAAAATTATGCGGTATCATTATTATTTTTCGTTGGTGAATTAGTTTTTTTTTATAATATGTGTAAGTTTGGGAAGTAGTCATATATATTTGAATATTATGTAACTCGTAGAAGTACGAAAATATACTCATATACGTTTGAATTATCAAAAAAAAAACATTGTGAATTAGGGGGAAGTTTTGGTATTTTAAGTATGTTTAAGAGTTGTTTAATTTTGTTGTGTCAAATAACCATGGTTAATTTTTTCGAGCATTCTTGAATTCGATATAATTAAGTAGGATTTATTTTTTAGAAAGCATTTAGGTATGTTCAATATTTTTTTCTCATGGACTATGAATTAGTTATGAATTGTTTGAAAATTAATGCAAAATTTTGCGGTGTTACTATTATGCTCTGTTGGTATTTTCCGTTGGTGAATTAGTTTATATGGGAAATAAATTGAGAAAATAATGTTGTAGTGCAATATAGATCATGCTGATAAAAATAATGTTAATAAAATTAGTTTTGGAAAAGTTATGCGGTGAAGAAACGTATGTTTTATTCTTGGGAGACATTATGTACAGTAGTGATTTTCTCAAAACATTCACTGAATTAAAATCTTCAAATATGTTTGAATTAGGACATAAGTAGTTATTATTCTAGAGTCGACTAAAAATCGAAACCGATTACGGGAACGGAACCTATTCGTCGGCGCGAAATTTTTTCGTGTATATATTTTTTGGAAGTTTCGAAAAAAAATGTAGTGCAATATAGATCGTGCTGATAAAAATAATGTTAATAAAATTAGTTTTGGAAAAGTTATGCGGTGAAGAAACGCGTGTTTTATTCTGGGGGGACATTATGTACAGTAGTGATATTCTCAAAATATTCACTGAATTAAAATCTTCAAATATGTTTGAATTAGGACTTAAGTAGCTATTATTCTAGAGTCGACCAAAAATCGAAACCGATTACGGGAATGGAACCTATTCGTCAATAATGTTAATAAAATTAGTTTTGGAAAAGTTATGCGGTGAAGAAACGCGTGTTTTATTCTGGGGGGACATTATGTACAGTAGTGATTTTCTGAAAATATTCACTGAATTAAAATCTTCAAATATGTTTGAATTAGGACGTAAATAGTTATTATTCTAGAGTCGACCAAAAATCGAAACCGATTACGGGAATGAAACCTAAAAATTTTCGTGTATATATTTTCTAGAAGTTTCGCAAAAAAAAAAATCAACTGTAGATACGCACTGTAGCTACTGTAGCACGCTACAGTGCGACGCTACAGTGGAATCGCACTGTAGATCTACAGTGCCGAAACGCTTTACGCCTTTATATATATACTAGGGAATTTAACGCGGCAATGCCGCGCTCGTGTGGTAAATAAAATTTAAATTTTGGTAATGTGCGCATTTAGAAATTGTGTAGGTTTGGAAAATTTTGAAGTTTGGAAAAGTTTGCGTTCTGTAATTGTTTAGTTTTTGAAAATTGTTCAAGTTGGGGTGTTTTATAGATTTGATTTCTGTTTACTTTTGCGAGGTGGTCAGATTTGGAAGATATTTAAAAGTTTAAAATATCTAAAATTGAAAATTAATCATACGCCATAAATGGTCAGCATTTTTTTGTTTATTCAATATATTTTTTCATATTTTGTTGATGGCTATAGTTTAAATTACTGATTTTGCAGCATTTAGTAGATTCGAGCATTCGTGAATTCGATATAACAATATTTTTTCTCATTGACTATGAATTAGTTATGAATTGTTTGAAAATTAATGTAAAATTCTGCGGTGTTACTATTATTCTCCGTTGGTATTTTCCGTTGGTGAATTAGTTTATATGGGAAATAAATTGAGAAAATAATGTTGTAGTGCAATATAGATCGTGCTGATAAAAATAATGTTAATAAAATTAGTTTTGGAAAAGTTATGCGGTGAAGAAACGTATGTTTTATTCTGGGGAGACATTATGTACAGTAGTGATTTTCTCAAGATATTCACTGAATTAAAATCTTCAAATATGTTTGAATTAGGACGTAAGTAGTTATTATTCTAGAGTCGACCAAAAATCGAAACCGATTACGGGAATGGAACCTACTCGTCGGCGCGAATTTTTCCGGTGTATATATTTTCTGAAAGTTTCGCAAAAAAAAAAAAAAAATCTACTGTAGATCTACAGTGGCCGAAACGCTTCACGCCTTTATATATAGGTAGTATATAGGTAGTATGGTTTGTGCTTGAGAAAGAAGAAACGGTATCCTGCTTGTTCTTCATTCCGAGGGACACACCAGCTACTACAAACGGTCAAAATTCTTTTACTAGTGACCAAATAATTACGAAAATTGGTGCTGCTACCGTATATTTATGATGCCAAGACCGACGATACCATCATAATCATACCATATGTTCAGTCAAGAGTAAATAATACGTGCAAGGAGCTCGAACCAAACCAAAAGAGTAGCAACCGCACCAGACATGTGACCTAAGGGAAATCTGCCTTCGCAAGGTTTCACGCTGCTACCTCAGTATTCTCTTTTCTTCGCTGTGATAAAGTGCTTCCTGACGTGGCCAGTGGGTGTCCATGGTCACAATTTCTGAAGAAATCTCAATACAAGCAGAGCTAGTATAATTTGCAAGCAAAGCTAGCAACAATCAAATGTGCCTCGAAAATAACAGCAACCACAAGTTTTATTGCGGAGACAGAACTTAGTTGCATTTTATGTACTGACAGCGATGGACACTGCCCAGGGGGTGAAGACCGGAAGCCCAAATCATGGGTGCGGATAACCAGGGGGGTCCCATGGTCCAGCACCGTAGCGGTTCTCCGTGTATGTATACCCACCGTCGTACATGCCTTGCAAGCCCATCCCAGGAGTCGCCATAGGTGGTCCATAAGCTCCATGGCCACTGAAACCTAAAAATAATTCATGTTATATAGGTTAACCTCACAACTGATTTCGCTAAGTGAGGAAATGAAACCTACTAGGTGCCCTTCTCTTCTCAATCTCGGCCCTAAGCTTCTCAGACTCCTGAGCCATAGTTACAAGATCCTTCTCCACTGCCTGCACCTGGGCCCTCAGCTCTGGCTTTGCGTTCTTCTCATATTCAAGAGCCGTCCTGTAAGGATATTAACAATTAGCTGTTTTTCAACTGAAACAAAAGAGGGAAATGGCATCAGAGTACCAAAATATATGCCTCATCGGAGCCACCAACATAGACTTCACATTTCAAAGATGCAGCATCCTGGTACTACTGTAGCGCACACAAAAAACAGAATGGTTCAATACCTAGCACGGATTAGTTCCTGCCGCACACTATCACGTTCAGCTATCATGGCAGGTATACGCTGGCTTTCAGAGTTCTGGTGCTCAAGCTCCTTTGTTAGACCCTGCACCTTTGCAGTCAACTCTTGCCTCAAAGACTGCAGTGTGCCTGCTTCAGATCGTAGCTGCAAGGCATCTTGCCTAAGGGGTTCTAAAGAGCGTAGCTCAGCTTCCAGCTTCAGATTCCTCTGGGTCAGTTCCCTCGATTCAAGTTCTTTCTCTGCACGGAGCTTAGGTATAGCCTGACTTGAGGAATGGAGGTCTTCTTTCAACCGAGACACTGCTTGCCTGAGACCAACAATTTCATCCACCAGATGTTGGTTGTCATCACGGATTCTGCGCATCTCAGCACGGCGGCTAGACAGTTCTCCCTCGAAGCGACGCGGTGAGATGGACCTTTCTCGTGCAAGTTGAGGAGGGGGGCCATCACGGAACCCTCGTGGTTCCTCATAGTACTGGCGACCTATGCGGTGCCTCCCTGCCATTTATAGACCTGTCAAAAATAACCAGAATGTTAGACAGGAACAATGAGTCAAGCACCGGAAATGATTTATAGAGCTCAAGCATCAGGCAGCTATTTATTTCGGGAAAATATCTGGTGGAAACCAACTTTCAGTAGAAACCGTTGAAAACCACGAAAATATCATGTTTAAAAGTTCTAAAAAGTTTTCAACAAAAATGCATTATGTTGAGAAGGTAGAATTCCATAGAAATGCAAATTTGCAAGTTGAAACTCAAAATTGTTTAGGAGCTATGAAAATGACAAAATCAGTAATGAATAGTAACAAAATGAACAGTAATTGTAAACGTTACTATTCATTTTATTTCAACCACGCAAGTGCGTGGTTGGAAACTGGTGAAACTGGACGTATTACAATATATGTATTTTTCATGTATCAGTTTTCCTAATTATTTTTTATATACAAAAAAGCATCCAATAACAAATGTATTGCAATTACATAAACAACTAACGACACAGAATCGCTCAGTCAGCCCCTGTCTTAAATTCAAATTGTGAGTGGTTGTGAACCTGGGACTAAGATTGCAATTAACTTTATTGATATTTCAACATCATGTACATGAGTAGCAACCTTCACCTCTGAACACCCCCAACACATGATTAGCAAAACATTAAAGAAACACAACCTCCACTGCTCACAACATCCGAGGACAGCAATACACAATTTAAGGAAACATAAGCTCCAAGGGTCATGTACGAGATCAAGAACATCAAACAATTTAGGACAACAAAGAAAGACTTGCAGGATTAAGCATGGATTTCCCAGGATTAAGCGCTTATTATCAACGCAAATAACACACAGATCCCTGTATAAGACAAAACCACACTGACTCCTCAAATTAAGCATTGATTATCAGTTTATCATTGCAGTTAGTTTTTATCTTGAGCATCCAAGAACGATTAGGAAATACAAAATCATAGAACTATTACATATTAAACACTGATTAAACTGCATGCTCCATGATTAAGCACAACACCACCAGGTTGCCACCATTAAATTCTCCGCCGCATCACAACACAACTAAAACCATTGCAACTGCTTTAATAAAAAACACTAACAAACTGCACTAAAGAATCGTAACATAAAGATTAGAAAATTCGGGCGGAGTGATTTGCGTGGGCAAATTGACCACAATCGTTAATGATACCCCCTTTGGCGTGGTTAAGAGGGGATTTGACGATTTGCCACATTTTATTTGGTGGTTAACATGCCGTTTAACAGATTTGTCAACATATAACCAACAAATATACATAGTAAAAGACACAAATATCCTTCAGTTTAGAAGGCACGCATCTGTGCACATCATTTTAAGGTTCAATCACAAGAGTTGACCAATCGACAATGGTACTAACAGGTTGAGTTAATAGCACCAGCGGTCACACAACTCGTCGTCGATGTACACTTAAGTCACACTTCTCCAGAATGTGATTATTTGGTCACACAACTCGATAAGTGCGTGCACGCAGGTCACTGGGCCCACTTGTCAGTCCGTTTTGGACAGTAAATTTTCAGAAAACCCCCTGGAGTAATATTAATTTTACAAAATGGTTAGAAGGACCATTTTGTAAAATTAATATTACTCCAGGGGGTTTTCTGAAAATTTACCGTCCAAAACGGACTGACAAGTGGGGCCAGTGACCTGCGTGCACGCACTTGTCGAGTTGTGTGACCAAATAATCACATTCTGGAGAAGTGTGACTTAAGTGCACATTGGCGTCGAGTTGTGTGACCGCGGGTGCCATTAACTCTAACAGGTTCTACGTCATTGCATGAGGCCAACCCCTCAAACCCCCATGTCAATCTCATCAAATGAACACCTAGGGTTCCACGATTTAGAACAACCAGAAACGAGCGGAAAAATAGGAAGGGAGAAAGCTTGCCTTACCTTGTGGAAGCAAAGGAGAGCTCTGGATGGGGGAAAGACTCGGCGGCAGCGTCTAGGTGCGGCTGACGGGAGGGGGAAACCGCGGCGTATGGAGGAACACGCGGCGGAGATCTCAGTGCGCCGGACGTCGTGGAGATGGGGGAGGACGTGGCGGATCGGCCGGCTGCGGCTGACGGCGTGGAGATGAGGCACCGCGGCCGTGTGCAGCGCGTGCGGGGACGGCCTGGGCTTAGCGGCCGGCGGCCAAGTATCGCTAGGGTGGAAAAGAATGTGACGGGCCAATCCAATCGTGGATTCGTGTGTCCTGGGCTTGAACTTGAAGTAGAACCTGTTAGACGAGGGTTGAACAGTCATTTCCAGATGTAATTACACTCATTACTACTCCCTATGTTTTTAAATATAAGATGTTTTAGCATTATTCCATATTCTACACAAATGTATCTATACAAGTTTGTGTGTGTATATTTTCATTCAATTTTAGTATTTATCTAGACAACATACATTTGAAAACAGAGGGAGTACCTGCAATTTGCTAAATGTTACTATAAGACTTTCTATGATTTCTGACTTTGTCATGATTCGTTAGATAAAATTAGTGAATCAACACAATAAATGTATACATACGTAGAAATCAGCACAAAGTTAGAAAGTTTATATTTTAGAACGGAGTAAGTATTTATAAATAATAGCTTAACAATGAGGTAAACTGGTAAATGTGTCACTTTCATAGTCCAGACCGAGGTGGGGTGCTTATAGGCGAGACGGACGAATAAAGGGGTTTATGATCAAAAGGCATCTAAGTTAGGAGTTATAATTAATTTCCCCGATTCATGCCCTATACATTTTTTCTTAGTAAAAGTAGTTGTCGGCCAGATCGAAACTCGGAGACGTCGATGTTGGTTCCTGACTGGTGGATCTCACATTGGCACTGGCAAAGGGTCTGGTTGACTATATTGGGTCGTGACCCATCCTTCTTCATGGGTTTGATCTAGAAAAAATACTATTTGTTCCGCCCAGTCAAAGAAACTAATCAACTAAGTGTATTGATTTGGCCCATTCCTAATCATGTATGTTGAAGTGGAGCCGGCTCCCTCCCACGACGATGGAGGCGAAACCGGCGGCAAGCCCCTCCTCGGGCGCACGTCATGGCGGTGGGCTTACTACAGTCCATTAGATGACTGATGTTGGTTATGTTGGTACCAGTGTTGGTCGGCCCGAGACAATGTTTTGTTTTGTGTCTATAGTGGGCCATTGATGCAAGTAAAATGCATACATGAACTTTGCACTATATCATTCATATTCGAATCATATTTGCATCATATAAGGGTTATATCACTGTTATATAATGATTTTTGGGAATAAAATATTTATTTCCTAATTTTATGGAATTAACCCTGCGCAGGCAGAAAACCCTATTTTTTCCTTTTAAGTTTCAGGGACCCAAACGACGTCCAAAGGACCTGGAAAAATACAGGCGTCAATATTTTGGAAGGAGGAAGACTTGGGAGCGAAGGAAGCAAGCAAACGAAGGCCGGAAGCCCAAAAGAGGGGGGCCCACGCGGCCTCTGTACCTGGCCGCGTGGGGCCCACCAATTTGGGCCTCGAGGCTCCGCTGTCGTCGATCTTTTCTCCACCGACATCCTCTTGACCTAAAAACGCCTATAAAAGAAGTCCCACGGCGTTCTCTGGAACAAGCGCCGCCACAAGACAGAAACACGAAAACAGAGATCTGGAGCTGCAGATTGGAGGGGGAAAACTCCGGCAGGGCGCTGCCGGCGTGGTCTCCATCTTCTCCATCGACATCTCTACCGTCTCCATGATGAAGAGGGAGTAGTCCACCTCTGGACTATGGGTTTGTGGAAGTAACTTATGTATCTCTCCTCTCTTGAGCTTCACTAATTAGTACCGTATGAGCTGCTGAACATGATTACGGTCATCGTTGTAATTCCTATGTGGTGGATCTTTTTATGAGTTAATATATGTTTGAGATTACAATGTTTGTTTCAGTTATGAATATAGATGCATATTATGTACCCCATTCTTATCTACTTGTTAAGATCAAGCATGTTTATGAGAGCGTGTGTGGGGTGATGTTTGCATTAGTTGGAGTAACGGGGGGTGGTGAGTGCGGTAAGTTGACCACTGTAATATCGCGATCCACTTGGGTGTTTTACCTTACTTTGTTGCCTCACTAGGGATAAACAAAAATACCATGCTACAAGGGTTGTGGGTGACTTGCCACTTCTCCGTGACTAGATCTAGCATGTTCTTATTTTAACTTCATGTCATGATACTTAAAGCTATACTCTGAGTTATCTTAATTACTAAGGTGTTATGGTTTAGTTCGCATCTTGGTGGAGTATAAGTGAGATTAATAACCAAAAGATCTCTATGTTAGGACGTGATGCCCATATAATTAGTAACTTGTTATCAAACTTTGTGTTGCAATCTCATATGTCAACTCTATGTGTTCCATTGTCTGCCACTTTATTAAAGAGAGAGTGCATTTGTGAAACCATGAACCCCGGTCCATTTTTAATCATAAGAGACACCTTTCCAACAACTTTTACCACTTTTGCATTATCTGCCATTATTATATCCGAAAATACAAAAACACTTTTACATCTTGCATTCATCATAAAAAACCCAAAAATATCATTCATCATTATTATCATCATTCTTGCACATTTATTCACCACCATTGCATATTTATTTCTTGTTTGCATTGCATAATTATCTTGATATCATCCTTACACCTTGTGCTTGACAACCACAGGTGAGGTTGAGGACCAAAACATGTAACATTGTTTTGTAGGTGACCAAAAAGAAGGATAAGGAGATAAATCTTTCACTACTGATTCCCCGAGAGTTCGATATTAAACCCTCGAGTCACCCTCGTGGGGAAAACACGTCTTCCACTTACTACACACTCTGCACTTGGAGTCTCAACCTAACCCATTTACTTTTCACGCAGGTAACTACGTGAAGGGCCATCAAGACTGTTTTCTGGCGCCGTTGCCGGGGAGACCAACAACTTCCTACAAGATATTTCCCGTCAACTACGCACCAGAAATCAAGACTGTTTTCTGGCGCCGTTGTCGGGGAATCATAGCTGAAAAGATTTATCCAAGGGTGCACTTGTTTCACTTGCACTAGCTCTGTTTACTGGTGCCGAATTCATCACAACAAAGTCAACTTCATCACCAACTTGTGCTAACACCTAAGCTTGGGGAGGTTGCACCTACGTGAGCATCATCTTATCCATCTTTACCTTCAAAGCAAAATTATTTGTTTTGTCATTGTCTTGCATTTGTAATTCGGTTTGCATTTGTGAGACTCATTTTATTTTCAGTTTTGCATAAAAAATTAAAAAATACATAAAAACTTGCAATCATGGTTCTGGGAAACAAACAGGGAACAAGTTCTCCATTGAATTCTGTCTCCAATTTTAAACAATATCATGGAGAAACATTAAAATATGCTTGGGTAAGAATTAATAGGATGCACTATGAGGATCCTACACCTTGTGAAGATGAAAAGCTTAATCTTTACTTTTTACTATGGAATAGACCCTTGGTATCAAAATGCTTTAGATGGGGCTACAGGTGGAAGTTTTGTCTTGTCAACACCACCTTGTGCAGCCATGCACTTAGAAGAATTTTTGGTAGCTTTGTGGGTAGCAAGAAAACGTTGGAGGACACCACGGTAGCACTTGCATTATCTAAAGATAAGTTTGAAACTAAGTTAGAGAAGCTGCCAAGAAGATTTTGAACAACTAGTGTCTTATTCTGAAAACATTATTCCAAAGATAAACAATGAATTGGTTAATGTTATGCATAAACTGAGATTATGTGAGAAAGAATTTCTTGAAAAAGATGTTTACTTGAACAATATTGAGGAAAAGTTGGTTCGAGTTAGTGACTCATTAAGAAAGGATTCATCATCTAAACATGTGAAAGAGGTTCCTGTTAGGCAACAAGTTTGGATTAAAAAGGAAAAGAAAGTTGAGGAAGTTAAAATGCTTAGTGAAGTCAAGGATCCTTTGCTTGACTTAGAAAATTGTAGTTTGCATGAATTAATCTCTATCTTACAAAAGTTTGCAAGTGATCCTTCCATCAACACTAATCAAGCTGGCTTTGGTTCCTATATTGCTAATCATGTCTTGAAAGAGAAAATTGCTAGGTACAACTAAGAGGCCATGATACCACCTAAGCTTGGTGTTTTGTGGATTCCCAAGGTACTACTAACTATTGGTAAAGAGACACATTATGCCATACTTGATCTAGGATCTAGTGTCTCTTTCTTGTCTAAAGAACTATATGAAGTACTTGAATTGAAAAATCTTGAAAAATGCTCTATTGAACTTGCACTTGCTGATGATTCCATTAAACATGCTTTAGGGAAAGTAAGTGATGTTATGGTAGAGTTACATATGACTTTTGTGCATGTGGATTTTCTAATCATGGACATGGGGAATAAAAGCTCTAGTCCTATTATTCTTGGAAGACCTTTTCTTCGTACTACAGGTGCCATCATTGATTCAAAAGAGGGGAACATGAAGTTTTAGTTTCCACACAAGAATTTCATGGAACACTTCCCAAGAAAGAGGGGAACATCAAAGTTCAAGCTCCCTCATGAGCTTCATCTTCAATAAACAACAAGTAAGAAGCATAGCTATATGGCTATAAAGAAAGCGCTTTGCGGGAGGCAACCCGGTTATTTTTATGTGTGATTTTATTTGTATACTCTTGCTGTAACAAGAAAGTTTGTTTTTAGTTTAGTTTCTGGAATTTTGAATAAAGTGCAAAGTTTTACCCTTTTTGGTTTGAGAAAGTTGCTTATAGCGTTCGGAGATTTTATTCCTGCACGAATCTGTGCACGGTATGATTTTTATTTCTTATTCTGTAACTCCGAATGAGATCATATTTAAACTGTAGTTGCAACTTTTCATCCTCTGTATGCATGAATTTTTGCGGAATTTTTCGGCAAAGTTTGGTAGGGTAGAAAAATACGTTTTGCTGCTGCTGGTTTTTGGACAGATTCTGTCCCATTTTGTTTTATGCATGTTTTGAACTTTTATCTTGAACCTTTTTGATTCAAATGAGTTTATAAGTAGGCATACAACATTACATACTTTCTGTTCATTCTTATGATGATTTGTTTGAGGATTCTATGCAGCAAGAAACCTATTTGTTTATCACTACTAATGCACCCCACAGAAAAGAAAATGGGAGAAACGGTGTTTTGAAGTTTTTTCACAGAGATTGGAGGAGATGCACCAAGATCTATCCAAGGATGGTGAAGACCATAAGATTGGGGATGTGAAGACAACCCCACTAGACCTACACACTCTCGGTTTGCACACGTCTAACTTCTGTTTTTCGATCGAAACACTTTATCGCATAAACTTGGAGCGTCTTTTTGTTTGTTTTTTGTTTGATTGTTATTTTGTGAGACCTGATGTCACGTGAAAGTCACACGTTCGTTGGGAACCCCAAGAGGAAGGTATGATGAGTACAACAGCAAGTTTTCCCTCAGTATGAAACCAAGGTTTAATCGGACCAGTAGGAGATCAAAGTCACTTCTGAAGGTTGTTGGTGAACGAGTGTAGTGCCGCGCAACACCAGGGATTCCGATGCCAACCTGGAACCTGCACAACACAATCAAACTACTTTGCCCCAACTTAACAGTGAGGTTGTCAATCTCACCGGCTTGCTGAAAACAAAGGATTAGACGTATAGTGTGGAAAATGATGTTTGTTTGCAGAGAATGAAAAAGAACAATGATTGCAGTAGGTTGTATTTCAGATGTAAAAGAATGGACCGGGGTCCACAGTTCACTAGTGGTGTCTCTCCATAATAAATAACTAACATGCTGGGTAAACAAATTATAGTTGGACGATTGACAATATTGATAAGTGCATAACATGCATGTGCAAGTTGTGGTGTCTACTATGAGATTCATTTGGCATTACGACAAATACACAGACCGCTATCCAGCATGCATCTGTGCCTAAATAGTCCACCTTCAGGTTAGCGTCCGCACCCCTTCCAGTATTATGTTGCAAGCAACAGACAATTGCATTAAGTAAAGTGCATAATGTAAACAACACATTCATCCTTAGACAAAGCATCATTAGGTTACCCCTAGTAGCAACAGAACATCCACAACCTTAGGGGTTGCTGTCACTCCCCCAGATTAAATGGAGACTGAACCCACTATCTAGCATAAATACTCCCTCTTGGAGTCACAAGCATCTACTTGGCCAGAGTATCAACAAGCAACGGAGAGCATGCAAGATCATAAAAGACATAGACATAATATTTCAGTATTCAACTTGACATGCTATCAATATTCATCGGATCCCAGCAAATACAACATGTAGCATTACAATAAGATGATCTTCATCATGATAGGCAGCTCACAAGATCTAAACATGATGGCACAAGAGGATACGACAACCATCTAGCTACTGCTATGGACCCATAGTCCAAAGATGAACTACTCACACATCACTCCGGAGGCAGGCATGGCGATGTAGAGCCCTCCGGTGATGATTCCCCTCTCCGGCAGGGTGTCGGGGAGAGCTTCAGAACCCTCCCGAGTTGGGGTTGACGGCGGCGGCGGCTCTGGAACTTTTCGTGGAATATGACTCGGGTATTTAGGTTTTCCCGAATAGATGAATATATAGGCGAAGGGGCGGCGTCGGTGGAGGCCCGTGGCGTCCTCACCACGTGGCGGCGTGGCAGGAGGTGGGACCGCACCACCACCTGGTGAGGGCGGCCCACGGCCCCCCTTCATCTCTCATTCGGACTCCGTGTACGTGTCAGGAAAATAGGAACTTTGGCTTTCGTTTCGTACAATTCCGAGAATATTTCCAGAACAACTTTTCTGAAACCAAAAACAGCAGAAAACAGGAACTGGCACTGTGGCTTCTTGTTAATAGGTTAGTCCTAGAAAATGCATAAAAATGATATAAAGTGTAAATAAAACATGTAGCAATTGGCATAATATAAGCATGGAACATCAGAAATTATAGATACGTTGGAGACGTATCAAGCATCCCCAAGCTTAGTTCTACTCGTCCTCGAGTAGGTAAAACGATAACAACAAAATAATTTCTGAGGAGACATGCTTCACACAATCTTGATCAAATAATATTGCAAGGCTCATGTCATGAACTAAGTGACTCAAAGCAATGGTCTATAGTTTGCTAACAAATAGATAAAGAGTAAACAACTGAATCATATAAGCAAAAACTTTTCATGAATAATACTTTCAAGACAAGCATAAAAAAGCTTTGCATAAGAGTTAACTCATAAAGCAATAGATTCTAAATAAAGGCATTGAAGCAACACATAGGAAGATTTAAGTTTGAGCAATTGCTTTCAACTTTCAACATGTATATCTCATGGATATTGTCAACACAAAGTAATATAACAAGTTCAATAAGTAAGCATATAAGAATTGATGCACACAAAGTTGACACAAGTGTTTGCTTCTGAGATAGAAAGGAGTAGGTAAACTGACTCAACATAAAGTAAAAGAAAGGCCCTTCGCAGAGGGAAGCAGGTATTAAATCATGTGCTAGAGCTTTTTAGGTTTTTGAAATCATAAAGAGAGCATAAAATAAGGTTTTGAGAGGTGTTTGTTGTTGTCAACGAATGGCAGTGGGCACTCTATCCCCCTTATCACCCAGACTTTCAAGAGCGGCTCCCATGAAGAACGTTATTTCTACCCAAGGGTAGATCATCCCTCTTCTCTTTTGTTTACACATGCATATTTATAAATTGGTATGACACTCCTCCCAACCTTTGCTTACACAAGCCATGGCTATCCGAATCCTCGAGTGCCTTCCAACAATCACATACCATGGAGGAGTGCCTATTTGATAAAGTTTAACATTTTGGAAAATTGCTTTTGATAAATCATTGGAAAACATGTGAAGAGAATCAAGTGGTTAAAGTTGTAATTAATTGGGACTGGGCACCCCATTTGCCAGCTCGTTTTGCAAAGTTATTGGATAAGCGGATGTATATGCCACTAGTCCATTGGTGAAAGTCTGTCATGAGTAAATGACAAGGTGATAGAGTAAACGCCACATACCTCCTCATGAGCTATAAAACATTGACACAAATAAGGAGTAATAAAGTTTTGAATAGTTTAAAGGTAGCACATGAAGTATTTACTTGGAATGGCAGGAAATTCCACATAATAGGTAGTTATGGTGGACACAAATGGCATGGGTTTTGGCTCAAGGTTTGGATGTACGAGAAGCATTCCCTCTCAGTACAGAGTTTAGGCTAGAAAGATTGTTTGAAGCAAACACAGGATATCAACCGGTACAGCAAAACTCACATAAAAACATATTGCAAGCATTATAAGACTCTACACTATCTCCCTTGTTGTTCAAACACTTTACCAGAAAATATCTAGATCTTAGAGATATCAAACATGCAAACCAAATCTCAACAAGCTCTACGGTAGTTCTCCACTAATAGGCTTTAACTACATGATGCAAGAGCTTAAACATGATCTACTTGAGAGCTCAAAACAATTGCAAAGCATCAAATTATCCAAGACAATGATCTACAAGAATGAATATGTCTTTTCAATATACCATCTACCACATGTAGCATTTTTTGTTTCCAACCAAATACCAATCAACTTATTTCAACACAAACTCTCCAAATAATACTACAATGAAACAAGAGAGTACTTCTCTACAAGAACTAACAGCTCTGAACAAGAGATGCATGAAAAACAGGAGCTAAAAGCATTGAAGTAGCTAATTAAGAATACTCAACAAATATAAGTGAAAACATGAGTATTCACATGAAAAAGCGGAGCGTGTCTCTCTCCCACACAAGAATGCTAGGCTCCAAATTATTCAGAAAAAGAAAACAACAAAGCAAAAATAAAAGCACACAGACGCTCCAAGTAAAGCACATAAGATGTGAAAGAATTAAAATATAGTTTCACTAGAGATGACCTGATAAGTTGTTGACGAAGAAGGGCATGCCTTGGGTATCCCCAAGCTTAGACGCTTGAGTCTTCTTGAAATATGCTTGGATGCACCATGGGGGCATCCCCAAGCTTAGGCTTTTCACTCTTCTTGATCATATCATATCATCCTCCTCTCTTGATCCTTGAAAACTTCCTTCACACCAAACTTAGAGTAATTCTCATTAGAGGGTTAGTGCATAATCAAAAATTCACATCTTCTATGATGACACAATCATCTCTAACACTTCTGGACATTAGCTACAGCCACTGATATTTTGTGGAGCAAAGAAATCCACTCAAACCTGGAAACAGCCTCTTGCAGAAATGCAGGGAAATGCTGCGTACTAAAGACCCAAAGTGGTCGGACCCTTCCCCGGACCCTGCGCAAGCGGGAGCTACTGCACCGGGGCTGCCCTTTAAACAAATCCACTCAAACACAGTAAAAGAGAGAATGCAAATCAAAAGGCAGAATCTGTCAAAAACAGAACAGTCTGGAAAAACGAATTTTTTCGAGGCACTTAAGTTGCTCAGATGCGAAAAGTCAAAAATAATGAAAGTTGCGTACATATATGAGGATCACGCCTGAATTTTTCAGAATGTTTGGATTTTTCTGGAGTGCGTACAGCTCAAAACGGTGGACAGCAAAAATCTGTCTCTGCGCAGAAATCCAAATCTAGCATCAACTTTCTATTAGAGGCTTTACTTGGCACAACAATGCAATAAAATAAAGATACAAAGGAGTTGTCACAGAAGTAAGAAAGCTCCTTGACTCAAAGAAAAAGAAAAAATGCAGAAATAAAAACATGGGTTGTCTCCCATAAGCGCTTTTCTTTAACGTCTTTCAGCTAGGAGCAGAAAGTGAAAATCAAGTGTTTCCAAGTGAAGAAGAATGTAAATCACCAAAGGCTTCATCTAAAACACAACTTGTCACAATAGGCACTTTAGGTATCCCCGAAGATGTTCCAATTTGTAAGTCACCATTAATTGTACTAAAGGTTTTATCAATTTTAAGTGCACTAGGAAGCTTTGGCTTAGGCATCTTGGGAGAACATAAATGAACTTTTACTCTTTACCCACAAAGGCCTTCTCCCTCTTAGTTTTAAGAGAAGAAAAAGTCGAACTTAACGTTTCCATAGCCTCCTCTAACTCACCAATTCTATGATTTTGAGTATCATGAGTATTACTAGCCTCTAAAACAGCGATTCTTTCATTGATGTTTACTATTGATTCATTAACCTTACTAACATTTTCAAGAAAATTTGGCAAATTTTTCTCCATAGCATCCAACTTCTTTATAACATCTTCCAAAGTAATCTCAGTTTTAATATCTTTAATAGGTGGTATCTGAAAGGACATTTCTATCCCTATATGTTTTTGATGTTTGTTGACAACAAAATAAGCGGACTAATTGTGTGCTAAAAGATTTACAGGTACATCTTATATTTGCATATGATGGATGATGGTTGGACCTTCCCTTGATAAAGCATCAAGAATGTAGTATATAATCACTAGTACATGTACTAGCTGGCTGCTGTGTTTTCCTAGTTTGTATCTTATAGGAAAACCGTACTATCAAGAGGGTGATCCGTTGTGGAAGTTTGGGCGGAATCGAGTTTGCACTTCTATTATGCACAAACCACAAATGCACTCCACAGCCATCCCATTCCATAGAGAAATTGCTCAGTTTTGTGTTTTTCCCAGGCTCCGGTAGTACCGGCTTGGAAGCTCCGGTAGTACCGAGCTGACTCGGTAGTACCGAGCTCGGTACCGGGCCTGGTACCGGCTTGTAAAGGTTTGTTGCCGACCTCGAGGGCATCATATAGTGGCTCGTGGAACTCCTCATCGGAGGATAACACGAGGGAGATACGGTGTGCCATATCACGACTATTCGGGGATCACTTGTGACCCGCACCGCTCCAACGAAGACGTAGCTTCCATTGGGAAGTGAACTTCGGGAATCATCTCCGTGTCACCGTGTGCTTGTCCTTTTATATACCTTTACTTGTATTGCTAGCTTATCTTGTTTAGTATATCTTGTTAGCTAGTTTATTGCTCATCATATAGGATTGTTCACCTAGTTGCATATCTAGAGAACTTATATTTGAGCAATTCCCTAACTTGTTGAAAAGAAAATTAAAATTGGTAGTTGCCTATTCACCCCCCCTCTAGTCAACCTACTCGATCCTTTCAATTGGTATCAGAGCAAGGTCTCTTTATTAAGGGCTTAATCGCCTAAAGAGGAGGATGGCTAGTCGGAGGAGTACAACAAGCTAAAGATGAGGAGTTAAAACTTGCCAAGGAACAAGAAAAACTTGATAGAGAACAACTTAACAAAGAACTAAGTGAAGCGGGAATAATCCCTCCCGAGGTGATGCCCCAATCACCATGAAGGCCATGATTGAACTCTTTGGGTTCATGAAAGGCAAAATGGTGGATGAGGTGTATACTCGGGTCTCTAATCAAAATGGCTCCTCATCAACTACTACCCTATTAAGGGAGCTAGTGACAAGGATAAAAATGATAAACTAATGAGAAGCCCTCTTAACTTTGCTCCACCTAGCTCTTATCTCACTCAAGTTGCACCCACTCAACCTCATATAACCAACCTTGGTAGACCCCTCCTAAGCTTGATAATACTCGTTATTTCACTTGGAAGAAATCTATGGAGTCTTATTTTCGCAGCTCATCGGTGCATCTTTGGAGGGTGGTTCTACAAGGTTTCAACCCGGTTGATCCCAACAACTTGACCAAGCAAGAAGAGATTGATGAGCAACTTGATGCAAATGCCAAGTACATTCTTGAGAGTGCTATGACCGCAAATGATGAAGATCAGTGCGGAATCTCAAAACTTGCAATGAGGCTTGGCTCTATCTTGAAACGTGTATGAAGGAAATGAGGGCATTCAACGCTCCAATGCGGCCGTCCTTCAACATCAAGTTGACAACTTCATCATGCTAGAGGAAGAGACTCCGACCGATCTTTCCGAAGACTCACAAGCTTGTGGTGACATGTAGGGAAAATGGAAAGAAGGATATGGATGATGAATGGGTCAAGGCCAAGTTCCTTCAAGCAATTATTCCATATAGTGAAACTATGGTGATGAACCTCATGCAAGAGCGGATTACACAACAATGTCTCCCAATGACATCTTGGCTCAATTTGTCACCTATGATACATTGAAGTCCACATCCAAGTCCATCAACCAAATCCGTGGCACAAAGACTCTTGCTTTGAAGGCCCATGTTGTAGAACATCCAAGATATGAAGAAGCTCGGTGTTGAAGGTGAAGAAGACTTGGAGGGTGAGCTCAATGAAGTTCTTGCACTTGCCGCCACCCGGTTTTGGAACAAGAAGAACAAGAGCAACCTCTCCACCAATAAAAAGAATGTGCTTCAATTGTGGAAAGGACAATCATCTTGTGAAGGATTGCCCTATGAAAGAAGAGAGGATAATGGTGGTCAACTCATTCTAAAGAAGAACAAGTACCACCCCAAGCCTACCTTCATCAAGAGATCACCTCAAAAGGCTTTGTGGCATCCCATCAAGAGGAGTACGAGTCCGGAGGTGAGGAGGATAAAGAACAAGTGAAGAAGTAGGAATGGCGGCTCTTGCAATGGGCAACCTTCCTCCATCATTGGCCAACCTCTTCTCATCTCCAAACGACGACAAGATCTCCAAGCCTATGTGCCTCATGGCCAAGGAAACAAAGGTGAATTCCCCACCAAAAATTACTATCTCCTCTAACCCATCACTATTGGATTGTGTTGAGGATGTAGGGAAAATTGAAGAAGAGGATAAAATTTCTATCTTCATTAGCAAGCTCCAAGGTCCAACCAAGAAAATGGTTGAGGCCCTCATGTATCAATATGGAGAAGCCAAGAACCTTCTTAATGAGAAGGATGTTAGGATTTGTGAGCTCGAAGGGCATGCATGTGATCATGCCGACAAAATTGGTGAGCTAGAAGATCAACTTGTTGAGGAACAATTGTTCCGTGAGCAACTTGAGGAGACACAAGCCATGGATCTTTCCAAGGCAAAAGAAACTCGTGAAACCTCTATTCAAATTGCTATTGATCTAAAAAGTAAAAATGAGGAACTTGTAGAGAGTCATAACAAACTCTTTGAGGGTTTTGAGCAACTTAGGGAAACCCACAAGGTGACCTCAAGTGAGCTCACTACACTCAAGGAGTCATATGCCAAACTACAAGCTCAATTTATCTATGCTAGCTTCACCACTTCTCATAATGATAAAGATGCAAATGCTTGTACCACTAACCCTTTATGTGTCAAGGCATCTCTTATTGAGGAGAACACTAGGTTGAAGGCCCAACTTGAGAAGGGCCTAGCCACTTGTATCCAAGGGGAAAACCTCAATGATCTTTTGAGCAATCAAAAGGGAGTGGTTGGCAAAGAAGGAATTGGGTTCACCCAACTCTAAGAAGGTCAACAACAAGAAGAAGAAGCTAACTCCCCTTCCAAAGATATTGTTTTTGTGAAGGAGGGGGAGTTGCCAAAGCAAATGACAACTCTATTGGGAGTGGTAATGTCACTAGGGGCAATGCCACTCACAATAACTTTGCGGGAAAATACAACCCTCATATGTTCTTTTGAAATCTAGAAATGGTTGTGTTTTTGCTAAATATGTTGGCACTTCATATGGAGATGATTATCACTATGCTATTTGGGTTCCAAAGACCCTTGTGACTAACAAAAGAGGACCCATTCCAAAATGGGTACCTAAATCAAAGACTTGATTTATTGTAGGGTTTCTCTTCCGGTGGATCTTCATGGCTCATTGATAGTGGATGCTCATCCCATATGACCGGAAGCAAAGAACTAGTAAAGGACTTATTGAAACAATACTCTCATTCTCTCATGTCACCGTTGGGAACAATGCAAGACTCAAGGTAGTGGGAGTTGGTAAGGTGGTGATCACTCCGGAGTTATCCATTGAGAAGGTCCTCCTTGTTGAATCTCTTTCATACAATTTACTTTCCGTTGGTCAATTATGCAATGCCGGTTACACCGTTATTTTTAATAAATACCACGTGACCATCCTTTTCACTCAAACACTCAATGTCGCCTTTGTTGGATTTCGTGAAAACGGTTTGTATGTGGTTGATTTCTCGAAAGAGACCACTCAAATCGCTACATGTCTAATGGCTAAAGGCGACAAGGGGTGGCTTTGGCATCGCCGACTTGGCCATGTCGGTATGAGAAATTTACAAACTCTTGTAAAGGGTGGACACGTGGTAGGACTAACCGATGTTAATTTTTCCAAAGATCGTCCTTGTAGTGCTTGCATAGCCGGAAAGATGCATGAAAAGAATCACCCCAAGAAGACCATTATCTCCACCGAGAGGCCATTGGAGCTCTTCATATGGATCTTTTGGGCCTCCCACTTATGATAGTCTTGGTGGCAAGAAATATTGTTTGGTGATTGTGGATGATTATTCAAGATATTGTTGGACTTTCTATATCAAGAAGAAGAGTGAAACTCAAAAGATATTCATTGACTTTGCAACCCTTGTTCAACGCCAATATGGCTCCAAGATTTTGGCAATAGAAGTGATAATGGTACGGAGTTCAAGAATTACACTATGGATGATTTCCTAAGTGGGGAGGGCATTCAACACCAATATTCCGCTGCATATACTCCCCAACAAAATGGTGTCGCCGAAAGGAAGAACCACTCTTATTGATATGGCAAGAACTATGATGGCCGAATTTCATTCCCCATATAACTTTTGGGCCGAAGCCATCAACACCGCTTGCCACTATTCAAACCGGCTCTTCTTTCGTCCTCTCATGAAAAGACACCATATGAACTCCTTATCGGTAAAAAGCCAAGTGTCTCTTACTTTCGAGTCTTTGGTTGCAAATGCCATGTTTACATTAAAGGTTGCAAACTTGCTAAATTTGAGTCTAGATCTTTTGATGGTATTCTTGTTGGATATGCCGCAAACTCTCATACTTATAGGATCTACAACATATCCACCGGGTGTGTTGAAGAGTCTATGAATGTGGAGTTTGACGAGGATAATGGTTCCCAAGCGGGCATATTGATCATGATGATGTAGGTGATGAAGAGCCATCTCATGCCATAAGAACTATGGGCATCGGTGAACTCATTCCTAGTGAAGAACCCATTATTGATACTCAAGAAGAAGGAACAAGTTCCACCCAAGTTGAGCCATCTACCTCAACAAGTGATCAACAAGCTATCCATGATCAAGAACAAGAACATGAAGATCAAGAAAATGGTCAAGACCCACCCAACTCTAGTGGTGAACAAGAGAATGAACCCATGACTCCAAGAACTCCACTTAGGGTGACCATGATCAAGATGAAGGCAATGATGAAGATATTTGTGTTGGTGAATCTATTGGTCAAGCCATGGAACGTGATGTCATCCGGCGTGCATCAAAATTGGATTATCAACAACACTTCAAAGAAAATATCCTTGGGAGTATCCGTAGAGGTGTGTCCACCGCAATCAATTAGCTAACTTTTGTGGTCATGTCTCTTGTTTGTCTAGCTTAGAACCTCTCAAGGTATATGATGCTCTTGAAGACATGGATTGGGTTGCGGCTATGCATGAAGAGTTGAACAACTTCGAGCGCAACAAAGTGTGGTCATTAGTGGAAAGACCCAATGACACCTCCCATAATGTCATTGGAACCAAGTGGATATTCAAGAACAAGCAAGACTCACATGGTCAAGTCATCCGCAACAAAGCAAGATTGGTTGCACAAGGCTACACCCAAATCGAAGGAGTCGACTACGGTGAAACCTATGCCCCCGTTGCTAGACTTGAATCCATTCGCTTACTTATTGCCTATGCATCCTCATAAAATTACTTATATCAAATGGATGTTAAAAGTGCTTTTCTAAATGGTCCACTAAATGAACAAGTATATGTGAAACAACCTCCGGGTTTCGAAGACCCTAAATTTCCTAACCATGTCTACTTACTCCATAAGGCTCTTTATGGGCTCAAGCAAGCTCCACGTGCTTGGTATGATCATCTCAAGGAGTTCTTAGTAGACCGTGGCTTTGCAATTGGGGTAATAGATCCCACCCTTTTCACAAAAAGAATAAATGGAGAATTTTTCGTATGCCAAATATATGTTGATGATATTATCTTTGGTTCACTAACCATGAATTTAGTGATCAATTCTCCAAGCTAATGACCAAGGAATTTGAGATGTCCATGATGGGAAAATTGAATTATTTTCTTGGCTTTGAAATCCATCAATTCGAGAAGGAACATTCTTATGTCAAGCCAAGTATATTAAGGACATGCTCAAGAAATTTGATATGAACAATGCCAAGCCATATAAGTTTCCTATGGACTCCAAGCGGATCTTCACTTAGATCCGGATGGTAAGGAAGTTGATCAAAAGCTTTATCGTTCTATGATTGGATCTTTGCTTTACCTTTGTGCATCTAGACCGGATATTATGTTTAGTGTGGGTATGTGTGCAAGATTCCAATCAAGTCCTAGGGAAAGTCATGAAACCGCGGTTAAAAGGATTCTAAGATACTTGTTGGATACTCCTAACTATGGTCTTTGGTATCCCCATGGAACAAGCTTTGATCTTGTAGGTTATTCGGATGCGGATTGGGCGGGTTGCAAAATGGATAGAAAATCAACTTCGGGACTTGCCAATTCCTTGGTAGGTCTCTTGTGAGTTGGTCTTCCAAGAAGCAAAATTGTGTGGCCTCGTCCTCCACCGAAGCCGAATACATTGCCGCCGGAGTTGTTGTGCACAATTGTTATGGATGAGGCAAACTTTAAAGGATTATGGTGTCATTTGTGACAAAGTGCCTCTTTTGTGTGACAATGAAAGTGCCATCAAAATTGCTCACAATCCGGTTCTTCATGGGAAGACCAAGCATATTGAGATTCGGTATCATTTTATTCGAGATCATGTTGAGAAGGGCGATATTGCAATCAACTATGTCAACACCAAGCATCAACTCGCCGACATGTTCACAAAGCCTCTTGGTGAAGCAAGGTTCAAGGAGTTGAGAGGAGAACTCAATGTGGTTGACATAAGCAATTGGACTTAGTGGATTTCTTGCATACCTACCCATATTAGACGATATTTATTTGGTTTGGATGTAGGCATGGACATAGGGGGAGTGTAGCTCAACTCATGAGTCACACTTCCCCCATAATGCGCAAATAGACAAATCTTGCATAATTGTCACTTTTGTGACTAAAATGTGCTTCAAAAGATGAGTAGTGATGTTGAGCCCAAGATATATCTTCGCGGCTACAAGTCATACATACTCAAACATGGTGGCTACGGCCACCGCCCTCCTCTTTTCTTGAGGAGTTGGTTTTATTTGATATATTTGGGTATTTTTAGACCTTGCTCTATCTTTTGGAGAAACTCTTGGTGTTGGCCTTTCCTTGTTGTATCTTGCAACACCAAGTTTTATCCATTTTTTCCAGTAACATATATCCAAACCCATGCCATGATCTTATCCCATAAACTCTCTGAAATTCCCTGCACAAGTTCAAATTTTCAAAAATTCGACTCTTGTTGGTCCAGGTCCCGGTACTGCCGGAACTTCGAGTACCGGTACTACCGCCGCCTAGGAAGTAGCAGTTGAAAAACTGCGAATTTCCCGAGCGGCCGGTACTACCGACCCTCGGCCCGGTACTACCGGGCGTGCGGAAACAACTGAAAAGGGTACGGGTCGGGGAAGAACTCCTTCTTCCCCAAAGTCAAACCGCCGCCTCTCCTCCAAGAACCGGCCGGCCGCCGTCTCCGGCGACCTCTCCCCGCCGTCCCTGGCCAGATCTGCTCCGTGGGAGTCATTCCCACTCCTCTCCCCTCCGATGGCCTCCGGTATTTGCCCGATTCATGCGCTATTTTGGTCTCATTTTTGAAACCTAGATGTTTAGGGCAAATCACCGGTAGCTCCACTTTTGTTGGTTAAATTCGTGGGGGAGTCTCCCCTTGGCCTGGGATAGCTAGTTCTAGTTGCTTTTTGTAGTTATTTTGTTGATTTCTCTCGGTTTCGTGTGCTTCCTGTAGTCAACGCTCGCGTGATGCATATGCCGGTACTACCGCCCGTCCTCGGCGGTACTACCGGCACCGAAACCTGGGAACTTTCGACTAATCTCTACAGTTAGTAACTAGTTTGTTTTACAAATCCTTGAACTTTGCACTTATCTATGTTTCCTCTGTACCCATATATGCTTTCACAGGTAGCCGTGGTTCTCGCCGTGGTAAACACGGTGGTGCGAGAGGTGATGTTAAAGGAAAGAGACCTAGGGTTGATGAGTCTGATGGAGAGGAAGAACATGAAATTGAAGAAGAGTCTGAAGAAGTTGTACCAACTAGAACAACTGCTAGAACTCAAGGCCGTCAGCCTGTCCACAAGGTTACCGCTCCAAAGCTTTTCACTAAGTATCGCATCCAAGAGTATCGAGAATATAGGAAGATTGATCCTTATGTCTCAAGGAGGAGTTCTAGTGTGAGGAACCCTCACTTCCACACAAATGAGCAAGAACGGGTATACAAAGAAGTCGGGTATACAAAGAAGTCTATGTGGCATCAACCAACAAGCACAAAGTGGTCCCTCAACACTCTATTGATATTGCTCACATGAAGAAGGATAAGTTGACTGATTATTTTGCCGAAGCCCTTGCTATGTGTGAAGAATTTGGTCTCATCAACCTTATGATCACAAATCATCCATACATGAGTATTATATTCACCAATTCTATGCAACCGTCCATTTTGGTGCTGACAATGCTCGGACTCTCAAATGGATGACCAACGACACTATGCTTGAAGCTACAATGGAGGATTTTGGAGCTGTTTTGGGAGGATATCATGATGGTGGTCAAGTTCTCCATGTGGTTGGAGAAACCATTCGAACTTTGAATCCGGTGGCAAGGAGGTGCTCAAACCCATCACTATGGAAGGCGGAAAACCGGGTCAAACCGAGGATTTGCTTCAACCATTTGAGATCCTTCACCGCATCTATCGTGAGTGCCTTGCTCCTCGCATTGGGAATTGGGATCAAGTGCACTCCTACACTATTGACCTCTTGGTTCACTCAAAGGAAAACCAAGGAACGGGCAACATTCTTGATGTCATGGATTTTATCTATCAAGAGATGTGGTTGAATGTCATTGATAGAAGGGTTCCCATCTATGCGCCATTTATCATGGCACTCATTTGCAACAAGTGGAGTGCAAAGAAGAATGAGAACCTTTTGAAGTGTGGTTTGCCCGTGGTCAAGCACCACAACAAGCAACTGCAAAGGAAGACACACACTTTACCCAAGGACATGCATGGCAAAGCTATTCAACGCTCATCAAGTGATACATCTCGTGCTCCGGATGTTGGAGCAAGTTCTAGTGCACCGCCTCTTGAGGAGGAACCTTCGTGGTTCAAAAGTTTGAAACCAAGATCAAGAGAGCTCTTTGCTTCAATGTGGACCGTGCATATGAGGCTCATGTCCATCAAAAGAAGTCTACTATGAGGCATAAAGAGATGATGAGGGCTATGAACATTACACACTCTCCTGAGCTCCCTAGAGACAAGATCATCACCCCAAGGAAGAGTGGATCGCAAATCATGGCTATTGGAGTGAAGAGGATGACTTCACCGAGTCTCATGATCCGGCCACACCTCGGTCCACCACGGAATGGGTGGAGAGTGATTCTCCATGGGACGTTTATTGGCTCCCTTTTTGGCATTTCGATGACAAAGGGAGAGATGTGTTCTAGCTATCATGTCGAGGGGATTTGCATGGGAGGGACACAAGCTTGCTCTTTGCTTTGATTCTTTATCGCTTGTGTTCCATTTCTATTTGGTTATTTGGTTTGAGAACTTTGTTAATCATGGTGTAAGACATGTGTGAACCTATTTGTTTAAGACTATGTTGTAATAGAGATCTATTTAGCTATCTAGTCTTGTTGATGTCTTATGCTTTTGGCAAGTTATTATTCATATGATTATCTAGTTTACTTGCTAGGTTTGTAAAATATAAGGGGTGCTCCTCCACATGAATATGGTGTGTTTTGCATTCAAACACAAATTACAAATAATGCACACATTCCGGGGGAGCCCGCTTGTCTTTTGCAAATCTTTTGTCGCTAAACATTGTGTTGTCATCAAACACCAAAAAGGGGGAGATTGAAAGGACATTTCTATCCCTATATGTTTTTGATGTTTGTTGACAACACAATAAGAGGACTAATTGTGTGCTAAAAGATTTACAGGTACATCTTAATTTGCATATGATGGATAATGGTTGGACCTTCCCTCGATAAAGCATCAAGAATGTAGTAATCACTAGTACATGTACTAGCTGGCTGCTGTGTTTTCCTAGTTTGTATCTTATAGGAAAACCGTACTATCAAGAGGGGGATCCGTTGTGGAAGTTTGGGCGGAATCGAATTTGCACTTCTATTATGCACAAACCACAAATGCACTCCACAACCATCCCATTCCATAGAGAAATTGCTCAGTTTTGTGTTTTTCCCAGGCTCCGGTAGTACCGGCTTGGAAGCTCCGGTAGTACCGAGCTGGCTCGGTAGTACCAAGCTCGGTACCGGGCCTGGTACCGGCGAGAGCCATTTGCTCTCTGTATTGGTGGTCGCGTTAAGTGGTAGTACCGGGGTCGAGCCCGGTACTACCGGTCCGGCGCGGCGCCTGGTCAAACTTCGGCTTTGACTCGTCGGTCGTCTGTGGTTCGGTACTACCGAGCCTTTTGGTCCGGTACTACCGGGCCTGCGCAGTCTGTGGCCAACGGCCACATTTTTGGTGGACCTATATATACTTGGTCTTCTTCTCCAATGAAGCCAAGCTTTCCCAAATACAAATCCACCATTGTTGAAAAGCTTCAACCTTCTAGATCTCCCACTCCATCGGTCCAAACACCTTCATACTTTGAGGAGTGACGGAGGAGGTCTAGATCTACACTTCCACCAAAGCAATTTCGATTCCCCCCACTAATCCCTAGCGGATCTTGTTACCTCTTGGGTTCGTTGAACCCTAGACGGAAGTTGTGTTCTTCGTGGCTTTGGAAGCCGCGGGGAAAAGCCGGGAGCCTCCAATTGAGTTGTGGAGACGTGCCCCGGCCTTGTGATTCTTGCGGCTTTGGGAGCCGTGGGAATTTGGTGAGAGCCTCCCGTTCGGTTGTGGAGTGTGCCTCATCCTTGTAAAGGTTTGTTGCCGACCTCGAGGGCATCATATAGTGGCTCATGGAACTCCTCATCGGAGGATAACACGAGGGAGATACGGTGTGCCATATCACGGCTATTCGGGGATCACTTGTGACCCTGCACCGCTCCAACGAAGACGTAGCTTCCATTGGGAAGTGAACTTCGGGAATCATCTCCGTGTCACCTTGTGCTTGTCCTTTTATATACCTTTACTTGTATTGCTAGCTTATCTTGTTTAGTATATCTTGTTAGCTAGTTTATTGCTCATCATATAGGATTGTTCACCTAGTTGCATATCTAGAGAACTTATATTTGAGCAATTCCCTAACTTGTTGAAAAGAAAATTAAAATTGGTAGTTGCCTATTCACCCCCCCTCTAGTCAACCTACTCGATCCTTTCATTATCTCTACCAAACTTTCAATTAAATTGCAAGCTTCCAAGGCAGGAGTACCCAGAAAATTACCCCCTGTAAGAGTGTCCAGAACATACCTATACCAACTAGTGACACCAACATAAAAATTCCTAAGGAGGATCAAGGTAGAATATTTTTTAGTACATCTATGATGAGCATTACTTATCCTATACCAGGCATCTTTCAAACTTTCTCCCCCCTGTTGCCTAAATGAACGAATTTCAACTTCAGGAGTATTCATTTTGGCAAAAAGAACACTAGGCCAAAATAAAAAAATAAAAACAAGTAACTAATTTTTTTGTGTGTTTTTGATAAAGAGAACAAACAAGACAAAATAAAAATAAACTAAGCAAGACAATAACAAAGTAAAGAGATTGGAAGTGAGAGACTCCCCTGACAGAAGCCTTGACCTCCCCGGCAACGGCGCCAGAAAAATGCTTGATGTCACGTGAAAGTCACACGTTCGTTGGGAACCCCAAGAGGAAGGTATAATGAGTACAGCAGCAAGTTTTCCCTTAGTATGAAACCAAGGTTTAATCGGACCAGTAGGAGATCAAAGTCACTTCTGAAGGTTGTTGGTGAAAGAGTGTAGTGCGGAGCAACACCAGGGATTCCGGTGCCAACGTGGAACCTACACAACACAATCAAACTACTTTGCCCCAACTTAACAGTGAGGTTGTCAATCTCACCGGCTTGCTGAAAACAAAGGATTAGACGTATAGTGTGGAAAATGATGTTTGTTTGCAGAGAATCAAAAAGAACAATGATTGCAGTAGGTTGTATTTCAGATGTAAAAGAATGGACCGGGGTCCACAGTTCACTAGTGGTGTCTCTCCATAATAAATAACTAACATGTTGGGTAAACAAATTACAGCTGGGCAATTGACAATATTGATAAGTGCATAACATGCATGTGCAAGTTGTGGTGTCTACTATGAGATTCATTTGAGCATTACGGCAAAGTACACAGACTGCTATCCAGCATGCATCTGTGCCTAAATAGTCCACCTTCAGGTTAGCGTCTGCACCCCGTCCAGTATTATGTTGCAAGCAACATACAATTGCATTAAGTAAAGTGCATAATGTAAACAACACATTCATCCTTAGACAAAGCATCATTAGGTTACCCCTAGTAGCAACAGCACATCCACAACCTTAGGGGTTGCTGTCACTCCCCCAGATTAAATGGACACTGAACCCACTATCTAGCATAAATACTCCCTCTTGGAGTCACAAGCATCTACTTGGCCAGAGTATCAACAAGTAACAGAGAGCATGCAAGATCATAAAAGACATAGACATAATATTTCAGTATTCAACTTGACATAGTATCAATATTCATCGGATCCCAGCAAACACAACATGTAGCATTACAATAAGATGATCTTGATCATGATAGGCAGCTCACAAGATCTAAACATGATGGCACAAGAGGAGAAGACAACCATCTAGCTACTCCTATGGACCCATAGTCCAAAGATGAACTACTCACACATCACTCCGGAGGCAGGCATGGCGATGTAGAGCCCTCCAGTGATGATTCCCCTCTCCGGCATGGTGCCAGGGAGAGCTTCAGAACCCTCCCGAGTTAGGGTTGACGGCGGCGGCGGCTCTGGAACTTTTCGCGGAATATGACTCGGGTATTTAGGGTTTTCCCGAATAGATGAATATATAGGCGAAGGGGCGGCGTTGGTGGAGGCCCGTGGCGTCCTCACCACGTGGCGGCGCGGCAGGAGGTGGGACCGCGCCACCACCTGGTGAGGGCGGCCCACGGCCCCCCCCCCCTTCGTCTCTCCTTCGGACTCCGTGTACGTGTCAGGAAAATAGGAACTTTGGCTTTTGTTTCGTCCAATTCCGAGAATATTTCCAGAACAACTTTTCTGAAACCAAAAACAGGAACTGGCACTGTGGCATCTTGTTAATAGGTTAGTCCCAGAAAATGCATAAAAATGATATAAAGTGTAAATAAAACATGCAGCAATTGGCATAATATAAGCATGGAACATCAGAAATTATAGATACGTTGGAGACGTATCAAGACCACCACACTATCATTTATATGAGAAAGAGCTACTGGAAATATGGGTTGAAATATGTTGGATGCTTTTATTGTATTGGGAAACAGGATGTTTGAGTTGATTTTTAATTATACATATAGTTGCATAATTCATGAGCTTGTTAATGAGTAATAATTTGCAAATGCTTTATCAAGAGCTATCACTTATTCATGTTTTGATGCTGAAAGTTATTTTACTTTGTTTAACATGGATTAGTTAGTTCTATGGACACTCATGCATGCATCTAGATGGTCAACTTTCTCCCTCTTGCTAGCCCAAAAATTCCAACATATTTCATGTTTAAAATATTCATTACAACTTGCACAGCATATAGCTAGCTTGAAAGAGTAAAGCAGCGGAAATAATAATCTTCATGGAGTCCTCATCCTTTGCATGTGCCACAGGCGAAAACATGTTGGTTGCAGACTCGAAACCTTAATGAAAACTCACTCGTCATCAGAACAATCTGCAACAAATAAAAATTTGCAACAGAGTGGGTCAGATACCATTAAAAATGAATCTGGCAAGTGACACTATGTGGACACTTAATGGAATAACTCTATAGCCTATATGCATATTTGGCTGGTGGAGTTCAAGGCTATTTTGCATAAAAGCCAATTTTGCCTAACACTTTGTAAAACATTTTCTTCAAAGTTTGAGACAATATGGCATGAAATCCATAGTCTCTTCTACCCTTGTTCACCCATCAAAATTTTACTTAGAGAAATAAGATGTTGGGAGCCTCCGTTGCCATCCTTGATCAGCTGCTTCAATTGTCCATAACCGGGGACACGGCTAAGTACTTAGTTTTAACTCTGCAGAGGTTGTGCACTTTCACCATTAGACCCAACAAACCCAAACTATCCTCAAGCACTCAATTTGTGCTAAGGAAAAGGAGAGAGTTGAGACGAGACTTTTCAGAAGCATTTTCCCATCCCATACCGACTTGACGCGCTCCCATTCTAACCATTCTACCACCACCTGTCAAGTCGGGACGAGTCCACGCAACTTAATCCATCTAGCCAGAGCCCATATGACTAATGGCTGCACGGTAAGCAACTTCACTTAGAGAAACATTGGTCCCTTTAATCCTGGGTGGCAATCCACAAGTGAATAAACACTCAACTCTGGCAGCCATGCAATCCCAAATCCACCCAGGTGATAAATTATCTTAGTAGAATTTAAGCTTTGAATAAAACAACTTTGCATAGCATCAATAATTCTACCAAGTTATCAATAGGATTCTAGACACAACTAGTGTAAAGGAGATAGTAGTTTTAGCATAGCAATACTATCCTACACATGCATATAAGGAAATACACTAAGTCATGCATAGAAAAATACTTAGGAAATTTATGGGGGTGTGCCACTTGCCTTGGCAACCAGGAGTGTAGTAGTAGCATTTGCATCCACTTTCGTCTCTCTCCGGAATTTCTAACAAGTCAAATAAATCACAAATAAACACGCAATCATAAATGCAACACTTAGAAAAATATGATATGCATGAGATGCAGGATGACACAATAATTATGGTATGAAAGACATGCAAACAAAAATAAGGGAAAGACATAAATAACAATATCCCATTTAGCTAAGGTAAGGTCCAGGTTGAGCCTAAAGTAAACTTGATAAAATGACAACTTGAAAAGTTGTAAGGCTACTTCAAGTCTTCACATGTTTGATCTTCAAAACATCTTCAACTCCTTTGTAGTTTCATTGATCTTCAATGGTCTTCAATTAGCACTCTATGAACTTAGTCTTAAACACCAAGGACTTGGTCTATGTCCAAGGTGAGACAAAATAGAAAGAAAGAGAAGATAGAAAGAAAGAAGTAGTTGGTCTTCCAAGAATCTTCTCCAGGCTTCCTTGTAGCTTTCTCCTTGGTGTGTTGACTTCATTGACTTTTGTAGACTTGATGGTTCTGCAGACTTGATGATGTTGGCAGCATCCAGGTTGGTCTTGAATATAACCTAGTCACCATGAAGAGAGAAGAAGGAAGAAAGAGAGAAGGGAAAGAAAGACTTAGAAAAATGTAGGTGGTTGGTCTTCATGAACTTCCCCTTGATTTTCTTCTAAGTACCTTGACTTCTTGGAGATGCTTCTGGAGTCTTGCTTTCTTGGCTAAGTCCTTTATTGGTCTTCTAACTTCATGTTGAATTCTCCAAGGATAACAATGCAAACTTTTTCCACTAATTTCTAACTTAGTGGTTTTGACTAGGAGGGTTAAAAGGGCTAACAAGCATCACCTCCAAAATTCTAAGGAGGAAAGTCATGTAAGAAATGCAAAATATTTCTAAGGACTAGAGATGCATGCCATGCCATGAAATTATTCTAAGTTAATGCAAGGCAAGCAAGATGGTCCAAAAATGACTAAGGACCAAGGTCATAACATTTGGGTCGAAATTTAACTAAGGACTAAAGCTAACGCATCAAGTCCAAATAATTTCTAAGGAAAGTAAACAAAAATAAGAAGTGCAAAATAATTTCTAAGAAAAAGGTATGAAAACAATTAGTTGATAATTTTTCTAAGGACAAACCTTTGTCATAGCACGTACTTAGGATATTTTCTAAGGAAACAACTAAATTTTCAAGATGCTTAAATTTTCTAAGTACAAGATCTAGTATTAATAAGATGTTGAAAATTTCTAAGGAAATTTCTAAGGGAAAGTGTTGTCAAAAATTTTGTTAAATATTTTCTAAGGCAGAAAATTACTTTGTTTGGAGAGGCATATTATTTCTAAGTACTTTTGTAACTAAAGTGATCAAAATATGACTAAGTCATTTTATTAGTCGAAAATATGAAGAAAATTAATTTTAATCAATTTTAATTATTAAAATACCACCTAAAAGCATTTAATTCATATTAATTACGAAAAATCATAGAAAATACTTTTACAAAAATAGTAGAGTATTCCTACGGCCAAGTATTAAATAAACAAAGTTAAAACAATTGGATTTACCCAAAAATCAATTTTTAAATTTAAGTTAAGTCAATTTTACTTAAACAACCATTTTTTAAATTGAACCAATAAAAAATAGTGATAGATCTAAGATCTAGGGTTTTTTTGCAAAACTGCCGGTCTTCGGTTGACTGTTGACTCTGACCGCTGACGTGGCGATGACGAAGCGCTGACTGGAGCTGACTTTACGATTGACTACGAATTTTGACCAAAAATAAGGTTGCTCGGATGGAAAAACATGCTTAATGAAAGTTGTAGAGAATTGCGTGCTCTTTCTAACTATCACAAATATATCCTAAGTGGATGAATAGATTGGGCACAAATCGCAAATTACCTTTCTGATCCGAAACTTCAAACTCAAAAATCTCCTACCTCGCTTGACCAAAAGAGGTGAGGCTTGGGGCAAAAGAAGGGTCTTGATCAGGGGAACAACTTTCGTAACTACGGCCCGAAGTTTTGAAATTGTTTTCTCCTCCGAAATTCGTCAAAAGCAATCTGTATTGTACAGAGAATTCCGTACGTCAAAATCAAAAGAGTGCAATAGCAAAGTTGTAGGTAAGGGTTAGATTTAACTTCTCACCAAAGGAATTACGATTTGAAGAACCGAGTGCGAAGAGATCTAAGAAATACGACTTCAGATCTGAAGGATGGCGATTCAAAATTCTTCCTCCACGGTTGATGAAAAGAGTTGAGGCCTCTCGGGATGGAAAGATATTAAACAGATCGACAATATTGCTTCAGACTCCGGAGCGATTCGAGATCGTTTTGGTGGGTAAATAAACGAAATACGATTTCGCTGGTTAGGGTTTCGGTGGAACGAAAAGGGGGAAAGAGATGCCGGCGGCTACAGGTGTTTATATAGGCCAAGGGTCGGTGGAATAGCTTGGGCTCGAAGTTATGAACGCGTAAGATCAAACGGATCCGGATTTGGAGTTATATTTGTCAAGATATTTGTGTTTAAGCGAAAAGGGTTTAGAAAACTGAAAAATCCTGGTATTTCGATCGGGTTGAACCGAGTTGGTTCGACTGGCTGGCTCGGCCTATTGTTGGGCCGGCCGGTTGGCCTGTTTCTTTTTTTTATTATTCTTTTTCTAGTTTTCTTTATAACTTTTGATTTCGGAGTCGGAATCGAGTCAAACCAATTTCTATAGTTTTGTAAAATCAAAACTTTTCCATTAAAACTTTCAAAACAATTTTCCAAACTTTTCAAATTTTGAAATTCAAATATTGCATAAAGGTTTAATTAGATCTTTATGTTAAATTTTATAAATAGGATTTTATAAAAATTCTTTTGAACTTAAATTTAAAATCCATACCAAAATATGAGTAATCATATTACATATCACTCAATAAGATAATTGTGCTCTAAAACATTTTGTTTATAAAGGAGTTTGATAATTTAAAATGAAATCGAAACTCAAATTAAAATCCAAATAAATATTGTCATTCAAAATCAAAAATAACTTCCAATACATACAAACAATTCACAACCAAACATTTAACTCAAAGGAGTATACCACAATACTTCAAAATAATATATTGGACATAGTTAGTCCTTTTAATATATATTTTTCATACATAGGTTTTCAAGTGAAATAATATTCCAACTTTTGAAACATACAAATGCAACAATACAATATGCAGATGAATGCATGCATGATTTTTCTTTTCAAAGCAAAATACATAATAGTTTTCAAAAGTTTTAAATTTTTCTGATTTTTTCAACTTTTTGAAAACCTGGGATGTTACAGATTCGGATCGGATCGGATAATGAATGGTTGCGGATTCGGGGGCGGATAGATATAATCACGGATTCGGAACGGAAACGGAGCGGATTCGGGGCGGAAAGAAAATTATTCGGATCGGTATGCGCAATGTACATCATCAACCCACATAACCAAAAACAATAGCTCAACAACGTAATAATCTAACAAAGTTGTACTCTATTAGTTTAGACAAATAGAACTAACTACAAATTGTGCTCCACAAATGAACTTCACAACTCACTAACTACAAATTGTGCTCTATTAGTTTAGACATTTTGGTAGAAAATCGGATTATTCGGATTATAACCATCGGATAATCCTAATTAATATTCGGATAATCCATATTCGGATGCTATTTTACATACCATATCCTATACCGTATCCGGGTGTTCAGTTCGGAATCGGATATCCTTATCCGGCAGATTCTTCGGAACCGGATATGGATTCTTTAAAACGGATCCGGCGACGGATTCGGTACGGAAATTATCCTATCCGTTTACACCCCTACTCTTGATGATACTATTATTACTTACAATGATATATAACTTGAAATTGCTTTGTTTCCAAAGTTGAGTAACTCATGGTGTAGATAGTTGTATTCATGGGGCATGAGACACCTAACCTTTACTTTATCAAACACACTACTCATATTTTCTTTCACATTAAACTTTAATCATTCAAGATGCTATGATAGGGGTAATGAGAGCTTGACACCAAGAATTCCACATTGCAATCATTAACTTAAGTAGAAGAGTTTGGAAGTTAGATAAAACTTATGCATGCTTTACCTCTACTCACATATACATCTTTCCAAAGTGTCCACCTTTTTCAGATTTTCATCTACACTCTATGACCAATGTAAGATGTTCTTACTTATCATTATGCATACATGTGGTCCATATTACTATCTTCTATGTTACACTTTGTGAACTATCATTGAACATCCTTGCTTGAATACTTGATATCACTTCATAAACTATCTTGCATATTGCTACTCCTATGAAGAATGAATCATTTGACTCTATGTAGCAGTAGCAATCATTTTTGATATCCATTGTTAGTGCTATATTGCAAAGTCCATGTTAGTTTTATCACCTTCATACTCGAGGACGAGTATTGGTTAAGCTTGGGGATGTTCATGCATGTAAAATGCATACATGAACTTTGCACTATATTACTCATATTCCAATCATATTTGCATCATATAAGGGTTATATCACTGTTATATATTGTTTTTTGGGAATAAAATATTTATTTCCTATTTTTATGGAATTAACCCTGCGCAGGCAGAAAACCCTATTTTTTCCTTTTAAGTTTCAGGGACCCAAACGACGTCCAAAGGACCTGGAAAAATGCAGGCATCAATATTTTGGAAGGAGGAAGACTTGGGAGCGAAGGAATCAAGCAAACGAAGGCCGGAAGCCCAAAAGAGGGGGGCCCACGCGGCCTCTATACTGGCCGCGTGGGGCCCACCAATTTGGGTCTCGAGGCTCCGCTGCCGTCGATCTTTTCTCCACCAACATCCTCTTGACCTAAAAACGCCGATAAAAGAAGTCCCACGGCGTTCTCTGGAACAAGCGCCGCCACAAGACAGAAACACGAAAACAGAGATCTGGAGCTGCAGATTGGAGGGGGAAAACTCCGGCGGGGCGCTGCCGGCGTGGTCTCCATCTTCTCCATCGACATCTCCACCGTCTCCATGATGAAGAGGGAGTAGTACACCTCTGGACTATGGGTTTGTGGAAGTAACTTATGTATCTCTCATCTCTTGAGCTTCACTAATTAGTACCGTATGAGCTGCTGAACATGATTACGGTCATCGTTGTAATTCTTATGTGGTGGATATTTTTATGAGTTAATATATGTTTGAGATTGCAATATTTGTTTCAGTTATGAATATAGATGCATATTATGTACCCCGTTCTTATCTACTTGTTATGATCAAGCATGTTTATGAGAGCGTGTGTGGGGTCAAGTGTGCATTAGTTGGAGCAACGGGGGTGGTGAGTGCGGTAAGTTGACCACTGTAATATCGCGATCCACTTGGGTGTTTTAACTTACTTTGTTGCCTCACTATGGATAAACAAAAATACCATGCTACAAGGGTTGTGGGTGACTTGCCACTTCTCCGTGACTAGATCTAGCATGTTCTTATTTTAACTTCATGTCATGATATTTAAAGCTATACTCTAAGTTATCTTAATTACTAAGGTGTTATGATTTAGTTCGCATCTTGGTGGAGTATAAGTGAGATTAATAACCAAAATATCTCTATGTTAGGACGTGATGCCCATATAATTAGTAACTTGTTATCAAACTTTGTGTTGCAATCTCATATGTCAACTCTATGTGTTCCATTGTCTGCCACTTTATTAAAGAGATAGTGCATTTGTGAAACCATGAACCCCGGTCCATTTTTTATCATAAGAAACACCTTTCCAACAACTTTTACCACTTTTCCATTTTCTGCCATTATTAAATCCGAAAATACAAAAACAATTTTACATCTTGCATTCATCATAAAAAACCCAAAAATATCATTCATCATTATTATCATCATTCTTGCACATTTATTCACCACCATTGCATATTTATTTCTTGTTTGCATTGCATAATTATCTTGATATCATCCTTACACCTTGTGCTTGACAACCACAGGTGAGGTTGAGGACCAAAACATTTAACATTGTTTTGTAGGTGACCAAAAAGAAGGATAAGGAGATAAATCTTTCACTACTGATTCCCCGAGAGTTCGATATTAAACCCTCGAGTCACCCTCGTGGGGAAAACACGTCTTCCACTTACTACACACTCTGCACTTGGAGTCTCAACCTAACCCATTTACTTTTCACGCAGGTAACTACGTGAAGGGCCATCAAGACTGTTTTCTGGCGCCGTTGCCGGGGAGACCAACAACTTCCTACAAGATATTTCCCGTCAACTACGCACCAGAAATCAGCCATTGGAGCAACTTTAGTAGATTACATGTTAAAGCTCGAATGTTTTGCATTGGGGCTAGCTATCGGACATTCAAGTCTTTTGAGGCCTGAATACCAGATTTCATGTTGTTTGGTAGGTCTGGATATGTGAGCTTGGTATTATAGCTCAATATTGAGTTGTAGGTCCGAAACGGCGAAACACAACAAGGTTAATACAAAGCCTAGTTTTTGGAGCAAGGATTTGATTTTGGGTAACTGTGGTTACCAAAATTTGCTGGTCAGTTTACTCGTTACAAGACGAGATTGTGAGATTTTTAAAAATTCACACTTGAAAAATTCAAAAAAAATCATTTAGAAGAAAGAGTTCGGACCAAATTCAGTCGGTCCAGCCAGTAACCGCAGTATTTCGAGCAGTAACCATATCCTTGATTCGGAGGGATGAGACACTGCGTACCGCTTCATCCCTGTGGATTGGTAGGCTGCACTCACGATATGTTCATCGGGTGCACAATGCACGGTATATGTAGTACATGGGGCAATCTATCCTCAGCTATACAAGGTAAGAGGAGACTTGCTACACAAGGAAACACATGTACAAACATATCTCAACATCCCCCCGCAGTCGAAGCGTCGCCATTGCCGACGCAAAGGCTGGATCAAAACTCCTCGAAGTGCGCCGTAGGTAAACCCTTCGTCATGATGTCCGCAAATTGTTGGGAGGTGGGTACGTGTAGGACACGTATACGACCGAGAGCCACCTGTTCCCGAACAAAATGAATATCAAGCTCGATGTGCTTGGTGCGACGATGATGTACCGGGTCGGAGACGTTGTCGCAAAAGACCACCGTGGCCTTGTCGACAGGACACAAGAGCTCCTGGAGAAGCTGGCGAAGCCATGAGCACTCGGCAACCACATTAGCAACGGCACGATACTCAGCTTCAGCACTCGAGCGAGAGACCGTGGGTTGTCGCTTAGAGACCAGGAGACGAGCGAGGGCCCAAGATAAACACAATACCCCGAGGTGGAGCGTCGCATGTCGGGGCAGCCGGCCCAATCAGCATCCGTGTAGGAGACGATGTCCATGTCGGTGGAGGCATGTAACGAGAGGCCGAGGTCCATGGTGCCGCAGATGTACCGGAGAATTCGCTTCACCGCGGTCCAATGAGCGTCACGAGGGGCGTGCATGTGGAGGCACACCTGCTGGACGGCGTACTGCAGCTCCGGTCTGGTGAGAGTGAGGTACTGCAAGGCACCAACGATGGACCGGTAGAACGGTGCGTCGTGGGCCGGAGAACCATCGGTCGCGGACAGCTTGGCCTTCGTGTCGACTGGAGTGGACGCAGGGTGGCAATTAAGCATCCCGGCGGGATGAAGAAGCTCGTGGGCGTACTTCTGCTGATGAAGGAAGAAGCCACTCGACGACGCACCACCTCGATGCCGAGGAAGTAGTGTAGAGGGCCCAAGTCCTTAAGCGCGAACTCGGCGCGAAGGCGATCAGTGAGCTGTCGAAGGAGAGCAGAAGTACAGGCTGTCAAGATGATGTCGTCGACGTAGAGCAGCAAGTAAGCTGTGGCGTCTCCCTGATGGTAGATGAACAGCGATGCATCGGAGCGTGTGGAGCGGAAGCCGAGCTGATGAAGGAACGCTGCGATGCGCTGGTACCAGGCGCGGGGTGCTTGCTTGAACCCATATAAGGAGCGCGAAAGCAAGCACACATCATCCGGGCGGGTAGCATCGACAAACCCCGTAGGTTGCTGACAGAACACCTGCTTGTCGAGGTGGCCGTGGAGGAAGGCGTTGGAGACGTCCATCTGGTGCACCGGCCAGGAGCGGGACACCGCGAGCTAAAGAACGGTGCGAATCGTCCCGAGTTTAACGACCGGGGCGAAGGTGTCGGTGAAGTCCATGCCGGCGCGCTGGCAGAAACCGCGAACCACCCAACGCGCCTTATGACGATCAAGAGTACCGTCCAGCCGGAACTTGTGCTTGAAAATCCACTTCCCGGTGATGATGTTGGCGTGAGGGGGTCGCGGAACCAGCTGCCATGTCTGGTTGCGCTGCAGGGCGTCGAACTCGTCCTGCATGACCGCAAGCCACAGCGGGTCACGGAGGGCCGCCCGGACGGAGACCGGCAACGGGGCGCGTGCTGCAGTCATGGGCGAAGGAGCAGCGTCGACGCAGTGCAGATGTAAGCGTCCGCAGGGTACCGCGTGCTCGGACGGCGGACACCCGCGCGTGCGCGAGTAGTAGGGCCGGCCGGTGAGGCGGCAGCTGACGCCGAGCTGGACGAGGCAGACGGCCAGGCGGCGCCCGAGTGGCCACTCGAGGGCGTCGCAGAGGGGGAAGCCGCTGGTGCTGTCGAGGGCGCGGGGCAGCGAGGGGCCACGAGCACCGGCGGTGTAGGCGCATCCGAAGTAGGAGGAGCGCGGCGCCACGGTAAGTCGACCGCGGGCGAAGGCGGTACCACAACCTGTTCCTGTGCAAACGGGAAACAATGCTCATCAAAGTAAACGTGTCGTGTGGTGATGACACGGTGAGACACGGGATCGTAGTAGCGGTAGCCTTTGGTGTTAGCCGGGTAACCGAGGAAGACACACGGCAATGAGCGAAGAGCTAGCTTGTGAGGGGCGGTAGCGGCAGTATTGGGATAGCAACGACAACCGAAGATCCTAAGGTCATCGTATGATGGGGGAGAGCCGAACAGAAGCCGATGAGGTGTATAGTTCCATCGGACGCGACATGGACGAATGTTAAGAAGGAGGGTGGCGGTGGCTAAGGCATCGGGCCAGAACTGCGGTGGTATGTGGGCGTGAAAGAGGAGGGTGCGGATGCAGTCGTTGAGAGTGCGGAGGACGCGTTCAGCCCGGCCGTTTTGCTGTGAGGTGTAGGGACATGTGACGCGAAAAATGGTGCCGTGGGTGGAGAGAAGTGTGCGCATTGTTAGGTTATCGAATTCTTTCCCGTTATCTGTCTGGAGAGCATGTATGGGGCGACCGAATTGTGTAGACACATATGAGTAAAAGGCGGAAAGGGTGACGGGTACGTCGGATTTCTTACGAAGGGGAAAAGTCCACACAAAATGAGAGTAATCATCCAAAATGACAAGATAATAAAGAAAACCAGAATTACTAGGTATCGGAGAGGTCCATACATCGATATGAATTAACTGAAATGGAAAAGACGCAACTGTGGAGGAGGAACTAAAGGGGAGGCGAACATGTTTCCCGACACGGCATGCTTCACATGTGTGAGCTTCCGTTTTATTACAAGAAAAAGAAAAGTCTCTCATTATTTGACGAAGCGTGGTGGAATTGGGATGTCCAAGACGAGCGTGCCATAGGTCAACGCCGGCTGAGAAGGCCCGAGGTGCAGCGTGGGATGAAGATGTGTGCTGGACTGGGTACAAGTCGCCGGGGCTCTCACATCGGTGGAGCACCATCCGGGTACGGGCATCCTTAACAGAAAAACCAAGCGTGTCAAATTCAACTGAGACAGAGTTATCACGGCAAAGAGTACGAACAGAGACTAAGTTTTGAATTAGGTGTGGAGAGACTATGACATTGTTAAGAGACAGTTGTTTAGAAGATGAAGGAAAACTAGTGGAACCAATGTGTGAGATAGGAAGACCAGCGCCGTTACCGACGATGATGTGAGATGAGGTGGAGGTGGGAGAGGAAGTAGATAGGTTACCCGGATGAGCGGCCATATGAGCGGAGGCGCCGATGTCCATGAACCAGTCACCCCCGCCGTTGTAAGAGGCAGGGGGAGGTGCCTGCTGAAGAGCGGCGAGAAGCGCAGGATCCCATGGAGCCGTGTAGGCCGGCTGAGGAGGAGCATAGCCGGTCGGGCCGCCGTAGTTGTAGGGCAGCGCACCACCATATGGAGAGGACGGCGTGGCGTAGTTGTAGGGCAGGGCGCCGGCGCCGTGACTCGGCTGTGGCGCGGCGAAGAGGGCGTGGTGAGCCTGCGGCCGAGGGCCGAGGAGGCTGGGTGCCGGAGCGCGCGGCACTGGCATGGTGTACGCGTGGACCACGCCGGTCCACGGGTTGTGGCCGCCACTCCATGGCGGCGTTGGGTGCGGGTTGGCGGGGCGCGGTCCTCCGCTGCCGAAACCGCCGTTGTTGCGCGGCGGTCCGCCGCGGCCACGGCGGCTGCTGTGGGGGCGTGGGAGCCGAGGCAGCAGGGGCAGCAGGCGCGGAAGGGCGCGGTGCATGCAGAGGCGGGGTAGGGACGCCGCGGCCGACACCCGCGGCGAGGGCAGTGTGCACAGCATTGGCGCGCACACTCCTGATCCGACGATCTTCGAGGCGGAGGTAGTCGATGGCGCGCTCGAAGGTGGGGTTCGCCATGAGCGTGAGGTTGGAGGTGGTGTTCCCTAGGTCTTCGCCGAGACCTGCGGTGAGAGTGGTTAGTAGCATGACAGGGACATGGTTGTGGATGGGCACGTCGCGGATGTAGTCGGGGTGGGGTGGGGCTGGCCCGGAGCTGGAGGAGGAGGCGAAGGGGTTGCTGGTTTGGGATGGGGAAGACATGGCGCTAGGGTTAGGGTTGGGGTGTGGCGGCGGTAGGGGAGAAAGAGGTGAGGCGCGGCGCGAGCAAGATGGGCAGCGCGGCGCGAGGAAGAAGAGGGTGGCGCGCGGCAAGGTGAGCAAGGCGCGGCGGAGCTGGGGATCAAGAGGAGAGGCGGCGCGGCAGAAGTGCGGCGGCGGCGCTAGGAAGAGGCGGCGCGGCAGAATTGCGGCGGCGGCGCTAGGGTTAGGGGAGAGAGGATCGAAGGGAGGCTGATACCATGTGGATTGGTAGGCTGCACTCACGATATGTTCATCGGGTGCACAATGCACGGTATATGTAGTACATGGGGCAATCTATCCTCAGCTATACAAGGTAAGAGGAGACTTGCTACACAAGGAAACACATGTACAAACATATCTCAACAATCCCCGCGCGACACAACACGTCCATCGCTCGTCTCTTGTGTAAATTGAGCTTTGATTAAAAATCTGGTCTAACGTTGTTACTTAGTAGTTGGGTTTGTTTTAGGGAGTTGTTATCTTCCTTTGCTATGTAATCATGAACTCGTAATGCGTAGAAAGAGGGTTTCCTTTTTTGTATTTAACTAGTTCTGCAATAGTTCTTAGCAACCATTGATTCTGGTCATGGTTGAAACTCGTGTTCTTGTTTATTGTCCGCTGGTCGGTAGAGACTTTTTGCTCCCGGCACCAGTGAATCCTCCAATTTAAAAAAAATGGAAAATCATATTTATGAGTTTCAAAAAATTCTAAAAAAAATCACTGAAGTAGCCAATAGTATATTCCATGAACGTGTAAAATATCTACTCCAAATATGTTGTATTTTAACTATACAAAATGACAAATTGTGGATCTAAATATGCCTATTTTCAAATCTCTAAGTTTTACCTTATTTTGTCATTTTTGTATAGCCTATAATATAAAGTTTTTCAAAATGAACTTTTACATGTTTATGGTATACACCATTACCTACACACGTGATTTTTTTTCAGAATTTTTTGAAACTCATAAATATGATTTGCAAAAAAATTAAATTGGAGGGTTCACTGGTGTCCGGGAGCAAACAACACTTACCGTTGGTTCCTAGGTTTCACTGATATGCGTTTGCCTAGCTAGGTAAACCATGAGCCCGTGCACTGGTCATGTTTTTATTTGAGTTGTAGGATAATATGACCATTTTACAAAGTATTTGCTTGTTCATTTTACATATCCTTATATTGTCATGTAATTATTTAGATATATTTATTATTTAAACGTGATTTATAAATCATTTTCAGTAGCTCTCATACAAAACCAATTAAACATCCAAACAAACATATTGGCTTTCATTCTCAATATCAATACCATATGGTAAATACTTAAACATCCAAACAAAAATATTGACATTCATTCTCAATATCAATACCATATATGGTATTCCCATTGGAGTCAATACAATGCCAAGCCTGTGAAGGCACCAAGCTCCATTTGGATGTAGATATTCATGGACTTGGCATTGAATTGCCTCGAATCAATATCACATGATATTACTACTGAAGTTCAATTTCAATATTCTTGCTTGGATGTTCATGCATTTGGACCTCATACTTGATATTGAGGTTGAATGCCAAATCTTGTTTGGATGGTAAACTGTAAAATGGTCATCTCGGCTTAGAACTTCCAAAACAAAAGATGAAAAAATAGACTGAAATAAACCGACATAACATCAGAGACATGCAGTCATTTCACAGGATATTCTTCCAGATTGAAATAACCCAGCGCACACGAAGTATTCTACATTTGTTTAAAAAAAATGAGACGACATGCTCTGAAATTTCCTGAAAATTATTTCGTTAAAACAAATGGATATACTAGATAATGCAATTAGGAAGTACAGCAGCATAGATTCACACGGCGCAAACAAACTATCACACATTAGAAACGTATCAGTACTATTACTTCAGGCAACAATTTACAAATGCTGCTGTCGCCGCGTTTCCCCTCTGTCGGTGTGGTTCCCTGGAGCTCCGCCGTCTCGTGCGCGACGTCTCCGAGCTCGAGGATCTCCGGATCTCTCTGGTTCGGCTCACCACGGCCAGATCCGAGTACGCGGTGGATCTGGAGGGAGATCTTCAAGAAGTTGATGCAGCGGTTCTTCGTGGCGGCGACGGCGGCTCCGGCTGTAGTCTCTTTTGAGGCGGTGTTCGATGACTTCCCGTCTGCAACGTGGTGGACTCCGGCGATCCAAGGTTTGGGGAGTTTCTGCAGCGGCGCGCCATCGTCAGCACCGGTTCTTCGTCTTCGTCGTCGGTGGGTTCTTGAGGGCTTCAATGTAATTTTCCTTTGTTTCAGGACCTATCTGTAAGAACTCTGTTTCAACTTCTTTCGCAAAAAAAAAAAAAACAATTTACAAATGCAACATCGTATCATGCTAAATTCCCGTAATCACTAACAACGCTACAAGGAGAAGTCCAGGAACACCAACGAACTACTAGCAGGTCAGGGACGTCACCTCCAGTATCGTCGCCGGCCTCGGAACTGGGCTAGGAGGGCGGGCCCAGCATCTTGTCAATGGGTATTCAAAATAAAAAAATTATAAAGAAAAATAGTGGTAGTAGCAATGATCGATCCCAAGACCTCCTACTTCATAATATGTTACAGTAACCAACTGCACTACAACGTACAAGTGTCTAAAATTGGGTAGGTTTTATAGGTTGTATAGCAAAGCTGATGTGCCGCCGTAACCCTTCCCCGTAACCCTCCTGTGCCGCCTCCGCGCGGCGACGGGAGGGCCTCCCTTCCTCCCCCCAGCGACCTCCACCGTGTTCTCCTCCTCCCTCGCCGTCGCCAAGGGGCGTGACTGGGCGCAGCCCAGTTGTTGCCGGCGGCGGCGGGGCATCTTCTCGCCCTTCCGCCCATGGGAACTGGCGCGGATGGAATCCTATGGGCCGGGGTGTGGCGCGCCCGCCGGCGTCACGGCGCTGCTGCCTCTTGGTGGCGGTGCGGCGGATGGTGTGAAGGTCTCCTCCAGGCAGATCGGCCTTGCGGCATGGTGACCTCTCCCTTCAGATCCCGGCCATCGGTTGGCAGATCTTGGAGGTGAGGAGGGCGGCCGGTGCAAGCCGGGCTTAGGCCGACGACTGCGGCACCCTAAGGTGTCATTGCCTTGCTGAAGGAGTTGTCGCCGCGAATCACCCGCCTCTGCACATAGTTTCAGGGGAAACCCTAGATGTGGATCTCCAGATCGGACGATGACAGCACCCTATGGTGTGCCCTCTTGGGGGATCGTTTTGGAACTCGGGATGCCTGGAGGGGTCTACTGGTGGAGCAGCGTATCATTTTCCGCGTCGACAATGGTGACTCGGCAGCATGGTGCAGTGGGGTCTCGGCGTGGATGCGTGCGAATGGACGAGGGCAGGGCGGTGGTGCTGTTTGGCGTCATGGCGACGTTGCGGGCTGGCCTTACAAGGACATGGCGTTGATCTTTGCCTGAAGATGGGTTCAAGGAAGACAGCGGAAGCGATTTCGGTAGCGCGCGCATGCGGTGCGCGTTGCGGGTTTGCTGGACCGATACTCCAGTTGTAGATGATGCGTATAGGTGGGAGGTCAAGGCATGCGACTCTGATCATGGCCACCCCCATCTAGTTGTAGCGACTTTTTGTTGCCGAGCGTCTGACTTCGGTTTGATCAATGTTATAACTTGTAGTCTTTGATGAATAATTGCGGATGACAGTGTGCATCACTTTGATGCAGAGGCCAGGACCCGCACCCTCTTATCTAAAAAAAAAAAAATCATATGATCTGAAATGTTTGCCAATTTTTTTGGGTATTCACCTGCATACCATGAATACAGGTGTGCCCGCCCCTGGCTAGGAATCGTGCTGGGTTGTTTTAGGCTTACGGACCCGTAGCTGAATACTGAGGCCGAATACCACAGCTCAATGCCACTACCATCCAAACAGGTATACGGGCTGAACCAAATACAGATGTCTAATTCCATGCTCCAGTGTCTGCATCGAAACACAGATTTAACTGCCATAACTAGCAGCAGTTAAGGAATCTATAAAGATAAATATGGCCCCTTTCCATGGTGGCCGTCGCCACATAACAAGTTTCTCACAGCCAAAAGCCCGAAAGGCACCATGATTCATAACATGGAACAGAAGAAGACTAGAATAGCTTCGAACAAGCAAAAGAGTTACTCTAGTAGCTATTGGCCAGAAATTAGTAATTTGGCTACTCTAGTGGTTACTAGTGCTCACCTATTGTTACTAGTGCTCATCTATTGTTTATCAGTGGTAATTGTTAACCAAGATATTTTGTAGATTGGACTAACCACTAGAACCAAAAGTCTGAACTGATGGAGAAGGTTGGGCAATCCACATATACTTCAATAGATACAATACAAAATACAAAGACATAAAATACTGGTAAATCTTGTTCGAAAAAAAAAATACTGGTAAATAAAAGAAACAAAGAATGAGATTTTTTATCAGCAATAAACCAAAATACAAGCATATGGAGACAACATCAGTACATATCCTCTTTTAGAAGATTATTGCTGAGATTTAAGAACAAAGATCGGGCTGGAGTAAACTACCATGCATGCCAAACAACTTTTTTATCTTGTTATTAGACAAAAAATCATGCAAGAAAAAGGGAAAAGTAGAAGATAAGAACACAAATTAAATTAAAATCCGTATCTACATAAATGTCATGCAATTAAGTTAAATAATGGCAATAGTACCAAAAAGTAGGAACATTGCCCTGTACCCAATCTCACCTGAAATGATGAGCATAATGACAGCTAAAGATCAAGTGATCAAATTTCATCAAATCACTTGTCCGATGTCTCTCATGGTACAGGGGGCAAACCAGTCAAAGCAAGACCACAAGTCCAATTCCTCATACAGCTACATGATACTTAATCAGGTATGCTGAGAACTGGAAAGTTCAAAATTGGTAGTATGCTGACAAGTGACAACTAAATAAGAGCATCTCCAACAGGCGCCCAAAAACTTCGCGCCCAAAAATTTTTTTACAGCGCCTAAATAGCAGTTTTAGCGCGCCGCGGCCGAAACGTCTCCAACAGACGCACTAAAATAGAGCGCGCAGCCGCAGCAAAAAAGGTCTCCAACAGACGCACTAAAATACAGCGCGGTAGCCTGCAGTAGTATAGCAAACAGGTCCCTCAGTTTCACAAAACAGACCCTATAATTTTTTTGAAAAAAGCAATTGGGTCCCTGGTTGACCACCACGCCATTGCCGATTCTGAGAGGAGGGCGGCGACCTTCGGGAGGGCGGCCAGCAGGAGGAGGGGCCCCGGCCGGCGGCGAGCTTCAGGGACGGCGACCTGCAGAGGGCGCGGGGGCCCGCAGGAGGGCGCGATTCGAGGGCGGCGGCCGTGCTCCTCCTCGCGGCGGCCGATTCCGGCACGATTCGAGGGTGGCGGCAGCGGCGACCCGGAGGATGGTCGAGGCCGTGCTCCTCGCTCGTCGCTGGAGTGTGCTCGGGCGGAGGCCGTGGCAAGCAGGAGGCGGCGAGCTCGGGGCCGTGGCCGTGGTCGCCGGGGCCATGATCGTCGTGGCGTTGGCGGCGGCAGGCGGCGGAGGAGGGCGGCGGGCGGTAGGGAAGGCCGGCGGCGGGCGGCGGCCCTCGAATCGCGGCGGTGCAGCAAGGAAGTCAGCGGCTCCGCGACGACGGCGGCGTCGCTGGGCGCGGCGTTGATGGCGGCAAACTCGGCGAGGCTGATGTACCCGTCGCCGTCGGCGTCGGCCTCCTCCATCATGCGGGAGACCTCGTCGTCGGTCGCCGCGTGGCCGACGGACTCGAAGAGGGCCGCGAGCTCGGCGCGGGAGATCCTGTCGTCGCCGTTGGCGTCGAACTTGCGAAAGCGTGGGAATTTTCAGCCGACAGTTTCTTCGCGCGTTGAGCTCTCCTTTCGCCAGCGCGCGGTACTGGATGCCTCAAATATGAGGCAAAAACTACCGCGCTGGACGATTTTTATAGCGCGTTTGATTATACAGCTTCCGCTGGAGCACTCTTTTTAGCCCCGCGCGCACTAAATTGACGGTTTTTTGTGCGCGCAGTTTATATAGGGCGTCTGTTGGAGATGCTCTAAGAGGGACCACCAGTAAGGTTCAGAGCTGGCCATATTAATTGGCGCGCGCTAGGCGCAGGTCCCTCTAAAAAAGGGCGCGTTAGGTCCCCTTGCCAGCCGTTTGATTCTTCGTATCGTACGGCGTGGACAGAGTCTGCACGTTACGCGCGCAGCTATCGGAGATTCTCGTGGCGCCCCTAGCTAGCGGAGTTGACTAGTCCAGCCAAACTTTTTTTTGTCACGATGGGTGGAGCCCACAGGTCGCTTTCTCCATGCTGTCGTTTCACCGTGCTGCTGCGATTCATTCTGGTGGAGAGTCTGCATGGCGTTGCTGCTGCTGGTCACTCGAGTGGGACCCACCTGGTGGTGCTGGGCGTGAAGCCTAGCTAGGCTTGCTGCCAGCTGATGCCTACCTTGGAGGCTTGGATCAGTGGTTCAGTGCTAGTTGTTGCTAGGTGCTCGGTACACACAAAACCACACATGATGAGTGGAATGATACCAACGGAGTTTTCCAACAAAAGGCACAATTGTATGTTGTAACATTACAACATTAGTTCATAGCACCGACTGCGAGAATTGAAGCAAAATATATATTACAACAATAGATTGCACGTATTTCAACAAAATGGCTCAGTCCATGTACAAAAATATATATTACTGCAACAAATCATCGCAACTTTTCGAAAAACATGTAATGTTACATATAAAGGGTTAAACAACAATGTATTTACTGCAGATTGTTTTACAACAAAAATCACCTACAATTTTAACAACAATCACCAATATTCACAACAAAAAAACTTGTTTTTAGAGCAATAAAAAAGTGGTTAAACAACATTTTTGGCCGCAGATTGCTTTGCAACAAAAATCACCATCAACTGAAACAAAAATTACAAACAATTACAACAAAAAACCTTCAACAAAAAACACAAACAATCACAATCAAATATCTAGCATAAAAAGTAGTTAAACAACAACTTTTGTTGTAGAATGATTTGCAACAAAAGTCACCAACTATTTCAACATAAATCACAAACAATTACAACAAATAAATTAGTACTAATAGAAAAGTGTTAAACAATAATTTTTGCCGCAGATTGATCTACAACAAAATTCACCAACTATTTTAACAATAATCACAAACTATTACAACAAATATCTTAGGAATTAAGAGAATTTTTTTGATGTAGATTGATTTGTAACAAAAATAACCAACTATTTCAACAAAAATCAGAAATGGTTACAACAAAAAACCCATACTTTTGCAGCAATAAGAAAGTGGTTGAGAAATAAACTTCTTGCAGCAGATTCATTTGCGACAAAAGTCACCAATCTTTCAACAAAAAACTTGTATATTTTTCACATTTTTATCGTACTTTTACAACAAATAAATTATAGCATCACAACAAATGAAACAAAACAAATTTTGTGTTAAACAAAATTGTTGTTTATTTGTAACATCTTTTTTTGTACCTTTGCAACAATTTTTTTTAACATATGTAGCATAGCAACAACAAAATATCTGAAAACAATAGAAGCAAAATCCATGTATGTTTGTAACATATTTTTTGTACTTTTACAACAAATAGAAAAGCGTGTAGCATTATGGTAAGAAAAAGGTCACAACAAAAATAAAATATGATCGATAAAAATAGTTGTATGTTCGTAGCATAATTTATGTACATTTACAACAACAAAAACACGTGTCATGGCGATAACGCCTTGCCAATGCTTGCACATTGCCCCTATCGACGGCCTCGCATTCTCACAACATCACGGACGGCGACACAGCAGCCTCACAACGTCACCGTAGACCCTTTGAAGCGTAAGTGCCGGATGCACCATCCTTCCTTGAGTGGTGACGCCAACTTGTGGCGAAGAGGCACAACAGCTTGCAGCAAAAGCGGCGACCAAAGAATAGAAGGACAACATAAACGTACCCATGTGTGGACATAGCAAAATTCAATCATGCATGCATTGGTCCCGCTCTACTGTTTGCATGCATATGAGCAGTGTACCGTGCTGAATAGAAAAAAAATGGTGCTAGCTATGCTAGCTAGTAGTACTAGTATGCATGCGTAGTCGTTCTAGGTCCCGAAAGAAAAAAAAAAAAGGATAACGCGACGTGCGCGAACATAGCGCGCCGCGCTAGGCGCATGTCAGAAGGAGAGCCGTCCAATCGCCAGCAATCAGACGGCGCGCGACGAGACCTAAGGAAAGGCGCGTTAGGTCCCCCTAAAATAAGCGTTTTCCATATTAATTCCTAATGGGATCAAAACAACCTATGCAATATTCCCATGTAACGCAATAAAATGGCTTAATTCGGCACAAGTTTTTCCGCGCTATTTCTCTGACCTGAAGAGATGACTCAAACAGAACTGAAGCGGCTGGACCCTGTACCAGGAAACATGTGATAAAAGAGTCCGGCGAGTTTATCGGTGTTGTATCCTACATAAACCCAGTTGAGATGCTGCTTCTCCCTCCGAGTCGACAGTCCACACAATCCAATCATGGAGGGCACACCTCCTAGAAAAACCAAAGCAGCCAACTTAGACCAAGTCACCAAGCTCCCCAAAAATGGAGCAAATCAACTGAAAAATCGGTAGGGAAGGAATGAACGCCGGAACCATCCTAGAATGAGAAAGGGCTGAAGGAAAAGTTGAGAAGCAAGCAAATAAGGAATGAGGTGGCCTTGATACCCTGGCGACGAGCTGTAAGGGCCGCGAGCGAGCACAGGTGTGTGCTGGAGCTCATAGGCGGTGCCTACCACCTGCCACTGCCACTTTGCTCAACGTCCATGTGCCCCCATAGACAGCGACCCTGGTACCAGGGATTCCACAAACTGCTCTAAACATGAATATCGTGGTGGAGGGGGTGATCCTGAACCTGAATATGAAGATATTGAGACTAGAAGAACACCTGAGCTTGGGGCGCCAGCCATGGACACTGCCTCGGAGAGGCCGACGCCTCTTCTCCATTCTGTCCACCGGCCGCCAAATAGGAGGAGCTGAAGAGAGAATGTGTTCTGCTCCCTCGTCAATTTGTTCACTGGTGCCATAGAGGAGCTCTGCACTGATGAGAAGCTCTGGCAGGAAGAGACGATGACTGGGCACGCGAAATTCCACGAATGGAACTAGGAAGATAGATTAATTTGGTTGGAAGAGGGTGATCACTACCAGTCCCTGTTTGATTTAACAGAATAAGTTCAGAACTACTTGAACTACTTAAAGTTACATGATATCTTCCTAAATTTTCATGATAACTCATAATATTAACGCTTATCAAATATGACAGAATAGCAGCCGGACATAACTGTTACAAGACAAGAAAAGGCGAGCACTTCATAATGTCAATAGTTAGATTTGATCTGAACAAAAGCTTGAAGATAGAAAATTCAAGCAAAACATTGGTAAATACCTCCCTAACTACTATAAATTACTCAGTACAAAATGTGTGTTCTGAGCTCGCTATCGATGTAGTATATTACCTTAAAGTCCAAAAGGCCATTCAACAATTAGGTTGCTCCTTTGCCCTTGCAGACTTTCGGTTGCTTTTGTTACACTCTTTAAAGGTTCTTTTGCTACACTCTTTAACGGTTCTGCTCGAATGGATTTCTCCCTTAAAATCAGCACTGGTCATCACTTACATAAAGAGTCAGTTTACACCTCTTAAATTCATCGTTCCTTCATGCAACTCTTTCGACTTAGTTTCACCATTCCCATGTTCTTGTAACCCCATTAAATTCTTTCTTGCATGCTTAATTTTTTGTGCTTTCTTATTCAGGCTTTGGAAAAGGAGTCACATTTTGAGTGTCCAACCTCATGTCCAAGAAAATATCAGGAGACCCATTTATACCTTCAATCTGGGACTAAACATGAAGCCGGATAAACTCAGCTAACGGAAGTGAACATCGCTCGGCCACCATCTTCTAACAATGAAAGCCACAAAAGAGACGGTTACATAAGCTATCTTCAGGGGAATGCTCATCACAGTACTGACGATGCCATTGCATCTCCATTCTTTCTCTTCGGTAATGATCTGAGTCATGTTTCCGTCCAGCCTTTTGTAAGCCATATATCAGTACTTCATATGTACCCGCGCAAGCCGGTATCTCATTTGTTTTCATTTGCGACAAAATTTCAAGAGCTTTATCAACTTGGCCAGCTCGAAAATAGGCATTCATAAGGGCAGTGTAGGTAGTCACATTCTGGTCTGCAGACGATAACCCAAAGATATGTTCTGCGTATGAAGAATGCCCAGCACAACCCAATCTTAGTATTAAGACTGATAACAGATATGATCCAATATTGCAGCCAGACTTAATCAATCCTTCAACAATCTTAAGCACCGAATCGAACGAATCATTTCTGATGTATTGACCAAGAAGGCAACTATATGCAGATCTGTTCAGTTCATTGCCTACTCTTAGACTATAGTGCAGAACTGCGAGTCCACATGATGGTCTGCAGTTTACGCAGCTGGCCTGAATTATATCAGATAGGATATGCGATTCAAACTTCACATTTCTCGTGGTCAATTCTTGTATCATTTGTTCGATTGCGGACCAATTTCTAGCAGCCAAAAGGTACATAATCATACTTCTGTCAGTAATGTAGCCTAGATGAGAAAACGTTGGGTCACAGTCAATGCCTTCAGATGCAAGATGGGGATTCACTTCCCGGAGAAGCTCGTCACTCTCACCACTAGCTTTTAGAGCTTTCAGTGCTTCCAGGAAAATAGGTCTACGAAGAACAATGAGTTTCTCCTTCATGTACTTAAGAATTAAGGTCATCACCGATGTGTTGCCAGCCCTGCAACACTTCTGGACTAGAATATTGCAGAGTGCTTTGTCTGGTTCTACGCCTGCATCTTGCATGTCACTCATAATTTCTAGAGTAGCTTCGAATTTTCCTGATGAAAATTACATCCATGTCAGTGTCTGATGGTACAAGGATTACAAGTCAATGCGGGCATGCGGCATGCCAATGAACATGAAGTACAAAAGTTGAAATGGGAAAAGTATGTCTAGGCAGCCAACTTCACTTATGCAGTGTGTACATGAACATGAATTTGAAAAGCCATCTGCATCCGTTCATGAATTCCATCAAACAGCAAGCCAGATGCTAACTCGTGAGTGCACCACAAAACATACAGGTAAATAAACAAACAAACGAACGGCATGGGTATTTAGTCGAGCACCTGACCTGCGTCAGCGAGATGCTCGATGAGCACCGTGTACGTCGTGCAGCTTGGCCGCAGCCCCTCGGCCACCATCTCCTCAAACACCCTCTTGCCCTCAGCCGCCCTCCCGGCGTCGAACAGAATTTTCACACACGCGGTGTAACTGACGAGCGTGGGGCGGCACCGCCCCCTCCGAGAGCGCATCTCCTCCCACACGCGCATCGCGGCATCCACGTCCCCGGCGCGCCCCAGCCAGTGCATGACTGTGGTGAAGGTGGCGGCGTCGGGGTCCACCCCGGCCCGCAGCATCTCGGCGAGGAGGCGAAGCATGGCGGGTATGCGGCCGGCCTCGCCGAGGAGGTGGAGCATGGAGGTGTAGGTGTAGCGGTCGTGGCGGAAGGCGGCCTTGGAGTTGGCGGCGGGGGAGGAGGCCAGGCGGAAGAACAGGAAGGCCTTCTGGAGGGGCGGGTGGGTCTTGAGGACGCGGGCGACTACGTGGGAGTCCCAGGTGAGGCCCGGGAGGGAGAGGAGGAGCGGGCGCGCCGCCGACCAGGGGTGCTCGCGGAGTATGTTGGTGACACGGCGCACGATGTCGCGGGTGTAGGTAGGGGTTGGGGGCTCGGCGGGCTGTTTGGGTTGGGGCTTTGGGCGGCGGCGGTGCTTCGCAGGGAGGAAGTGGCGTGGGCGGCGGAGCATTTTCGACGGCGACGAGGCTGCGGCGTTCCCTCGCGCTGGCTGGATATATATTCGACAGAGTTTCCCCGTTTGACAAAAACGCTTGCGTTGCGGTCAAAGTTGCAAAACCTGAAAATTGGTTCACAAAGTTGTCACGCAGTTTTCTACAAATCTTCCCCTAAAGTTTTGTTTTTACAAATCGCTAGCTAAAAGGCAAACAAAAAAAGTTGATAAGACCTAACAATTGGGGATTTCAAATAACTTATGTAGGATTATCACCCCACTACTCCCCCTCACCCTCTCCGACGTGCGCACACCCTCTTCTCGCCTTTCTCGACCATATTTGGTCAGACAAGAGATTTTCCACGAGCATTTACGCCACCGCGACCCTTCCATCACCGATTCTATCCCATGGCTTCCCCCACATCTGAATGTCTGATATGTGTTTTTCTACGACCTGAAGTTTCTATCTCGGACAGTGGAAAGAAATTTCGAGTTTAGTCTAAAATTATCTAATTGGGTTTCATATGGTTTATGCATTATTACCAACAAGGATCCAAAATGTATTTGCAATGTTCGAGGTGTGACAAGTGAGTTGAGTCATTGTCGCTAAGGAAAAATTCTTATTTTGAAAGATTTGAACTTCACAATCGACGAAAAAGAAGATCGGAAAAAGTAGATCCAACTCAAGAGAAATGAAAAAACAACAAAGAAGAATAAAAAACAAGAAAATGATAGAAAAATATAATTGAAAAAATGAGACATAAATAGACCTGCATAGTTTCAATATTGTTAATAATTATATGATCAAACCGGGTTTAACTCCTTGAAGATGCAAAATATAGATAGATATGCCATCGAGAATGAAATTCGTCTCCATTTGTATTTGGAGCAATGATAACCATGGACACGTATCTGAGTTGGATGGAAGGGATTACCCCTGGAGCCTAGAGTTAGGATTATTAATTATTAATATGCACTAGATAAATTAAATTGTGTATCAGGTATGATTACTATGTATAAAATTAATATGCAACTTAGTGGATAAATTTGTCCTGTCTAACTGAAAACGTTGACAATCATGTGAAATTTCAAGATGGTTATGACAGATGACCAGTGATTATTAATTCAATCTAAATAGCTACGATTACCGTGATACTGACAATGATGGGGGATTTCAATATGGTTATACCAGATGAGACCGATGAATCTCGAAGGCTCATGTCGAGTTTGAGTTTTTAACTGATGACGGTGGCGAGTTTGGATGTGGTGAAGATTGTGAACGAGATGATTGATGTTTTGCTACAGTCTCGACAACGGAGGAGGCAAACACAGGGGGACTTCTTAGTGGTGCTTTTTGGGTATAAACTCTCGACTTTCAGGGTGAAAACGCTATGTCTGGCCCTTAGGTGGCAATGGTAGATCTCTATTCTTCTCTTTACTGAATTTACTGAAGGCATTGTGTGGAGTTGAGTCAGATTTTATTCAGGGTGAAAAACCATGATCTATAATGAGACGACTCCGTTGTTTATGCACGATTCCCTTATTAAATAAGTCATCGTTTCCGGAGAATAACCTTGATTGGGTAGACCGAGAAGCAAACCACTAAGCAACTGGACTGAAAAGCACCTTTTACCAGTCTGGGTGTGGCCTACTGCTGCTTCACTGATTAGTTCGACAATTTTTTCTTGTGGCCATTTACGTTTTTAATGTCTTGATTCCCTTTTTATCTGTAGCCCTAGCTATGTCCACCTCTAGGGGTAATCCCGTCCATCCAACCCGGATACGTGTCCACACGCACCAAGTAAAGGAAATCAATCAAGTATTAATTGGATGCCCCTCCAAAATCACACAAAAATATTATGGTCTTGGTCTTCTCCTCCCACCCTCCGCAGGCGGCGAAGTAGAACAAGGAAAGGGTCCAATACAAAATTCCGCAGCGGCGGCGACGGCGGGGCCACTTGCGGCGCGAGCGACGGCAGCCGGGACTCACCGCCGATCGCTTGGTCGGGTTCCCGGCCGGACAGTGTCAAAAGGGTCGAAAAGCAGCGGGGGATTTCTTCGCACCGCAGCGCACGCAAGGAATCCAGCGAGGAACGGAGCGGAGCGAATGGGACGAAAGGGTTCGGATTCCAGCTGATCCTAGGGTGCGTACCCATATACGCGCAGGACGGAGAACAGAGGCAGCCGGAGGCGGCGGTGCTGGGTTTGATGAGGAAGTCTGGTACAAAAGGTATACGCAACCCTAGATCTTAGAAATCTCTCTACCTGCGTCTTTGCTGGCTTCCGTGGCATCCGGATTAGGTTGGTTTAACAGGTGGGCTTGGGTAGCAGCGGCCGCCGCCAGATTGATCATCGCCATGAGCTACGGGTGGAGGACATTTTTCTTGCCCTTCGGTTGTCAGATCCGCTTTATCTGAGGGATTTGGACTTCTGGCACCGGAGTTTGTCTCAGGTTAATCTGAGGGCCTGTAGCTGTTCTTCGTTTCTGTGCATCTGCCAGAGGGAGGTGCTCGTCGGGAACAGATCTGTCTTTTCTTTCTGGGGATTGCAAAAGAAGTTCTCCATGTGGGTGGAGGTGGCCAATGGCTGAGCGATGAGGACAGTTGACTTGACTTGTGGATGAGCTACTACTGTCTTGTTCTGATGCCATGGCGTTTCAGTCCTGGCAGGAGAGCCAACTTAGTTTAGCTTCTGGTGTGCCATACGTGCTGCAACACAAATCTGCTTGTTTGTAGCCTGGCTGGAAGCTCAAAGTCTATTCTTATTTTGCTACCAAAAACAGACTCAGAATTCAAAGATTTTCTTAATTTGGTGCTGAATTGGTTCAAGGTAGGTAGTGGCTGCTGATGGTGCCTGGGGGCAGTGGCATTGCTGAGAAATCCTTGTTTATTTTTTAACTCTTGCTTATGTGCATCCTATGTGGGGTCTGTGACACTATTATTCTTCAAACAGTATGCTAAGCATTGGTAGTCTGGTGCTCAGCAGCAACCTTCTGTTGTTTTTGTTTTCCAGAGGATATTGAGGGATCCATTTGATTTGAGTGTACAGTTGCTGTGAATCCATCTTCTGTTTGTGCCGAAACAGGAGGAAGACGATCTGATTTGATGGTATGCACATGATTTTCCAACACTTCGGCTCGTGTCTTGCCATGCTAAAAACTTGTAGATGTCTTCAGTTTTCTACATATTGGTGTTCTGTCTCATATTTGATTTCTAATAACTTCTGCTGTACGGTTCTCTTGGCAGATTCGAGTGTGCAGTTGTACCAGAAGGTTGTCGTCACTTCATAATCCTAATAGGACGGATATTTCGATGACCTGCAAAGGCTGTGGTGGTGACTCAATTTTGGACAGAGGTGGGCCATCCTGTGGCAGCAAGGCTAACACCAGGGGCTTGGAGCTCCCAAGACCTATAGATCCTGAGGTGAGATGGAAGACTGTAAACAAAAGGCAAAGAGCTGCAAGGAGAGCAAGGACCTCCTTCTCTGGAGAAGACCGAATGAAGGATGAAATTAGATCTTTCTATGCATGCTCCAGTGCCACCAGTCGAGAAGTGGCACAAGAAGATGCTCCAGTTTCTGAATCTGAGAAGGTCTTTATTTCTCCCCTTGAGAATATGGTGAAATAAGAGTTAATTGTCAATACTTTCAATGAATGCCATTTTTCTTAACTATTGAATTATACTTTGCAGCTTGGGGTATCCATTCTTGGTCGGCGCTTTAGTGATCCCTTGGAAAATGTTCCAATAAAAAAGAGAAGAGTTCATATGGATTGTTCTCCCTCACCTCCACCCACTCCACTGCTGGTGGATCCTTATGAAAAAAAACTTGGCAGATCTTGTGGAGGCATCTCATCATATGGCAAGCATCGCAAGGTTAAAACACTTGGAGGCAAGCACATAGACGAAAAGAGAGGGTCCCTAGACGCTGTTGATTTTTCTGGTATATCAATACTGGCTGCTGCTGCCTGTGAAAGTGAAATGGATGTTGCCATGCTAAATGGTGAATGCTCGAAGTCAGCCCACTCTCTTGAAGAAAGAAAGCCGAGCCTATCTCTGGTAGTTCAGAATTGGGTCTCCTACATGAAATCAAGGGGGGTGGGTTAAACATTCCAGATGCTTCACATAGCAAACTGGACAGGGCAAAGAAGTTACATGAAACAGCTCCTGACATGGAGCCTTTGTTCCCCACTACATTAAACAGCTTGGAATCTGCTCCTGATATGAATCACTTGTTTCGCACAACATTAAAAAGCTCAGAGAATTGTGTTGAATCTGCAGCTGCTCTGGAGGCTAATACATCACTTCTTTTTTCGTTGAGCAATGCAAACAAGACCGATGATTTTTCATCTGTTTCTGATGCTAAATCTTCAGATGTTACCGTATCAACTAACTCAAGTACAGACAAACCAGCTGGCTGCTTCAGAGATACAGTTGAGCATACCAAGCATTCCAATGCTGCTCGTGATTCTAGACTGCACTGGGATCTTAACGTTGCAATGGAGGCGTGGGACATTCATAGCGGTGATGATCATGATATGGTTGGTCCTGATCCTGTAGCTTCTGTAAGCGATTGTAATGATGTTGCAAAGGAGATGAACAAAGAGCAGGCGTGTGGGGATCTTTCTGAGTCAACAATTGCTGTCAACATACTTCATTATTCCGGTGACAAAGTTCACGTAGTTGGTGTAGCTAAAGATGTTATGACAAAGGGTGAATGCGACTTCCGAGGTGACTCATTTCATCCTTTGTGCACTCCATCTCCCCAAAACATGCAGCTATTGGAATCTGAATCCTTAAATGGGAATGATTCCTATGGGGAAACAAATGATTTGCCTGATCCTCAGAAGAGAAATTGTGTTTCCAAAGTGAAATTGCATCTAGGATCTGATCCAGATTTGAGTTCTTTGGCTCTTGCTACAGAAAATTTTGCTTTCGCTGCAAATGTGGAGAAACTTGATGTTTCACGCACCTCACCTCTTGATTGTGATAGCTTGTCTCGCTTGGCTTCTGAGGATGGCCATGGTGGAGGTAGTTTATTTCAAACAAGTGATCTGGGCTTCAGAGTGAAGCCTATGGCAAGCAGATTAGTTTCCGAGGAAAGCACAAATATTGCAACAGTTTCGAATAAAAGTTGTACTGACATTGGCTGGATCGATGATAAACTTGGGCAAGCTTCACTACAAAGCATATCTGAATTCAAAAATCAGGAGCTTCTGGATGTTGATTCAGGAACTAGTAAAATTGATCAGTCGGTTAATGACGAGGCTGAACATGCCGCTGATGTGTTGTGTGTTGCCAAGAGAGCTGCAGATGCAGACACTGATTCAGACCTCCCTGATTCTCATCCAGAGAAGAACCGGGCACTTCTGATAGCGCTATCTCCTATCTGCATGAAGAGGGTGGTGTGGCTGCAACAATTAATCACAAAGACAGTTTAATTACTTGTGCCAACAGTAGCAGTGCAGAAACATATTACATTGCCAGTGATACTCATGCTCGTGGTATCAATTCAGAGTACACTAAACAAGCAGCTACCGACATGGACAGTATTGTGGATTCACAATCTGCATCACAAAGCTATCCAAGTGGTTGCAAAAATGACCTTCAGAAGGTTGCATCGAATAGCTGCGGAGAAAAATATCAGACAGACACATCTCATATTAGCAAAGATCTTTCAGTGACTGGAAAAGTTGATGTTGAGGAAGATGATTCTCAGTATGAGGATGGGGAACTTAGGGAATCTGGTGACCGGTACTGGGTGGATGATGGGTATGAAGAAGTTAAATGTGCCAATCGTCAGGTATCGGATTACAAGGATGAAAAGGCTGCTCCAGACATTCATCCTGTACCAGTTGGCGCAGTTTCAAACAATAGGGTTACTGCAGTTGCTGATTACAATGGATCACAGTCCAGAAAGGAAGATTGTGATGTTTCACCGGTCTCCTCAAAGCGCTCATGGTCAAGTAACTGCGTCGATGGTGGATCTGGAATAATGTGTTCTGCAACCACTCATAGTGTTCATGTGAGTATGAGAAATGAAACTCAAATGTATGACAACTCTGACCGTGTAATAGCTGGATCTGCTGCGACCGTTAGCCAATCTGAAAGAGGCAGTGATGGTTTAGGTGATGATCCATTGAATAACAGCACAAAGCTAACAGGATGGGATATGTTGCCCGAAGATGAGCGGCACTCTCGACATGACTCAAGGGACAGAGTTGATTCTTCTAACCTGTGTGTTTTAGGCACATTAGAGGCAGCCGAAGCTGGCGAATCATTTCAACAAATGGGGTTATCAAATAGAGACGTGCAATCACGACTTGGTCGGCCAAGATCATTTGAGAGACCCCACAGAAATGAGCAGTGCAGGTAAATTGAGCTACTTCATTTACTTATCATTTAAAAGGTAGTTCAGTTTCTGTTTGTTCCGTATCATAATCCGAATGACTAATGCCACATTCCCTTTTCTTTTAACCAGATCTGATGATGGTTATGGTTCAGGCTCCAAAGCTGAAAGGACCATTGATAAATCACATGGGAGGGGTGGAGCACCCCGTCATATTCAAGCAAGCAACCGAGGGGAGCAGTGGGTGGAAAATTCAAACAATTCTCGTTCTACCCAGCGAAGATCACCTGATTATTATATTTATGGCCCACCTGGTCCGAGAAATGCCGCGGAAGCTGCTGTCGCAAAGATGGAGAGCAATGGCTTTGTTGTTGCACCTGATGGCACTTTGGTAAGAGCTGTTGATGCAGCAAATGCAGGTACCATGGCAAGAAGGATGAGAAACACAAGTAGCTCATATCACCCTTTGGCTGGACGGGGTTCTCCAGTTGACAAAGATGGAAGTTGTGGGTTATCCAGAGCACCTGCACGTGCTAGGGAAGCACCTCCAGAACGGCGCTTTGGTGCTAGTGGAAACCAGTCTGGTCGATATGGTCCTGAGATGGAGAAAGATCATGGCACCGATGGAAATTTGAGTTCAGTTCGTTGCTCACTGTCTAATAGACAACGGAGGTTCCCACCGCATAGAGCCTCACTTAACCTCTCGCGTGCTCACAGCAGATCTCCTTCTGGATCAAGATCTCGATCCCCACATACTTGGACATCTCCCAGAAACAGAAAGGAAATTCTGGCAAATGGAGGCTCAAGCATACGGAGACATAGTAGATCTCCTAATTACATGACTGAAGTTAGATTTGGTAGAATGACTTCACCTCGAAGACAACCGGGATTCAATGATCGAGTTATGCGTGATAGTCCTTCGTCGAGAAATCACACTTACTCTCAACACGATTCAACATGGGTTGAAGGAAGAAGCTGCTCGACAGTAAATATTTCTGATCATAAGAAACGATGTTCACGGAGGAGCCCACCTCCGAGAATCACCTCAAGAGATGACAGGTTTGATGTAATGGATTCCCAAGGACAGCCAAGATCACGAGAATTCCACCGCACAACACAGGAAAGACTTCCTTATGGCTTTGAAAGGGGAAATAAACATGGTGGGAATGGTGATGATAAAAGGGAATACAACGATAGATATGGAACTGTCAAGCCATATGAACGGAATGGTGTCGTGAAGCAGTTCAGGAATCATACCAGAGATAAACCTCATCCACACGTTTCTGCACCCAGATCACCTGAACCGCAAGGAAGGGGAAGCCCTCGGAGATTTTGACGAGGGCTTTGAGAGGAAGCTGGGGGTGTGTATTTCGCCTTGTGGCCGTCAAACTGTTATGGTTGAACTGGAAATGACAGTATTGTAAAGCCAAGATGGTATCAATCACTACTATTTGACAAACGGTCTGCTCAAGCCACATAAGTGCTGAAATCATGCACCTTTTGGAGTCAAATGCAGATTAACTACACAATTTTCCTGTGTTCCCTTGTAAATATTTATATCAGTAGTAGGATCAGAATCACATATTTCAGCTTTTTGGCTGCTCTTTTTATTCTATATTTTCTCTCACTTTCCTCACTTTATGTAATCTTATTTGATGGGCATTATCCCCGTATGATGTTCTTTTAAACATGATCAATCAATTAATTTTGAGCTGAAGTGTCCTGGTATCTCTTGCGTGTCTGCTCATCTTCTGTCATTTTGCATCATGGAACTTTCAGTGGTGTAAGCAGTACATGCTCCTGGAGGTCGTGTTAGTTCGCCACATATTTGGCCACCAACACCAAAGTGTAGTGTTTGGATGGGACCGTTTAATCCTCTGATGTACTGCATGACTTCCTTGAGGTGAATATTCTCCTCTCCAATTATTATTTAATTTAATTGGCACACACATTTACTTTGATATTCTTTATAGGACAGAGGTTGGAATAGCACCTTTTCATATGCGATGGTATGTGTAGGTATTCCACTCTGGTTTTCTTCGATCTTTCGGGTATATTTAGCAATAGCTTCTCACTGGTGTCTATTTCAAATTAATGCTGTACACGAGTATTACATACCATTTTGTTTAATGGGACACCTCCATTTGAATAGAAAATGAAGGTAATTATATCCTACATTTCTCTTGTTATTACTGTTATATTTAGCAATAGCTTCTCACTGGTGTCTATTTCAAATTAATGCTGTGCACGAGTATTACATGGTGGTGTTGTTGTATAAGGACTGGTCTGCGTTGAACCGTACAAACCACCATGGTGGTGTTTGTTGTTACGGTGCCGACGTGCCAGTACGAGTCTGCTGCCGATCCTTTTGAAGCTGCTTCAGTTGTTGTTCACCCGCAGAGGCTCATGCTTCGTCCAGCTTCTGCCTTTTCTGGTCGAAGGGCGGCCAAGGATTTCAACCTCCATCGTGGAGGCTTTCTCGGACCATTGCACCGGTGCTCGACGCCTTTTCGACCCCAAGTGGTTCGTCCCCGGGGCTGTCAAGGCGGCAGGAGGCAATGGTTCTTCGCTGGTGTGGAGATCCAAGCGAGCAAGTTCTTCTCCGACCTCGGCGCTTCGGCTGCCTTGAGGTCGCCGGCGAATGGTAGAGGAGGATGCGAAGGGCCTGTTTGCTTTTTTCTCTTTTGCCCTAAGGTCCTTTTTGCATTTTACGAGCCCTTTTCTGTAACCTCTGTTAAGAGCAGTGCGAGAGATGACTATGAGGGCCTCGTTGTAATTGTGTACCTACCAGATATTTAATGCAGCTTCTCCGCCCTTCGGGGCGCTTCTTGTTCAAAAAAAAAAAGCTGGAAAGAATGTGCCACAGTCCACTTTTCATGCCATGCATACTAAATACTTAATTACCTTGGAAGGGTCTGCATGCTATAGCACTGTCTGACTAACCTAACCATATGAGGTCGCACAGATTAGTGCCTTTTATTTAATTGCTTAGTATAGCATGACTTGAAATGTAGTTTTCAGTTTTCAGTTTTCAGATATTAGCTTGTAAAGATTGCTATGATTCTGAACTTCTGAATAGAGCATTAGCTAATGCGTTGATGACGGGCTCCATGGAGCTCGTTTTCTGATAAATTCAAAAATATATTTCCAAGTTCTAAAAAATTCTGAAAAAAAAAATCTTAGATGGTAGATAATGGTTACTCCTACCAGTGTGGGAAAAACCAATACAAAATATTTGTATGTGTAAAATTGTCAAATTTCTAGATTTGAGGTAGTAAACAGTTCAGATTTGGAAAAACTTCACATTTGTTAGGATTTGTCATTTTTGTGTAGGCCGGAATACAAGCTATTTTGGGTTAAAATTTTGCAGACCATACAATACGTCACTTTAAAATGTCGATTTTACTTTTTTTTCCTCCAAAAATGGACTCCATGGAGCACTTCGCAAGTGCTGCACTAGTTCTTTCTTTTTACCTTCTGTCCCATCTAGTTGTTACTAGAGTCTTCTGTCACATGTAGTTGTTACTAGAAGGATCCTGCGTGCTTGGCAACTGCTGTTTTTTGTAGCTAGCGTTTCTGGGCCTGTTATGGTGGTCATATGTGTGTTTTTTTTGAACAGGGGGAGGTCCAGAGGGATCTAGAAGCTTATATTCATTGCAGTGGCGTAATACAACGGGGACCAAAAGAAATCAGGAATTACAAACAGGCCCAAACATTTTCCACCAAGGATCCTAGTTCTAATTTTAGGATCACAAACGGGTCCAGCTCCTTCACCACCGCATCGGAAGAGGATGGCACAGTCAAGTACGCCACCGCCGGGGACGGACCACTTGGGGTGGGGCAACGGGAGCCAGCTGCACCAGAGCCAAAGGGCCTCCGTCATGGCATCATAGCCTGGAGGTTGATTATCACCGTACGTCGCTGGCCGGAGGAAACCGTAGCCGACGAAGAAAGGGCGGAGGGGTCGCCTTTCGACCATCTGAGATGGCAGCCGACGAGTGCTGCCATGGATGCCCTCCCAGGAGCAGCTTCCGAGCTCCCCTGGCGCAGGAACAACAGCCGACTAGCAAGAGGGTAGAGATCGCCTCCTTTCTCGCCACCATGACGAGGAGTAGGAGAGATATCCATCCGTGAGCCATGGCCACCATACCTGCATTTATCGAACTTTATTGAAGAGGACGGCGGCGTGACGCCGAACCAGACTCTGACCACCTGAGCACAATCGGCGGCAGCATCAGCTCCACACACTGCCAGGAGCGGTTCGTGCACTCCCGCAGTAACTCCCCAGCGCCAAAACCACGAATTTGTTTAGTACTACTCCAATTTCTCCCCTCGCCTCCATGGCCGGCCGGAGAAACAAGAACAGCACCAGAAATCCTCCAATCTGGATGCGAGTCAAACCCCAAAAAGAGGGCTCGTCGAGCTTATTCAAGCACGTACCTTCGGAGTCCCTCTCCCTCCGCACCCACCACCATGGGAGCACGCCGGGTAGGAGCTTCTCCAGGCCATGGCCACTGCTCGGAAGTGACCCGACCAGACACCTAGGAAGGAGAGACAGCCAAGGGACCAAACTACAGGAAGGAAAAAACTACAGCTACTATCTACATGAAAGCACCAAGCTCCTCTCCCATCACAACTCCGGCCGGCAGCGCCGCTGGAGCAGATCCGGGATCGGGCCGGGCAGCTAAGCCCACATGCGACTCTCAAGGAGCTCTCGCGAGAGGATAAGGCTGAGGAGAAAAGTCCTGCAAGTCGCACCACAGTTTGGTCATATGCGTTTGGTGCAGTCATTTGTAGTAGGACGGTGTACGGGTGCACCATACAGTGTCCTCTGCCCTGGAGCTAGGGATAGCACTGCATGTCTGCATCGATACAAGTTGGTATTTTGCTCGCATGACAGGTGTTACTGCCTTATGTTGGTTTGTTGTGTGTCTATAGGACAGCTGGAGATGAAGACACGTGCGATAGTTCCTCGGAGAGCATGGCAGCGCTGTTCTGTGCAGATGCGGTTGGAGACATAGGAGTAGCTCGGTGTGCATGATCTACAACGACTAGAGGACTGACAAGTGGAGAAAAGGTAAACTGATCCCAAATTTCCATAAGAACAGACCTTAAGGGTCAGATACAAAGGTCCAGCATATGCTGAAAAAGATGAGAGTGCAGGTATACTTCCAGTAATTTGAGACCAGCCCAGTGGTTGTTCAAACACTTGGCGTGCACACCTGACCCCTGCAATACAAAAGCTAAAACAAAGATGCAACGAAGCAAAAAAAAAAAAACTCCTGCAGTTACCGACGCGACAGTGATGTCTTCAGTGAAACTATACAACCAGTAGGGGAAGAGAGACCGAGAAACACCAGCCTTACCACGATTTGGAGCAAGTAGTGGCGCCGAGCGGCATGGGCAAGCTGTCTGGGACAGAGACCACCGGCAGCGACTCGAGCTTGCAGTCGAGTGGCGGAAACAGCTTACAATGTCTCCTCCATGTTCTTGTCTACTTGTCGTCGCTCCAGGGGTGCACCTCCGATGACTCCTTGCTGCATGGCTCTGATGGCTTTGGTTCAGTATCAATGTTGCACGCTTGCACTGAGATAGGCAGTGGGAATAGGCTGATATGAGAAGAAAATAACTGTTTTTATTTTTTTTCTTGTGATCTTTTTTTATACTCCTTCCTTATCAAAATATAAGATGTTTTAGGACTACATACGGAGTGAAATGAGTGAATCTACACACTAATATGCGTCTAGGTAGATCCGTATCAGAAAAATGCTAAAACATCTTATATTTTGGTACGGAGGTAGTATTTTTGTAATACTCCCAGCGACAACACTAACTCTTCTACACATGTCCACATAAACAACTGTCTCTTTTACATGACTGTTGTAGTTACAGAAACCAGTTTTAGAAGATTAATAATCTTTGTAGTGATTGCCATGTGGATGCTAGCGCCTAGCATGAATCACATACTGTAAATATAGAAAGCAAGGTAAGTTTTCATAATTGTACTGGACTTTAATGAGAATAGCTTTTAAATGAAAGATCTGTTGAATCTTTTTAGTGCATTTCAAAAGCTGCTGCTAGGCTGTTCTGTGTGTTATGGTTGCTCTCTGTTTTCTCTTGTCTGCTCTCTGCACCGCTGCATATTGCTTTCCCTAATTTATACACATGTACTTTTGTGTCATAATTGTTATTTCAATGGTTCCTTAAGTGGTTACTCTTATTGTAGTTAGGGAAAATTTCTACGGCAAATCAGCATAACAAAATACCCCTAATTGCAGTCCATCACCGCAGGGTACTATGGTCTATACAAATATACAATAGTCTGCAATTACAAAGCTTGCACGCCAGTGTTCACGATGGGTGTTTTTTTCCTGAAGCTTACCTGTTAGAAATTGTCTGCTATTACACAACTGGGATGCTCCTTTATTCCATTTTTTACATGCTATTTCACATTCCATTTATGTTAAATAATGAAACTGGGCAATAGAAAGGGAATTTTCACAGTGTGGATTCCATCACATAAAATCCTGTGTCACTATTATAAACCAACAAAGTATTTAGGATACTTTGATCATACCATTATGACATTGTGATCTGACATATCTTGGTTGTAGGATCAAAGTGACGCCCTTTTCCAAAAGTTTTTGTTTGGAACCGTCTATTTTCCAAGTGCTGAGAATAAAGTGATGCTGCCTCAGATGTAAAAAAAGAAAGTGATGCTGCCTCAGAGTTTGTGGGGGCATGTATTACAATTTTCTCCTTTTTCTGTTTCGACATGCCCCATCTTGAAGCGGACCAAGCTGGGAATCTACTGAACTTTTCGCAAGGTTCTTGAGGAAAAATGCAGGAGACGCGAAGCCGCTCATGGACCATCTGAAGTTGGTTATAGCCTATACAAGTTGTCATTGCAAAGTTAGTACTACCTCCGATCCATAATAAGTGTCGCAGTTTTGAACTAAGTCCAGTTCAAAACTGCGACACTTATTTTGGATCGGAGGGAGTAGAAGAAATCGCTGATGGACTGCACGAATTAGATCTCTTCTGCCCAGAGCAAAGAGCCAAAGATTCTCAAATCTAATTGGTGTACGATTAGATTGCATCTGATTACCGACATGTTTGCAGAATATTAGCCAGCTCATTTCATCATCTGGAGCCACAAGATGCTGACTGGTGAATACATTTTATTTCTTTTTCTCCGGTGGGAATACTAGTATAACTAGTTGACAACAAAAATAAATTGACTAAGAAAACAAGGTTATTTTTGGCTTAAAACATGTTGGAAGGTGATTAAAATGCTCAATATATGCTCCATGTCCGTATCATTGAAATATAAGCCATATCACCTTAAAATGTCCGGGGCGAAGAAACGTAATAAACATTGATAAATCAGTGATCCTTTAAAACGAGGCTTTTCACTATGTTCAGCTGAAAGCATTGTTCGTCAAGCAAAGATGAATGAAACAAATAAATAGATGAAGAAAGGTGACAAGGCGCACTGCACATTCCACACACATGAGACCGAGAGGCCAAATGCATCTGTTTGTCTTGAGATTTAAGCCACGGCTGAGACTTGTAACTTCATTCAACCATCAGCTGAGACTTGTAACCTCATTCAACCATCAGGTTTTCAGTTTGTAGGTCAAACCTTCTCGAGCTTTGTGATACATGCAATGCAGTCTAAATCTTCTTTGAAGCCACCCTTTGGATTTTGTGCAAGTTGCAGTTAGTGGAGACAAATACCTGGTGCAAAGTGAAGAGACAAAACTAGTTTCTGGTACTACCAGAAACTATTTTTTTTAAGAGATCGACCAGTATACTCTACTTAAAATCTAGCAGTTTTTAGTTCCTGCTGAACTTGCTGGATTCAGATAGTTAACCTAGCGTGAAAAATTCAGCAGGGCGATTCAGATGATTTTTTGTTCACGCAAATAAGGCATCGATCGATCTATCTAACAGTTGATATTTCCTAGTGCAGCTGTCTTGTGAATTCTGATCACTCAACTTAAGTATTTGCTTATCGTGGCTTTGCAACTGCAACAAAACCGTAAGCCCAACAAGAACACCTTTGCCTTAAACAATCTGGTTCAGTGTCGAAGATATGCTACTTCTTTTCATTTAGTGGCAAGATTGATTGCTACACCACTTGTACTTAACTAAGGCAGTTATCTTAACTGTACCGGTTTTGCCACTTTATACCAATTCATGCATACCCGCTCGTTCTCCTCCCCCACTAACACGCCACAAGCTAATCTTATTTTAACCAATGCGGCCTCCCCTTTTTGGTCAAAACAAGTCAAAAGCCTTTCTCTGGCTTGTTAATCATCGTTAATGTTCCAATAGTCCCTCATCATTTGTGGAAGGGGCAAGAGACCTTTTTTAAACGTTAGTGGCCTAATTTAAAAGAGGAGAGAAGGCTCACCTCTCAAGCAAGCTTTTGAGCACGATAGAACCCTTTCAAAGAACATGTGTAATATTGCAGTAACAAAATCAATCATTTGTTGGAGGGTTAGGAGCGTGGTTGTGCCTCCAATACACTGAAGATGAGTTCCCGCGTTTGTAAGATGTCTATGGTGACTTGGTCAAGGCGTCATGTGAGTGTAGGCTCATGCGGTAAATAGATTTTGTCCCAAACCCTTATCCTTATAGGAGTTCTACACGACGAGTACGTGCATAACGGGTACCCTAGCCATTCATAAGTGTGTGGAGAGAACTCAAAATCATTATGTTGTGTGTACGGAATAAGCAATTCGACACTGGTATGTATGAAACTGAGTTCCTTACCATCTTATAATAAAGTTGCACACATGCACATCAATACCAAGTAATCCACGGAAAGGAAAGCTATTTTTGTTGTTAGGAAGAAAACATTTTAGAACACAAGGCATTGTTACTTATCATAATGCCCTGGTGCTTATATATACCTGGCGCAAGCTGCCAGTGCACTCGCACAGAGGAAAACAAGGTCAAAATGGCAGCGGTCATAGTCCTAGTGCTCGTTGCATTGCCACTCTTGTGCTTGCTGGGCAAGGTCATATGGGTCACCGCTTCGTGCTACTACCTCACGCCGGCGAGGATCCGGAGGATCTTGTCCAGGCAAGGCGTCCACGGGCCCACTCCGCGGCTCCTCTTCGGGAACCTCCGCGACGTCTCTGCCCTAGTCGCCGAGTCCACCGCCGGGGACATGGGCTCTCTCAGCCACGACATCGTCGGCCGCCTCCTGCCGCACTACGTCCTCTGGTCCAAGAAGTTCGGTTAGTGTCCGGTGATTGCATTGATCATGCGCGTGGCGTGGCGAGGCGAGGCGATCGAGGCTGAGCGGAGTTTGTCTTTACTTTGGCAGGGAGTCTGTTCGTGTACTGGTACGGCAGCGAGCCGCGGGTGTGCGTGACGGACGGCGGCATGGTGCGGGAGCTGCTGTCGTCGAAGCACGCGCAGGTGACGGGCAAGTCGTGGCTGCAGCGGCAGGGCGCCAAGCACTTCATCGGCCGCGGCCTGCTCATGGCCAACGGTGCCAGCTGGTTGCACCAGCGCCACGTGGTCGCCCCCGCCTTCATGGCCGACAAGCTCAAGGGCAGGGTGGGGCACATGGTGGAGTGCACACGGCAGACAGTGCGGGCGCTGCGGGAGGCGGTGGCGCGGGGCGGGAACGAGGTGGAGATGGGCGCCCACATGACGAGGCTCGCCGGCGACGTCATCGCGCGCACCGAGTTCGACACCAGCTACGAGGCCGGCAAGCGCATCTTCCACCTCATCGAGGAGCTGCAGCGCCTCACCGCGCGCTCAAGCCGACATCTCTGGGTCCCCGGCAGCCAGTGAGTCATTGCTCTGCTTTCCTCTGCTCTTCCCCGCGCGCGAACGGACGGAAAACTGCAGATAGTAATCGGTAGATATTCCATTACTGGAATGTTCGATGACAACTAAGCCTACCCGCACGTCCAAGAAGACTGTTGCAAGTGCTCCCATGACATGAATGACCATTTGTCAAATACCCGACCGAGTGAATGTGAATCTTCTTTATGTACATCATCTCACTGTATTAGTGTATTCATTTTATTTATCACGTTTTAGTTAAAGTATATGTTTTTTTGTTTTCCTAGGTATTTTCCAAGCAAGTACAGCAGAGAGATAAAACGGCTGAATGGGGAGCTAGAGCAGATGCTCAAGGAGTCGATCCAGCGCAGCCGCGAGATCGCGGATGAGGGCCGGACGCCCTCAGCAGGTGCGTGCGGCCAGGGGCTCCTCTGGGTGCTCCTCGGCCAGGTGGAGAAGAAGAAAATGAAGGACGAGTCCGGCCACGGTGAGCTGGGGTACGACGCCCAGACGATGATCGACGAGTGCAAAACCTTCTTTTTCGCCGGCCACGAGACGTCGGCGCTGCTCCTCACCTGGTCTATCATGCTCCTCGCCACGCACCCGGAGTCGCAGGAAAAGGCCCGCGCCCAGGTCGCCCAAGTCTGCGGCGACGCCCCGCCCGCCGCCGACCACCTCCCCAAGCTCACCGTTGTAAGCCATTAAAATTCAGTGGATCATATATGCGCTCCGGCGCGCACGGTACATCCGTACATGTAGATGTTTAACACATTGATGCTTGGGTAGCTGCAGATGGTGATCAACGAGACGCTGCGGCTGTACCCGCCGGCGACGCTGCTGCCGAGGATGGCGTTCGAGGACATCACGCTCGGCAGCGAGCTGCGGGTGCCTAGGGGAGCGTCGGTGTGGATCCCCGTGCTGGCCATCCACCACGACGAGGCCGTGTGGGGCGCGGACGCGCACCAGTTCAGGCCGGACCGGTTCGCGCCAGGGCGCGCCCGGCCCGGGGCCGGCCGGTTCCTGCCGTTCGCGGCCGGGCCGCGCAACTGCGTTGGGCAGGCGTACGCCATGGTGGAGGCCAAGGTCGTCCTGGCCATGCTGCTCGCAAGCTTTCGCTTCGGCATCTCCGACGAGTACCGCCACGCGCCGGTGAACGTGCTCACGCTCCGGCCGCGCCACGGCGTGCCTGTGCGCCTGCTGCCACTGCAGCAGCGCCCCGAGGTCGGCTTGGGTTTTAGCTGCGTATTCGCGCAGCGTTAAGGTCCAGGACGCTGTCGGCCGCTCCTGCGTCATCGATCGGCTTGAGCGCCAGTCGCTCACCTTCTCCAACACCTCCTGAGTCTACGCCTGGGCCTGGACGGCCAACCCCGACAGCATCCCTACCTCCAACGACTACTCGGTGCTCAACGCGCCGCCGCCGGAGCCGCGCGGCCGTGCTTTGCTGCCGGAGGGGTCACCGCGTGAGGAGGGGCAGCAGGGCCCCGTCTTCCCGGTCCTGATCCACCTCGACGTCACCAAGGACTATGCTCCCCTGCCGGCCGGCAGCACGGCAGCCTGGCCGCATCTTGAGCGCTTTCCGTGGGCGACGGGCATCGAGGAGAACACCACTGCCGATGGTACGGTTGCCCGGCGCTCCTCTGTGCACGACCGCATCCGCCCGGCCCGCCGCGAGGATGAGGATGATGACGGGGGTGCCCCACGCCGGCGCCGCCGCTCTAGGGGCGGCCGTCGCTCTGGTCTGCTTGGCTGCCGTGCCGATGACGTGGCGCCTGCCCCGCTCCAGCGTCGCCGTCAGGAGGATGGTGGTTCTGGCCGCAACGGTCGGCATCGCGATTCGGCGCCGCGTGACTCTGCTGAGGGCTCTGACTGCAGCTTGGGCTCTGTGCAGGGGCACCGTCGCGCCCGTGGGCGCAGCTCCAGCCCGTTACGCTCTCGCTCCCAGGTGGGGAGCGGAGTGTGGCCCCACTCCCCTGCCTCCTCGGCTGGGATCCTCGAGGTGTCGGGCGTGCCTGTCCTCTCTGGAGTCCCGCTTGGCGTTGCTGGTCAGGCCACGGCGCCCCTGCAGCTCGGCTTGCCCGTGATGTCCTTCGTCGAGCCTGACATGCAGCCGCTCCACTCCGAGCTGGACGCGTTCTGGAGCGAGCTCACGCGCACCGATCTGCTGCTCCTGGACAACAGCCTCGCTGGCGCTGGGGGCCTGCCAGGGCCCATCTGGTCGCCCTCGCTGTCCACTGATGGGCTGCAGTGGCCTGGACCGGAGGCCGGCTACGAGCCATGGATGGGCCTCACCCCGCTGGAGTTGGGCCTGGAGCCCATGTCCGCGCAGCCGTTGGAGATGGCCTTGCCTGGGCCTGGGCCTGACCCACAGGCCTTGGAGGGTGTCAGCTCCGTCAGGCCATGGCCCAGCCTGGGCTACCTAGATCCCGCGGCCTATGTGGGCTGCCTCCAGCCCGACGCACCGCTGCCTGCTGCCCTGCCCGGCGCTTGCCCGTGGTCGACGACGCCGACGCCGACACCCTTGCGGGCCAGCTTCAGGCACTGGAGGTTGACGGCAACACTACCTTCCTCACGAAGGTCTTCGGGCTGCTGCCGCCCTCGATCATGGGCGCCCCGCCCGCCTTTGCGCCGTTCCCGGCTGAGGAGACTGTGATGGTGCCAACCCCAGCCCCAGCCGTGCCGCCGGCACCTCCGCGTCGCACCAGCGCCCGCCATGTCAAGGCAAAGTCAAGCCTCACCCAGGAGCAGATGGCGCAGGCGCGCCTGGCCAAGCAGCTCGCCTTCATCGACAGCCCCAAGCAGTTCAACCCGGCGGTGCGCGCCAAGTACGTCGCTCGCTTCCGCACGCCGCTGGGGCAGTTCACGTCCAAGCTTGGCCGTGCCGTTGTTATCCACTCCTCTGCGTGCATCCGCCTGCCCGACGCCGAGCTGGCTGCGCTAGCTGGCGAGGACCTGGGCGGCTCCGCCTGAAGACGCCGCCTGCCTGCCGTTTGGGTCTGCCTAGTTTCTATGTTAGTTCAATTTACTTCTGTTTGTGGTCAGGGGCTGCTGTCAGCGTTGTTTCTGCCCAGTGTCGTGTTTGCTAGATCTGTCTGTGGCTTCACCGATCTCCGATCTGCTCTGTTGTTTAGTCTGTGGTGCCTAGGCCGGGTACCTGTGCGTCCCGCCGGCCACGTTGTAATGTCCCTGTTCTTCAAAGTGTGCTCGCTCTCCGTTGGAGCGTGCGACGTGTTCTGTTCTAGCTGTCGGTTTCTCGTGGGTTTGCTGAGTTTGCTCGATGGATAAGGCCTTCTCCATCCTCAACTGGAATCCGCGCGGCCTCAATGCGAAGGCGCGGAGGTTGGCGGTCTAGTCTCTTGTCGACCAGGTTCGCTGCTCGATTCTGTGTCTGCAGGAAACAAAGCTGCCTCTTTCTCCCCTGAGTTGCTTCGTGAGACGACTGGCCCCCTGCTTGATGGATCTGCCTTCCTCCCGGCGGACGGTACCCGTGGGGGCGTCCTCCTTGCCTGGAACGCCTCGATTTTCACGGCAGATCAGATTGAAATTTCGGAGTTTGCGGTCTCGGCTCGCCTCTCGCCTTGCTCGGGTGGCTTGCCTTGGACCATAACCACGGTCTACGGATCGTCGGTTGATGCCAGGAAGCCGCTGTTCCTGCAGGAATTGATGGCGCTGCGCGGGCGTATTACCGGCCCTTGGCTCATCTTAGGCGATTTTAATCTAATGTATGAAGCCCGTGAAAAGAATAACACCAACCTTGATCGGCCCATGATGGCTCGTTTCCGTGCTGCGCTCAACGCGAGCGAGCTGGGTGCCACTAGCAAAAGGGTTCCATTCGGGAAGGGAAAAAACCACAGCGTGCGTGCTCTCCCCTGTCTACTCGTGTCGCGCGCGAAGGGTATCCCGACGCAAACCGTTTTTCGGGTTCGCGGGGTGAATCTTTGTCATTCCGGACCCGTTACCCGCTAGCGTCATCCTTTTTTCCTTTACGTGACAGGTTGAAGTCTGTACTAACGAAACTATGTACCTTCTGCGTGACGGGGACGCACCTTCTGCGTGCTGACTTTCCCTTTGAGGATTTTTGGGCTGGGAGTTTTCAGTGGAAGTCTTTGCTTGTACGGGCACTCTCTGACTGGATGTACAAGAAAAAATAAAAGGTTATATGAAAAAGGGAGTACACAGTGTGCGCTGCTGGTTGTACATCCTGTCGTTTCGCGTTGTACAGGTTACATATATTTGCTTGTACGGGCACTCTTTGACTGGATGTACAAGATGAAATAAAAAAGGTTGTAAGAAAAAGGGAGTACACAGTGTGCGCTGCTGGTTGTACATCCTGTCGTTTCGCGTTGTATAGGTTACCTATATTTGCTTGTACGGGCACTCTCTGACTGGATGTACAAGAAGAAATAAAAGGTTGTACGAAAAAGGGAGTACACAGTGTGTGCTGCTGGTTGTACATCCTGTCGTTTCGCGTTGTACATGTTACATATATTTGCTTGTACGGGCACTCCTTGACTGGATGTACAAGATGAAATAAAAAAGGTTGTACGAAAAAGGGAGTACACAGTGTGCGCTGCTGGTTGTACATCCTGTCGTTTCGCGTTGTACAGATTACATATATTTGCTTGTATGGGCACTCCTTAACTGGATGTACAAGATGAAAGAAAATGTTGTACGAAAAAGGGAGTACACAGTGTGCGCTGCTGGTTGTACATCCCGTCGTTTCACGTTGTACATGTTACCATATTTGCTTGTACGGGCACTCCTTGACTGGATGTACAAGAAGAAATAAAAGGTTGTACGAAAAAGGGAGTACACAGTGTGCGCTGCTGGTTGTACATCCTCTTGTTTCACGTTGTACAGGTTACCTCTATATTTGATTGTACGGACACTCTTGACAGGATGTACAAGAAGAAATAAAAAGGTTGTACGAAAAAGGGAGTATACAGTGTGCGCTGCTGGTTCTACATCCAGTCGTTTCACGTTGTACAGGTTACCTATATTTGCTTGTACGGGCACTTCTTGACTGAATGTACAAGAAGAAATAAAAATTTGTACGAAAAAGGGAGTACACAGTGTGCGCTGCGTACATCCCGTCGTTTCGCGTTGTACAGGTTACCATATTTGCTTGTACGGGCACTCCTTGACTGGATGTACAAGAAGAAATAAAAGGTTGTACGAAAAAGGGAGTACACAGTGTGCGCTGCTGGTTGTACATCCCGTCGTTTCGCGTTGTACAGGTTACCTATATTTGCTTGTACGGGCACTCCTTGACTCCATGGCCGCCGACGCCGTCGAAGACGAGCTCCCCCGCTGCCGACGCCGGCCGGACCGCCTGCCTCCGCCGCCCGCCGCCGACGGCGCTACCGCGACCGCCTCGCCGCCCCGCCCTGCCCCAATCTCCACCTCCGCCGGTCTGCCGCCGCCCCGACCATCCCTCTAAAAGCCCCCCACCCCGAAGCTCCTCGCCGGCGAACCCCACCCGCACCCCCCAAGTTAAGTCTTCTCCTTGCCTCCGCCGCGGCCAGCCGCGGCTCCGGCGGCTCCGGCTCGGCCTGGCCGTGGTTTCGAATCGTGGACAGAGAGAATTTGGGGACAGGAGGAAGAAGAAGATGGGGAGGGGAAGCAACGTGGTGGGACCCACCCACGTGCGTGCGTGCACGGATAGCTCATCCTCTGCGCTGCGCCAACCGCGCGAACCGCGCGAGCAGTTGCTCGCGCAACAGCTAGCAATCTCGAAGATGCGGCGAGATCGCGAAGGCTGTGCGGCGCGGTTATGTCCACTCCGGTCGGCGGCGCTGCTCTCTCCGGACAGATCTCCGGAGTCACCGCGACTTGTATATCTCGGCGGATCTGCGGCGTGGTGGCGAAGATGCGGCGAGATCGCGAAGGCTGTGCGGCGCTGCTCTCTCCGGACAGATCTCCGGAGTCACCGCGACTTGTATATCTCGACGGATCTGCGGCTTGGCAACCGGCGGTGGTGGTGGTGGATATGTTCAGCAAGTGTTGACGCCTCTGAAATATCTCAAGGAAATTTGTTCACTGTCGTCATAATTAATACTAATAGGTTGTATTATTTTATAATTTGACCACACGTGGTTCGCTATGTACATGTACATATTTTATCCAGTGTACATACATGCTTTGAGTCATGTACATCTTGTTGATCGTATGGTGTACAATAATATTTGGTAGCTTGGACGTACATGTGTATACTAGATAGAGATTGTACACGCGTCGAAAAGATGAAAGTGCAAGTTTGGTTTATAGAACGTACGTTCATGAACCCTGTTGAAATACATGTTAGTCTGTAGGCATGTATATATTTTATCCGGTGTACATCCACGATGTTAGTCATGTACATTTTGTTGGTCAGAGGGTGTACACTTTGTGCCAAAAAAGTTGTGCGATTTCAGTCGTACTTAGTTTAGTAGCTTGGACGTACATGTATTCATTTTTTTGTATGCAATTTTAGAATGTACAAATATATGTTTTTGTGATGTGCGTTACCACCTAAACTAGTTGTACGTGTTACTTTTTTGTTCTTTATAAACCATTCATATGTCATGTCAGGTGGTGTACAAGTGTGACATAAAGTGAAGTTCAAGTCAGACTACATCAGTACTACTACTAGATGTACAAAAATGTGGTCAACGGATGTACACTATGCTACTGCTTCTCGATATACATAATGATGCTACTGCTTGTACATGATGGTACTTGATGTACATCACACTGCTACCTGATGTACACGCTGCTACTACTACTAGCTGTACAAACATGTTGCTACTGGATGTACACTCACACTGCAACTGGATGTACACGATGCTACTGGACGATACAAACTAGAAATCAAGCACTTACCAATCAAAACACATTTCTATTGCTTTTACAATGCAAGAGATAAGAGTTTTTTATAGCACTTAATATCCAAGAGCATACTTCCACTTTCACAACAGCTATCATCATTGTTATCATCAGATGATACAGTACAACCAGAAATATCACTATCAACAATGAAACGAATAGCTCGGATTATTTTTGATAGACCAGCTGTGCTAACAATTTAGTTGTAAAACTATACATCTTCTTCAGTTTAGTTCTTATCTGAAAAATACCAAAATCAATCAAATCGCATAACACATAACAACAGACAACAAAATTCATAATATTTCAAACAATGACCTCCTCATGCATGTCACTAGGAAAACATATTGCAGATATAGACTTCCACAGAGGCAGGAACATCTTTTTCCTATCACAAATTGCATGACAGAATCAGACATCTCTTAATCTGCTCAAACATATCTAAGTTAAACCACAACTTCCCCAAAAAGATCTATCAGAAAGTTGATGCGTACTGTAATTAAAAGTTCATCCTCCCTCCCATAACTTCCCCTGAAAACTCCCAGCCCGAAAATGACAAAGGGAAAAAACAAAGTGAAAAAGGCGGAAAAGGATGCATCTTCTTTCTTGTGGATCTAACGAGTCAAAAGAGAAAAAAGGGACGAATCAGTAAAGGAAACACAATTCCTCGCCGGAAAACAGTAAAGGAGAACTCGCCGCCGTCACACGCTCCGCCGGCAGCGATTATCACGCGTAGGTTACCCAGATCCCGCCAGAGACGAAACACACGATAGTATCAGAGAAAGGGAAAAAGGGAAAGCAATTCCTCGCCGGCAACCTCGCCGGAAACCAGTAAAGGAGAAGTCGCCGCCGTCACATGCGCTGCCGGCGGCGACCATCACGGTAGGTTACCCTATTCCGCCAGAGAAGACACAACGCGATAGAAGGAACAAGGAAATGGAGAAAGAGAAAAAAAAGTAAAACGAATCGGTATGTCTAACTCGAACCGTTAACACGAAAAACCCGCCCGATAGGACCCAGTGGGCGAGGACAGAACAACATGTGTCACGCGCGGAAGGTACCGACGACGCGAGCGGGCGACCAGATCGCGACACTTGTCGACACAGGAGCGCACGCGAGCGGGCGACCAGATCGCGACACTTGTCGACGTGGATTGGGACTGTGCCTTCTCCAGCGCGCGCCTGCAGCCACACGCCTCCTCCATGTCTGACCACCGCCCCCTTATTCTGTCCTGTGAGTCGCCGTCCCGCGCCGCCACCGTTTCCGCTTCGAGGCCTTCTGGGTGCACCTCGATGGCTTCTCTGATGTCGTGCGCCAGGCGTGGCAGCAGCCATGCACGGTGCGCGCCGGCGACGCTGTCGGTCGCCTGCACAAAAAGCTTAACCGCACCACAAGGGCGCTGCGTCTCTGGCACAAAAACTATGTTGGCGACACTATGATGCAGCTCCTGATGGCCCAGGATACTGTCCTCCTGCTGGACATCGCGCAGGAGCACCGACAGCTCGAACATGATGAGCTCGAGCTTCGGAAGGCCCTCAAGTCCAGAATCCTCGGTCTGATGGTGATCGAGCGGATGCGGATGCGCCAGCGGGCTCGTGTTAATTGGCTCAAGGTGGGCGACGCCAACACCCGTTTCTTTCACCTGAAAGCTAACGCTAGGCGCCACAAAAATTTCATCCCGTCCCTCTCGGGTGCTCACGGCATCGCTACTGAACACGGGCATAAGGCGGCCGTGATCAAATATTTCTTTGATGGTCTGATCGGCTCCCCGGCGGCGGTCGGTGCCGCGTTTGACTGGGACTCGCTCGGGCTGCCGTCCATTGATTTAGCGGAGCTGGACGCACCATTCTCGGCTGAGGAGATCATGGCGGCCATCTCTGACCTGCCCGCCGACCGCGCGCCTGGCCCCGATGGTTTCAGTGGCGCGTTCTTCAAAGCGGCCGCGCCGATCATCATGCAGGACCTACTGCTTGCTTTCGCGCAGATCTTCCAGCTGAATCGCACAAGCCTGCACAGGGTTAATGAGGCACATTTGATTTTGATCACAAAGGTGGATGGTGCGGCCTTGATCGGGGACTTCCGCCCAATTAGCCTCCTGCACAGTTTCGCGAAGCTTTTCATGAAAGTTCTTGCCACTCGCCTTGTCAAGCGCATCAACTAGCTTGTTTCGCCAATTCAGAGCGCCTTCATCCGTGGCCGGTCGATCCAGGACAACTTCTTGCTCGTCCAGGGTCAAGTCCGACGGCTGCATCGCTCTAGGCACCCTACCATGTTGGTCAAGCTTGACATCGCGAAGGCCTTTGACAGTGTTTCTTGGGTTTTCTTGCTGAATATGCTTCGGGCTCGTGGGTTCAGTCAGCGATGGTGTGATTGGATTGCTCTGCTCCTCTCCACGGCGTCCTCACGGGCCATTCTCAATGGCATCGTCGGAGACAGGATTCGGCACTGTCGAGGGCTCCGACAGGGCGACCCCCTCTCGGCCTTCCTCTTCATCCTTGCGATGGAGCCACTTCAGCGTCTCATCGACCTGGCGGTGCAGGAAGAGGTGCTTTCTCGCCTGCGCGGCCATGCCAATGGAGTGCGCACCTCGCTCTACGCGGACGATGCCGTCTTCTTCATCAACCCGGTGAAAGCAGAGGTTGAAGCTGTGCGCTCGAGCCTTCAGCGCTTCGGTGATGTCACCGGCTTGCGTGTCAACTTCGACAAGACGAGTGTCATCCCGATCAGGTGTGAGGGTCTCGATGTTGCAGACATTGTCTCGCCGCTTGGTGCCCGGATCGCCAGTCTCCCCTGCAAGTTCCTTGGGCTCCCCCTTAGCCTCCGCAAGCTGCGCAAGGTGGACTTCCAGCCCCTGCTTGATCGGATTGCCAGTCGGCTAGCTTGTTGGAAGGCAAAGCTGCTCACAGCGGCGGGCTGCCTTGTGCTTCTGAACGCGGTGCTGTATGCCCTGTCCGTCTACTGGGTCTCGATCCATGCGATGCCGGCTTGGATTAGGAAGGCCATTGACAAGCTCCGGTGCGCATGGCTTTGGCGTGGCGAGGAGTCGTGCCATGGTGGGCATTGCAAGATCGCATGGAGCAGGATCTGTAGGCCCCGTGACCTCGGTGGCCTCGGCATCGTCGAATGATACGTCTCAAACGTATATATAATTTTGGATGTTCCATGCATATTTTATATTAATTGCTACATGTTTTATATACACTTTATATCATATTATGACATTTATTGGACTAACCTACTAATAGTTGCCAAAGTGCACAATGTTCTTGTTTTACACTTTAATGTGTAGGAAATATCAAAATTGGGCAAAGGAAACCTTGTTGGAGTCGAATCGGGACCTTCCTGAAATCTGTCTGAAAACGTTTTTCGGAGATTGTCACGTACTGGACAGAAGACGACGTCAAACAGAAAAAGTCTAGTCGCGAAAGTTGCGGGGCATTTTCTGCCAATCGATCTGGACTTAAAATTCGCCTAATTCCGAGTTCGGACGCTCTAGATATCGCAGCTCTACCGAAACCCTAAAGGAGATGATGGGAATCTGAGAGCATATATAAGGAGAGAAAACCTAACTCGTGGGGAGGCCCCGATACCACGAATTTTCCTCCTCCCAGGTAGCCGTCTTGGGGTGGAGAACCTCCTCCATACCAGCACCATGTCCAAGGGCCGCCGCCGCCTCCACGGGCTCCCGCCGCCGCGTCGTGTCTGCCGCGGGCCGCCGTCTTCACTCCGGGTTGCACCTCTCCATCAAGCTCCTCATCACCATGACCATGTGTGAGTAGTTTCCCTCGGGGCTGAGGGCTCGTACGGTAGCTATGTGGTTTATCTCTCTCTCCCATGGTGTGATCTTTATGTGATCATGAGCTTTGTAATCTAGTTGAATCCATAGATGTTACTCTTCATTATCTTATATGCTACTTGAGTGGTTTTATTAATGTAAACTCCAGAGTCACCTTTGTCCCACGATGCGAAGTTGACAGTGTGCGCACCGTGTGTGGCTCTTAGGCTAAAGATTACAGGAATACTTATCATGAGTTATTATTTGTGTTGGATGTCTCTATGAAATTGTGGTGTTTGTCTAGTACTATTTTAGGGCGCTCAAGTTGACAGTGTGGGGTTCCCTAGATGTGGAATGCGACTTTAAGGTGTGCTTTTATAGCCCTACGCAGTGGATTGGTGATGACTCTCAAGTGCAGGAGATCAATTGTAGTACCTTTCGAATAGAAAAGGTTGTCGAACCCACGAGGAGCTGAAGGTATTGGTTATTAGAAGTGATAAATAGACAATAAAAGATGCAAGTGTTTTTGGTATTTTCGATTGTATGATTGCAAGACAGTGACAATGCAGCAGGTAAATGGTAATAAGTAAAAGCTCTCAAAGAGAGAGAAAGCCCAATCCTCTATGTGTAAGAGGACAAGCTCAAGTGATGTGTAACTTATATGTGGAAAACGTTCCCGAGGGCGGCATGGATATTGCTAGGCATATAGATTTATTAAACAACACGTTGAATATCTTGTCTAGTTTTAATCTTCTTCGGACGGAGCTATTATTAGGTACAGCTAAATAAATAGACTAAACCCCTTATGATGGATCATGTGCCCAATTAAATGACAACACAAGAATTATTAAGATATAAAATCCCACCATAGCATTACGCTCTAGGTCCCCGATACTAATACCCCGTAAAGTAACTTAATGATTCGGTCTCAGGCTTTCGTGTCCTCCCAAGTCTCCCTCACGCCATTACACTACGGTGTTCTCCTATGAGCCCATATAGGTGAAGTGTTGTGCAGTCGACGTTCGCACAACACCATCATAGAATCACACAAAAAGATAAACACTAGACAAAATACCAACACATGTCATATATAAATCATTGCCAATTCATCCTATGCCCTCAGGAACATACGGGAACTACTCACAACGTGCAAACATGGTGATGATCAGTGGCATAAGTGGTACAATACAATCTGAAAATATAACTTCACCACCAAATAATGACAATTACTCAATCACAAACATGAATAGTAGCACAAGACAAGTATCTAGGGTATAGCAACTCTTAAACTACGAGGGGGACGGAGTGGATCACGGAGATGATGATGGAGATGGTGCTGGTCTTGGTGATGGTGATGATGTAGAGGCCTCCTCCCACGCCAAGGAGGAGAGGTGATGACGACGACGATGATTTCCCCCTTCTCCGGAGCTCCGGAGCAGTGATACGTCTCCAACGTATCCATAATTTCTGCTGTTCCATGCTTATATTATACCATTTGCTACATGTTTTATATACACTTCGTATCACTTTTATGCATTTTCTGGGACTAACCTATTAACAAGATGCCACAGTGCCAGTTCCCTGTTTTCTGCTGTTTTTGGTTTCAGAAAGTTACTTCTGGAAATATTCTCGGAATTGCACGAAACAAAAGGCCACGTCCCTATTTTTCCAGAACCATCACGGAGTCCGAAGGAGAGACGAAGATGTGCCAGGAGGTGGCCAAACCACGCCTAGGCGCGGCTGGGCCCACAGCCGCGCCACCAGGTGGTTTGGGCCCCTCGGGGGTCCGCCGACATCGCCCCTTCGCCTATTTATTCCCCGAGACGCGAAAACCCTAAAACACCGAGCCTTTCATCCAGAACATATTCGCTGCCGCCGCCGTCGTCAACCCTAACTCGGGGGGTTCCTGAAGCTCTTCCCGGCACCCTGCCGGAGAGGGGAATCATCACCGGAGGGCTCTACATCGCCATGCCCGCCTCCGGAGTGATGCGTGAGTAGTTCATCCTTGGACTATGGTTCCATAGCAGTAGCTAGATGGTTGTCTTCTCCACTTGTGCCATCATGTTTAGATCTTGTGAGCTGCCTATCATGATCAAGATCATCTTATTGTAATGCTACATGTTGTGTTTGCTGGGATCTGACTTATATTGATACCTATGTGGAGCTGAATATTATATTATCATGTCTATGTCATTTGTGATCTTGCATGCTCTCCGTTACTTGTTGAAGCCTTGGCCACGTGAATACTTGTAACTCCAAGAGGGGTATTTATGCATGATAGTTGGGTTCAACCTCTATTTAACCTGGGATAGTGACAGCAAGTTCTAAGGTTGTAGATGTGTTGTTGCCACTAGGGGTAAAACAGCAATGCTTTATTCAAGGATGAATGTATTGTTTACATTACGCACATTACTTAATGCAATTGTCTGTTGCTTGCAACTTAATACTGGAAGGGGTACGGATGTTAACCGGAAAGTGGACTATTTAGGCATAGATGCATGCTGGATAGCGGTCTATGTACTTTGTCGTAATGCCCAAATGAATCTTATAGTAGACACCACAGCTCACACATGCATGTTATATGCACTTATCAATTGTCAATTGCCCAGCTGTAATTTGTTTACCCAGCATGTTAGTTATCTTATTGGAGAGACACCACTAGTGAACTGTGGACCCGGTCCATTCTTTTACATCTGAAATACAATCTACTGCAATCATTGTTCTCTACTGTTTTATGCAAACAAACATCATCTTCCATTCGATACGTTTAACCCTTTGTTTTCAGCAAGCCGGTGAGATTGACAACCTCACTGTTAAGTTGGGGCAAAGTAGTTTGATTGTGCTGTGCAGGTTCCACGTTGGCACCGGAATCCCTGGTGTTGCGCCGCACTACACTCCTCCACTAACACCTTCGAAGCAAACCTCGTTTTCCTACTGGTCCGATTAAACCTTGGTTTCATACTGAGGGAAAACTTACTGCTGCACTTATCATACCTTTCTCTTGGGATTCCCAACTGACGTGTGACGTACAAGCAATTGTTTCTGGCACTATTAACCTAGAGCCACCAAGCAGCAGGATCTGATCCCCCTCGGAGGGAATCAGGAGTTTCGCCGCCGCGACCTCGGATAATCTCGTAAAAATTAGGGCGTTACTTTTCGGGCGAGACGGAGACCTCGTTAAAAAGCCCCAGGCGAGGAAGTGCCCGAGGCTCCATTTGGTGGGTCCCACGCGGTCAGGGAATCTGGCCGCGTGGGCCCACCCATTTTGGGCCTCGTGGCCTTCCTCGCTTGCTTCTTCTTCCCTCTGGTGTTCTCCCGAAGAAAAACCAGCTGTGCAATTTTCCTTTTATTAATTGGGCCTTCGTAGCTCCTGAAACAATAAAAACACAAAAAGGAGGTTTTCTGCCTCCCAGAAATTAAATACTAAAAATAGGGACTTTGTAGGAAAGTCCCCTAAATCATCTAAAACATGTAAAAACAATGATATAATAATGCAAATAACATCCTAATATGGTGGTATAAGTGGTATAGATGATGATATAAAATGCACGTATCAACTCCCCCAAGCTTAAACCCTTACTTGTCCTCAAGTAAGTAAGGACATAGATCATTACATGCATCAATGGACTTATGGTTGATAAATAAATACGAGCATTGTATCATCATCATATTCAATTGCAATGTAAGATTAATGAATTAAAACTCATACACATAAGGGCAGCATAAGTAGAAGCTCTAGCAATCACCCCTTACACTTTGAAAGCAAATAACCATTGTATGTTGGACAATTGAATCACACTATTTTTAACATGCTTTTGCTCTTATGGCTAGCATCATAATGTTTAATACTTTACTGAAGTTTAAAGACAAGATAAACTCTCATTGGATAACAAGTTAAAGAATACAAATGAAAAGACAGATATAAAATTATTTGCACCCTTGCTTCACTAGTAACTAGTGCAAACTTTAGTCATGGATGTTTCAATCAAGTTCTTATGCTCAAACAACCTTTATCTCACACTTTCCATGGCTAACCGAATCCTCGGGTGCCTTCCTTTCATACACTTTACAAGAGCATAAGTATTGACACATCCATGATCATTCATTTGCTCAAAAGATACTAGATTCTAACAAGAGTGTTTCATATCCTTTTCATTAACTATTCCCAACTTTTTATGCTACAAGACTATATCTCAACCTTAAACTTATTAATTCTCAAGTCATAATGACTCACTCTTTTCTTATTTATATTGAGCTAGATTCTACAATTGTCCAACATACTCAAGTTAATTAAATTCAAGGCAAGATGTGACTGAAACCTCTAAAATAAACCACGCTCATTTGCATGAGTGTTACCCATAAATCTCCAAACAAGAGAATCATGGATGACACCATACTTTAATATTCATTGATAAACCATAAGATAGGGATACATGATAATGCTCCATGAGCTCACACAAGCCTAAAAGAGATTGATAACTAAATGATAAAAGCAAAACACACCATGACTAGATAGATATGATAAACTAGTAAAGATAAAGACTAGGTGGAACTCCCCCAAGCTTGACGTTCTGCCAGTGCTTTCTCTGCTGCAGCCTCTTCTTTCTCATATTCTTCCTCCCATTCAGCCCTCTTCCATGGGAAAGGCCTCCCATTGTAGAAGGAGTTAGGTGGATCATTATACCTGAGGGTAGCAGCTGCTGCAATCTTCTTGAAGCGCTCTTCATACTCACAGTTTTGATTTTCCACATCCCACAGTAGAGCTTGATGCTTGTCCAACTCAGATGTGACATGTAGATACCTCTTCTCCAAGTCCTCCAGCCTCTCCTTGTACTCTTCAACCTTCTTCTCCAGCTCCAGGTTCATGAAGTGATGAGCATCAAGGCTGCGTTCAACAACAGTATTATACCTGAAGATCTTCTGTTCCAGGTCCTCCAGCCTCTCCTCCACCGTGCCAATGATCTTGGGAGCCTTCACCTCCTCTATGAGCATCGCGCCCTCCTTGAAGGACAAGGTCTTCATTGGTGCCATCACGGAGTTGAGGTAGCGGTTCACAACACCTCCCTTGGGGAAGCTCTCCCCCTCATGATCGGATCCGGAGCTAGACATGGCTAAAACCTGACAGACAGAAACAGCAAAAGCAAAGATCGCTCGAGAACGCTCGGTGCGAGATTAGATCAACGAAAAGGGGTATATATTGACGGTTTTTAGGTCAAGACGAAGCGTCGGAGTCGAAAACGAGACGGAACGGGACTCCGAGGGGCAAAAGGAGTGGGCCCACGCGGCCAAAGCATCTAACCGCGTGGGACCCCCTCTTTTCTCCTCGGGTCTCCGTTCCTTCCAATTTTCTTGTCCCACACGTTAATTTCCATAAAAAATGATTCCGTAAAATTTACGCAATTCCGAGAAACTTTCCAGAGTAAAAGTTACCTTTTATTGATTTTGGATTTCTGAAACTGCAAACTTCTTTGCAATTACCTCCTCCGGTGTCTGTAAAATGAATTCCTCCACCTTTCCAATGAAGCTTTTTCCTGCAATATAATGTTTAAGGCGTTGTCCATTAACCACATGAGGTTTACCTTTCATATCACCATGAAGACGGATAGCTCCTGAACGGTATACTTCCTGTATCACTAATGGTCCCTGCCACTTTGAAGCTAACTTACCTGCAGAAAACTTGAAACGAGAGTTGTATAATAGCACTTGATCACCTACTTTGAATTCTTTCTTTTTAATTTTCTTGTCATGCCAAATCTTAACTTTTTCTTTAAACATCCTGGCACTTTCATAAGCTTCATTTCTCCATTCATCTAGTAGGTTTAAATCAAGAATTCTCTTCTCTCCAGCAGTTTTAAAATCAAAGTTCAATTGTTTAATAGCCCATCTAGCTTTATGTTCTAATTCAACAGGTAAATGACAAGCTTTTCCATAAACCATTTTATAAGGAGACATTCCCATAGGATTTTTAAAAGCAGTTCTATAAGCCCATAATGCATCGTTAATTTTAAGTGGCCAATCAGACCTAGACTTATTCACTGTCTTTTCCAAAATGAGTTTAATTTCCCTATTACTTAATTCAACTTGTCCACTAGTTTGGGGATGATAAGGTGATGCAATTCTATGGTTAACATCATATTTTGCCAAAGTTTTCCTAAGAATACCATGTAAGAAATGAGAACCACCATCAGTAATTAAAAACCTAGGAACACCAAACCTGGGGAAAATGATGTCCTGAAGCATCTTCATTGCTGTGGCATGATCTGCACTTTTGGTTGGAATTGCTTCCACCCACTTTGTAACATAATCCACTGCAACCAAAATATGAGTATGCTTTGTCTTTGATTCGGGGAAAGGTCCCATAAAGTCAAAACCCCACACATCAAATGGTTCAAGTGGTAAGGAATAGTTCATAGGCATTTCATTTCTCCTACCAATATTTCCTACTCTTTGACATTTATCACAAGATTTAACATATTCAGCACAATCCTTAAATAAAGTAGGCCAATAAAAACCAGACTGTAATACCTTTGCACCTGTACGATCTCCTGCATGATGTCCTCCATAGGGACTGTCATGACAATCTCTTATAATAGCCTGTTGTTCATACTCAGGTACACAACGTCTAATAATACCATCCACACTTCTTATAAGAAAAGGATCATCCCAAAATAATGTCTAAGATCATAAAAGAATTTCTTTCTTTGTTGAGTAGTGAAGTGTGGAGGTAAAACTTTACCAACAATAAAATTTGCATAATTGGCAAACCATGGAGATGCAACTTTAGCACTAGAAACATTAACAATTGCAAGTTGTTCATTAACAAAGCTATCATTAATAGGAATAGGATCATCAGGTATATTTTCCATTCTAGAAAGATGATCAGCTACTTGATTATCTTCCCCTTTCCTATCAACAATGTGTAAATCAAATTCTTGCAATAGAAGTACCCATCTTATTAATCTAGGCTTAGCATCTTTCTTATGCATTAAGTATTTAATGGCAGAATGATCAGTATGCAATGTGACTTTCGAATCAGTAATATAAGGTCTAAACTTGTCACAAGCAAATAGCACTGCTAAAAATTCTTTTTCAGTTGTGGCATAATTCCTTTGAGCAGCATCAAGTGTTCTACTAGCATAATAAATGACATTCAGTTTCTTATCAACACGTTGGCCCAAAACAGCCCCAACTGCATAATCACTAGCATCACACATAATTTCAAAAGGCAATTCCAATCAGGAGGTTGAATAATAGGAGCACTTATTAAAGCATTCTTCAAAATATTAAAGGACTCAATGCAATCATCATTAAAAGAGAAAGGAACATCCTTTTGCAAAAGATTGGTTAGGGTTTTGATATTTTGGAGAAATCTTTAATAAACCTACGGTAAAAACCTGCATGCCCAAGAAAACTTCTTATACCTTTGAGATCCCTTGGGAATGGAGCTTTTCAATAGCTTCTATCTTTGCTGGGTCAACTTCTATTCCTTTCCAGAAATCTTATGCCCAAGAACAATACCTTCAGTAACCATGAAGTGACACTTCTCCCAGTTTAAAACTAAGTGTTGGTCTTCACAACGCTGCAAAACTTTGTTAAGGTTGAACAAGCAATTATCGAAGGAAGTACCATACACAGAAAAATCATCCATAAAGACTTCCATTATCTTTTCAATATAATCAGCAAATATAGCATTCATGCATCTTTGAAAAGTAGCAGGAGCATTGCACAAACCGAATGGCATTCTCCTATAAGCAAATGTACCAAATGGACATGTAAAAGTGGTTTTCTCTTGATCATCTTTATGAACAGGAATTTGGGAGAAACCTGAATAACCATCTAAATAGCAAAAGTGAGAGTGTTTAGATAACCTTTCTAACATTTGATCAATAAATGGCAATGGGTAATGATCTTTACGAGTTGCTTTGTTTAACTTCCTGAAATCAATACACATTCTATAACCAACAACAGTGTTGAGCTACAAGTTCATCCTCATCATTTGGAACAACAGTCATTCCACCCTTTTTAGGAACACAATGAACAGGACTAACCCACTTACTATCAGCTATGGGATAAATGATACCAGCTTCAATAAGTCTTATTACCTCTTTCCTTACCACTTCCTTCATTTTTGGATGGAGACGGCGTTGATAATCAACAACAGGTTTTGCATCCTCTTCCAAATTAATTTTATGCATACATAGAGCTGGGCTTATACCTTTAAGATCATCAAGAGAGTATCCAATGGCTGGTCGGTGAGCTTTAAGCACATCAAGTAATTTCTCTTCTTCTTCAGCTGAAAGGTTAGCACTAATAATGACAGGATATATGCTCTTCTCATCCAAATATGCATATTTCAGATTTTAGGCAAAGGTTTTAATTCAAACTAGGATCCCCTTTAGGTGGTGGTAGCACTCCTAAATTATCAGGTGGGATATGCAATTGTAATTGTGGTGGCTGTTGTGAAAGTATTTGTTCTAAAGCATCTTTTTCTCATCATTAAATGGTTCATCTTGATTAAGCATATAACGTTCTACATCTGTTGAAGCTACAGCTACATGAGCAAGAGTTTCAATTACATCTTCAGAAAATGGCTCTTTCTTTGAATGCTTATCAGAAAATTTAGAAAAGTTGAATGCAAGTTTTTCTCCAGCACAATTAATAAACACTTTCTCTTTAAGCAAATCAATTTCAGCACCAACAGTATGTAAGAAAGGTCTACCGAAAATGATAGGACAAAATGAATCTTGAGGGCAACCAAGCACAATAAAATCAGCAGGATATTTAATTTTACCTACCAATACTTCAACATCTCTAACAATTCCAAGTGGATTAATATAATCTTTATTAGCAAGTTGAATTGTCATACCTGTCTCTTCCATAATGATAGGATCAATATCAGGCTTGATTTCAAGATACAGAGAATATGGAATGACACTAATGCTTGCTCCAATATCACATAAGCCATGATAACTAGAAGTCCCAATAGTGCATGATATAACAGGCTTACCAACCTTGGCCGAATTGCCTTTAACAACTTTAGTAGCATCTTCACATAGATAAACATCAACAGGATCTTCTTCATTTAATTGTTTGATAATAGAGATTTGACTGTTGACTTCCATCTGTTCATAAGGCTGAGATCTTCTTCTTTTACTCTTGTTAGAAACAGCAATAAGTAAATTTTCCTTGACTTGGTTTGGATATGGTGGTGCCTCAACATACTCCTCAATTGTCAAGGATGACACTGGTTCTACCTGTTTAATAACTTTGGGTACAACAATAGATTGTTTAACAGGTTCAACATAAGCTTCAAACCCAGTTTTAGGAATACCAATATGATTAGCAAAAGATTTAGCTACCTCAATTATAACATAAGGATCAAGATTCGAGAATGTTAAAAAAAGCGCGGCCTCTCCAAACGCTCGCTCGGCGTCGCATGCAGGCACAGCACGTGGAGCGCACTGACGCATGCGAGCTCTCCCGCCTGGGTCGCTCCCTGCTCTCCACGTGTTGGCCAGCCGTACCTTGCTTGTTGGTTGCTTTCTCTGGCTGGTTCGGTAGGTGGTTAGTGTTCTTTCTTCTCTTTTTCTCTTTCAATTCGAAAACAAAAAAAGTAATATCTTTTGAACGGAGTTTCCGAATCATGATCCGTTTTCGGGGATGGGTTAGTCGCGTTGAGATCTTCAAAACTAGATCTCATATTGATATGTTTCGACAAACTTTTTTTGTGCACTGCCCGGAGTGTATAGATTGCACTGCCTTTTTCCTGCCTTTTTGGATGCAGTGCAATACCTTCTTTTTGCGGTGCACTGCCTGGACGGGGCAGTGCACTGCCTTCTCTTTTCGCGGTGCACTGCCTAGATGGGGCAATGCACTGCCTTATCTTTTGCGGTGCAAGTGCACTGTCTTATCTTTTGCCGTGCATTGCCTGGACGGGGCAGTGCACTGCCTTCTTTTTTCGCGATGCACTGCCTGGATGGGGCAGTGCACTACCTTATCTTTTGCGGTGCACTGCCTTATCTTTTGCGGTGCACTGCCTGGACGGGGCAGTGCACTGCCTTCTCTTTTTGCGGTGCACTGCCTGGATGGGGCAGTGCACTGCCTTATCTTTTGCGGTGCACTGCCTGGACGGGACAGTGCACTGCCTTATCTTTCGCGGTGCACTGCCTTCTCTTTTCGCGGTGCACTGCCTGGATGGGGCAGTGCACTGCCTTATCTTTTGTGGTGCACTGCCTGGAAGGGGCAGTGCACTGCCTTCTCTTTTCGCGGTGCACTGCCTTCTCTTTACGCGGTGCACTGCCTGGATGGGGCAGTGCACTGCCTTCTCTTTTGCGTTGCACTGCCTCGAAACACATGTTTTTTCAGAAATAAAAAAATAGAAAGGAGAAGCAAGCGCACATGCAGCAGCATGGAACGTGAGCAGCAGACACACATCGCATGCAAGCAATCGTCACACACGCATGCATGCTCTCTCGCGGAAAGTGAAAAGAAGCGTCGACCGGCACTGCTTGTGCACGTGGGCCGTCACGGCATGCTGCTCCGCTGCCGCCACGTGCCGACCAGACAGCCACAGCTCGGCGCCTTTTCGCGAACGTGGAGGGCGCGCTTTTCCGGTCGTTCCGCGCGTTAGGAACGCACGCGCGTTAGCTAGTCGCCCTCATTAAAAGTATCACTCAGATTTTTAAACAAGGTAGAAGTAGAGAAATTCTCTACACATGAATACTCATAGTCCAGATAGGGCTCATTACCTTTATCAAGATCCCAATGACCAGTATTCTCAGAAATAGTCTCCAATAAATTCCATGCTTCTTCTTCAGTATTATTTGTAAAGCTTCCAGTAGATGAATTATCCAGAAATTCCTTTTGTTGCCTTGGTAGCCTCACATAAAAGTTTATCAGAATAATTTTCCTTGTAAGATCATGACAAGGATTCTTGCGGAGGAGTTCCTTTAACCTCCCCCAAGCTTGAGTAATACTTTCTCCCAGATGTGGCCAGAAATTAAATATATAGCAGCGGTTCTCATAAGCTTCTCTAGGAGTAAAATAATTAAGAAAGAAAACCTTCCTCAAAATACTCCAGTCCATAGTGACTTCTTCATCTAAAGACCTGAACCAAATACGAGCATTACCAGATAAAGACAGATATAACAACTTCCTTTTTACCTGATCTTCAGAAATACCAGGAAGTCTAAATAAACCACATATAGCCTCAATTGTTTCCATGTGTTCACGTGCAGATTTAGTTCCATCTCCTGTAAATGAATTTTTCATAACTCTTTTAACATGACCAACGGGAATTTTATATCCCACTTTAGGTACCTCAGACACAGTAGTTTCAACCACTTTAGGAGCATTAGCATAAGCACTTTCATATAAAGCAAGATGCAGCGAAGCACGATTCATAAATGCCATAGTAGCGATGAGACAAAACAGTAAATAAAATTCACCTTTCAAGTTTCCTTACCAAACTTCTTACCAATAGCGCTACGCTCCCCGGCAACGGCGCCAGAAAAGTATCTTGATGACTCTCAAGTGCAGGAGATCAAATGTAGTACCTTTCGAATAGAAAAGGTTGTCGAACCCACGAGGAGTTGAAGGTATTGGTTATTAGAAGTGATAAATAGACAATAAAAGATGCAAGTGTTTTTGGTATTTTCGATTGTATGATTGCAAGACAGTGACAATGCAGCAGGTAAATGGTAACAAGTAAAAGCTCTCAAAGAGAGAGAAAGCCCAATCCTCTATGTGTAAGAGGACAAGCTCAAGTGATGTGTAACTTATATGTGGAAAACGTTCCGAGGGCGGCATGGATATTGCTAGGCATATAGATTTATTAAACAACACGTTGAATATCTTGTCTAGTTTTAATCTTCTTCGGACGGAGCTATTATTAGGTACAGCTAAATAAATATACTAAACCCCTTATGATGGATCATGTGGCCAATTAAATGACAGCACAAGAATTATTAAGATATAAAATCCCACCATAGCATTACGCTCTAGGTCCCCGATACTAATACCCCGTAAAGTAACTTAATGATTCGGTCTCAGGCTTTCGTGTCCTCCCAAGTCTCCCTCACGCCATTACACTATGGTGTTCTCCTATGAGCCCATATAGGTGAAGTGTTGTGCAGTCGACGTTCGCACAACACCATCATAGAATCACACAAAAAGATAAACACTAGACAAATACCAACACATGTCGTATATAAATCATTGCCAATTCATCCTATGCCCTCAGGAACATACGGGAACTACTCACAACGTGCAAACATGGTGATGATCAGTGGCATAAGTGGTACAACACAATCTGAAAATATAACTTCACCACCAAATAATGACAAGTACTCAATCACAAACATGAATAGTAGCACAAGACAAGTATCTAGGGTATAGCAACTCTCAAACTACGAGGGGGACGGAGTGGATCACGGAGATGATGATGGAGATGGTGCTGGTCTTGGTGATGGTGATGATGTAGAGGCCTCCTCCCACGCCAAGGAGGAGAGGTGATGACGATGACGATGATTTCCCCCTTCTCCGGAGCTCCGGAGCAGCAGGATCTAATCCCCCTCAGAGGGAATCAGGAGTTTCGCCGCCGCCGCGACCTCGGATAATCTCGTAAAAATTAGGGCGTTACTTTTCGAGCGAGACGTTGACCTCGTTAAAAAGCCCCGGGCGAGGAAGTGCCCGAGGCTCCATTTGGTGGGTCCCACGCGGTCAGGGAATCTGGCCGCGTGGGCCCACCCATTTTGGGCCTCGTGGCCTTCCTCGCTTGCTTCTTCTTCCTTCTGGTGTTCTCCCGAAGAAAAACCAGCTGTGCAATTTTCTTTTTATTAATTGGGCCTTCGTAGCTCCTGAAACAATAAAAACACCAAAAAGGAGGTGTTCTGCCTCCCAGAAATTAAATACTAAAAATAGGGACTTTGTAGGAAAGTCCCCTAAAACATGTAAAAACAATGATATAATAATGCAAATAACATCCTAATATGGTGGTATAAGTGGTATAGATGATGATATAAAATGCACGTATCAATTGGTGTTCGTTATCCAACGAGAGAATAATTCAGAGTAGCATAGTGAAGAGGAAATATTTATGTATTCAATTATATTATTATTGTTGAGAGTGTCCACTAGTGAAAGTATGATCCCTAGGCCTTGTTTCTAAGCGTTGAAACACCGTTTACAACCAGTTCTGCTACATTTTTGGTTGCTGCCATTTTTATTTCAGATTGCAATTACCACTTATAATCATCCATATCACTTGTATTTTAATATCTCTTCGTCGAACTAGTGCACCAATACATCTGACAAGTGTATTAGGTGTGTTGGGGACACAAGAGACTTCTTGTATCTTAATTGCAGGGTTGCTTGAGAGGGATATCTTTGACCTCTACCTCTCTGAGTTCGATAAACCTTGGGTGATTCACTTAAGGGAAACTTGCTGCTGTTCTACAAACCTCTGCACTTGGAGGCCCAACACTGTCTACAAGAATATAAGCGTGCGTAGACATCAAGCTATTTTCTGGCGCCGTTGCCGGGGAGGTAAGGTAATAGGTACTCACGTCCTCCGTCTACTAAGCTATTTTCTAGCACTGTTGCCGGCGTGTGAGTGCTCGAAGGTATTTCCTTTAGATCCTGCAGTTTTATCTTTTTGTTTCTTGTTTTTTATTTGACTAGTTAGGCTTAATGGAAAACAACAACAATTTATATTGAATTAGGACATGCTGCTTTTGAAGTGAAAATTAAAAAACCTATGGAAATTTGTTTGCATAATAGTGGTAACAATGTTATTACTATAAATTCTTTAAACACCATTATTGCTAATACTATGGAAAAATCTAAGCTTGGGGAAGCTGGTTTTGATGAATATGATATTTTCAGTCCCCCAGGTTTTGAGGAGAAAATTTTCTTTGATGATACTTTGCCTCCAATTTATGATGATTATAATGATAGTGGTATTTTGGTGCCACCTACTATGGAGGATAAAGTTTATTATGATTATACTATGCCTGCAATTTATGATGATTACAATGATGGCTGTGATAGTTTTACTCCCACTATTACTAATAAAATTGATTATGCTTATGTGGAGAGTAATGATACTTTTGTGCATGTGGATCATGATGAGAATGCTTTATGTGATAGCTATATTGTTAATTTTGTTCATGATGCCACTGAAAATTATTATGAGAGAGGAAAATATGGTTGTAAAATTTTCATGTTACTAAAACACCTCTCGTTGTGACGAAGGTTTTGAGCTTTCTCTTGATTTGCTTTTATTTGATGGTTACTTTAAAACCTACTGGTCATTATGAGAGAGGGAGACATGGATTCATATATCGCAATAATATTAAGTCTCCTCTCTTTATATTGATAGCTTTGAAGTTGCAATTGTTTTGCCTTCCTATGCTAGTCACTTTGTGCTTCATTGATTTATTTTCTTACAAGATTCCTTTGCATAGGAAGTGGGTTAGACTTAAATGTGTTTAGTATTTGCTTTTTATGCTCTCTTATATTCAACTCTTATACATATGAGAGCATCATCAAAATTATCATGCCTAGCTAAAAGGCTTTAAAGAAAAACGCTTGTGGGAGACAACCCATTGTTTTTATTTTCTGCTATTTTATTTTATTTGAGTCATGGTGCTGTTTACTTCTGTAGCAATGCCTTTGTATCTTTATTTTCTTGCATTGTTGTGCCAAGTAAGGCCTCTAATAGGAAGATGATGCTAGATTTGGATTTCTGCGCAGGAACAGATTTCTGCTGTTTACCGTTTTGCTTCTGTAAAATCACAGAAAAATTATTTAAATCTGAAAAAATTTGTGCGTGATTCTCAGATATGTACGCATCTTTCATTAGTTTTGAGTTTTGCAATTTGAGCAACGTAAGTGCCTCAAAAAATTCGTCTTTATGGACTGTTCTGTTTTAGACAGATTCTGCCTTTTATTTTGCATTCTCTCTTTTACTAGTGTTGAGTGAATTTTTTTTTTCGGTGGAAGAGCTTCACATAACATCAGTGGCTGTAGCTAATGTTTAAAGTAATGGTCATATTGCGTCCTTATAGAACATGTGAGTTTTTGATTGTGCACTAACCCTCTAATGAGAATTATTCTGAGTTTGGTGTGGCGGAAATTTTCAAGGGTCAAGAGAGGAGGATGATATAATGTAATCAAGAAGAGTGAAGAGCTTAACCTTGGTGATGCTCCCATGGATCACCCCAGCATATTTCAAGAAGACTCAAGCGTCTAAGCTTGGGGATGCCCAAGACATCTCCTTCTTCATCAGCAACTTATCAGGTCATCTCTAGTGAAACTATATTTTAATACTTTCACATCATATGTGCTTTACTTGGAGCGTCTGTGTGCTTTTATTTTCACGTTGTTATTTTATTTTCTGAGATCAACTTGTTGGATCCTAGCATTCTTGTTTGAGAGAGAGACACGCTCCGCTTTTTCTTGAATACTCTTGTTCTTCACTTATACTTGTTGATATTCTTGTCTAGCTACTGCTATGCTTTTAGCTCCTGTTTTTCATGCATCTCTTGTTCAGAGCTGTTAGTTCTTTTAGATAAAGTACTCTCTTGTTTCATTTATAATTGTTTGGAGAGTTTATGTTGAAATAAGTTCATTGGTGTTTGGTTGGAACAGAAAATGCTGCATGTGGTAGATGGTATAATGGAAAAAGCTTACATATTCTTGTAGATCACTATCTTGGATAATTTGATACTTGTCAATTGTTTTGAGTTATCAAGTAGTTCATGTTTAAGCTTTTGTATCATGTAGTTAAAACCCATTAGTGAAGAACTACCGTAAAGCTCGTTGAAATTTAGTTTGCATGATTGGTATCTCTAAGGTCTAGATATTTTCTAGTAAAAGAGTTTGGTTAACAAGGAAGACAGTGTAGAGTCTTATAATGCTTGCAATATGTTTTCATATAAGTCTTGCTGTGTCGGTTGATATCCTGTGTTTGCTTCAAATAACCTTGCTAGACTAAACTCTGTACTGAGAGGGAATGCTTCTCGTGCATCCAAAACCTTGAGCCAAAATCCATGCCATTTGTGTCCACCATAACTACCTATATGTGGTATTTCCTTACCACTCCAAGTAAATTTTTCATGTGCTACCTTTAAACTATTCAAAAACTATTACTCATTTTTGTGTCAATGTTTACCAAGCTCATGAGGACGGGGTGGATGTCTTTATGTCACTGTCAAACAGACTTTACCACCGGACTAGCGGCATATACATCCGCTTATCCATTAATTTTGCAAAAAGAGCTGGCAAATGGGGTGCCCAGTCCCAATTAATTACAACTTTAACCGCTTAATTCTCTTCACATTTTTGCCCTGATTTATCAGTCAAGCAATGACAAACAGTGAAATATCTGCATGTGTAAACAAAAGAGAAAGAGAGATGATGTGCCTTGCTGGTAGAAATAACGTCCTTCATGGGAGCCGCTCTTAAAAGTCTGGTTGGCAGGTGTCATATTGTACTTTCCATTTTCTGATTCGTTGACAATTAACAAACACCTCCAAAACTTATTTTTACTCTCTATATGATTTCAAAAACTTAAAAAGCTCTGGCACATGATTTAATCCCTGTTTCCCTCTGCGAAGGGCCTTTCTTTTACTTTTATGTTGAGTCAGTTTTCCTACTTCTTCTATCTTCACAAGCAAACACTAGTGTCAACTTTGGTACAACAATTTTTATATGCTAGATATTGAATTTATTATATTGCTTTGTGTTGACAATATCCATGAGATAATATGTTGAAAGTTGAAGCAATTGCTGAAGCTTAAATCTTCCTTTGTGTTGGTTAAATACCTTTTACTAGAATCTATTGTTTTATGAGTTAACTCTTATGTAAACCTGTGGATACAATGTCTCCAAAGTACTATTCATGAAAAGTTTAGCTTGTATGATTCAGTTGTTTGCTCATTATCTATTTGTAGTAAACTATAGACCATTGACTTGGATCACTTCATTTATTCATACGTGCTTTACAATACTATATGATCAAGATTATGATGGTAGCATGTCGCTTCAAAATTATATTGTTTTATCGTTTACCTACTCGAGGACGAGTAGGAACTAAGCTTGGGGATGCTTGATACGTCTCAAACGTATCTATAATTTTTGATGTTCCATGCATGTTTTATATTAATTGCTACATGTTTTATATACACTTTGTATCATATTATGACATTTATTGGACTAACCTACTAATAGTTGCCAAAGTGCACAATGTTCTTGTTTTACACTTTAATGTGTAGGAATTATCAAAATTGGGCAAAGGAAACCTTGTTGGAGTCGAATCGAGACCTTCCTGAAATCTGTCTGAAAACGTTTTTCGGAGATTGTCACGTACCAGACAGAAGACGACGTCAAACAGAAAAAGTCTAGTCGCGAAAGTTGCGGGGAATTTTCTGCCAATCGATCTGGACTTAAAATTAGCCTAATTCCGAGTTCGGACGCTCCAGATATCGCCGCTCTACCGAAACCCTAAAGGAGATGACGGGAATCCGAGAGCATATATAAGGAGAGGAAACCTAACTCGTGGGGAGGCCCGATACCACGAATTTTCCTCCTCCCAGGCAGCCGTCTTGGGGTGGAGAACCTCCTCCATACCAGCACCATCTCCAAGGGCCGCCGCCGCCGCCTCCACGGGCTGCCGTCGCCGCCGCGCCGTGGCTGCCGCGGGCCGCCGTCTTCACTCCGGGCTGCACCTCTCCATCAAGCTCCTCATCACCATGACCATGTGTGAGTAGTTTCCTCGGGGCTGAGGGCTCGTACGGTAGCTATGTGGTTTATCTCTCTCTCCCATGGTGTGATCTTTATGTGATCATGAGCTTTGTAATCTAGTTGAATCCATAGATGTTATTCTTTATTATCTTATATGCTACTTGAGTGGTTTTATTAATGTAAACTCCGGAGTCACCTTTGTCCCACGGTGCGAAGTTGACAGTGTGCGCACCGTGTGTGGCTCTTAGTCTAAAGATTACAGGAATACTTATCATGAGTTATTATTTGTGTTGGATGTCTCTATGAAATTGTGGTGTTTGTCTAGTACTATTTTAGGACGCTCAAGTTGACAGTGTGGGGTTCCCTAGATGTGGAATGCGACGTTAATGTGTGCTTTTATAGCCATACGCAGTGGATTGGTGTTCGTTATCCAACGAGAGAATAATTAAGAGTAGCATAGTGAAGAGGAAATATTTATGTATTCAATTATATTATTATTGTTGAGAGTGTCCACTAGTGAAAGTATGATCCCTAGGCCTTGTTTCTAAGCGTTCAAACACCGTTTAAAACCAGTTCTGCTACATGTTTGCTTGCTGCCATTTTTATTTCAGATTGCAATTACTACTTATAATCATCCATATCACTTGTATTTTAATATCTCTTCGCCGAACTAGTGCACCTATACAACTGACAAGTGTATTAGGTGTGTTGGGGACACAAGAGACTTCTTGTATCTTAATTGTAGGGTTGCTTGAGAGGGATATCTTTGACCTCTACCACCCTGAGTTCGATAAACCTTGGGTGATTCACTTAAGCGAAACTTGCTGCTGTTCTACAAACCTCTGCACTTGGAGGCCCAACACTGTCTACAAGAATAGAAGCGTGCGTAGACATCATCGACCTGGACAGATTGGGCACTGCCCTTCGCCTTCGTTGGCTTTGGCTGGAGCGTGTGGCGCCGGACAAGCCCTGGATCGGCATGCCAACCCCGTGCTCGATGGCCGACCGAAAGCTGTTCGCGGCGGCCACGGTGGCACACGTGGGGGACGGCCACCGAGTGCGTTTCTGGTTCGATAGCTGGATGGACGGGAGCGGTGCGCCGTTCGTGCGGTTCCCCGGCCTCTACGCTGCTTCGCGGCGGAAGCAGCGCCTCCTCGCGGATGCGGTGCACGAGCAGCGATGGGTCAAGGACTTACAGGGCCGTGTCTCGGCCGACCTGGTGCCTGACTTCGTCGATCTTTGGACGGCCGTGAATGGCCTCAACCTCCTGGCCGGCGCAGACGACTCCTTCAGCTGGCGTGGTTCGGTGTCCGGCGCCTACTCCGCTGCCTCGGCCTACAGGCTGCAGTTTCTGGGCTCGACGGACTCCCCGCTTTCGGCTTCGATCTGGCAAGCTTGGGCGCCTGCCAAGTGCCGGTTGCACGCCTGGCTGATCGTCCAGAACAGGGTTCTCACGGATGATCGGCTCATGGCGCGGCGGTGGCCCAACTCCTACTTCTGCCCTCTCTGTCGGCGGAACCTAGAGACTGCGGAGCACCTGCTCGTTGAATGTCCCTGGTCGCGCTCGCTCTGGTGCAGGGTGGCGGCTAAGCTGGGAATCGTGTCCTTGAACCCCTCGTCATGGGCTTTGGGCCCTGTGTCTTCGCTGTCTTGCTGGCTGGCCTCTCTCGCTTCCGGCTCCGGCGACGTCCTCAAGACTTGCAAGTCGGTCGCCCTCCTCGTCATTTGGGACATCTGGCGAGAGCGAAATGCTCGCATCTTCAGGGAGATCGATCGGACACCCATGGCGGCGGCTTCTGAAGTTTTCGAGGAGTTGAATTCTTGGGCGTTGGCGGGCTGCCGCCACCTTCGATGCCACGAGTAGTTGCTTAGTTGCCTGGGGGTAGGCCCTGTTGCCTACTCCCTTTGCGTCCTGTTGTTCCTGTATTTGTACTTGAGTTTCTGTAACTCCTTCTTCTATCAATATAATCGCAGCTCTCCTGCGAGGTTTCTCAAATTGTCTTGAAGCATTGCTTGACACAATGCCGACTCTGGTAATATCTGCGTCGCCGTCACTAGCTCCCCTCCTCGCCTATGGATGTCCATCGAGCTCTGTCTCGTCCGCATTCTACTCGATGAAATGTGATGATGAAGAATTTCGAGCTCCCCATTCCGGTGATGTTGCATGGGTTGTCCAGACAATATAAGATATGGACACAATCTGCAGATTAGTTACTTGCTTCACGTGACTTGAATCTCGTATAGCTCAAAATTAATTTGTGTATACAGCAAGGTGTTGATGACCCAATTATCAAGAGGTTGATGATATATTAACAAAGTTGTGGATGATGCAGTTAACAACACTCCTCCTTTGCCCGGCTTGGGATCGGCTATGACTAGAAGATATATCCGGAGTTATGATGCAGTTAATAAGACGTTGATTCAATATTTACTACCGTAATGCTGATGTAATTTCAAGAGACATTTTTAAGCAGTAGCGTCACCACTGGTACACCTGGATATTCTAGTGCCCACAAAGCTGCTTCTAAAAAAAAGAGAGAATATTTTTGTGTTGGGTGTAAATAGACAAAATTCGGTGCTAAAATCTTTTCACGAGATTTTTTTTCGTATTTTCTACAGTCACAAAAATATCGATTTTCTGCGAAACTATGCATGCACACATAGAATGTGTACGCGCCAAAAAAAATCGGAGTTTCTTGACAAATGTCTTTTTCTGGCAGAAGCATATGCTACCACGTGCCTAAGTGAATTTGGTGCAGTACTCAGTCGAAAAAAATGCTTAGACTTATTTTCGTCTTATCATAATGTGTGCGTGCGTGTGAGGAACCACGCGTGCATCGGCATCGACGTAGACCTGAAACTGTGTAATTTTCTTGAAAGAAATATTTTTTTTTAAAGGATCCGACACGCATATATTAAGTGGAGCTCAGCACACATTACAAACAGGTCCAAATAGAACATAAAATTACAAAAGGACCCAGAAAATGCAAAGAGCACCCCAAGCCACCGAAAGGAACAACAATCGGATCCAATGCCGCGCTCCCGAGCTCCTAGACGATGCCGGAGCTGCTGTACCACCTGCCGCAGGGGAGAGAGCACCTCCACACTTTGTAGACGACCGCAGAGCCGTCCGCCGCCGTGCGACGGAAACCGATCGAAAGCGTTGAACACACACAGCCACAGCGCCAACTCCCTCGCTCCACCCAGCGTCCCGCCGACATGGCGCCGCCCAGGCCAACCATCAGCAACACCCAGCAACCTCCAGACGGCCACTCCCGTCGCCACCACGACCGGCCGGAGCAAACCCGTCGAAGAGGACCACCACAACCACCACCAAAAACGGATCGCCAACACTCACCATCTTCTCCCCTCACCACCACGGCCGGCCGGAGAAACAAGGATGGAGGAGGGCACCCGACGAACCACCTTCACTACCTCCCGGCGACGAGACCAGAACGGGAAAGGAGGGGAAGGACAACGCCCACCACACCGACGCCATCGCCACCGTCTTCGACGCCGCTGCCAGGGCACACACACCTAGAACTAGGACCTATCTACACGCACGAGCGACTACCGGAGCTCCCCCCACCTCACGGTGCCTAAACGGCGACCGGAGGCGGAGGGAGCGGCGGAAAACGCCGGCGATAACTCGAACCTTCGGGTCGCCTCTTCCGACTCCTCTCTACTGTAGCAAGGGGACACGGGAGAAACGTTGCTTTTTTGTAGTGCTTGAAAGAAATAATTGGACGGACTACGTTATAAAGTTAGCGCATTCGGACCTCTCACCCTTTCCCCATCTACAGTGAAAAAGGGCGACTTTTGGGCGACCCCGTGCGTGCCAGCTCGCCGCCGGCGATCCGTGCGATTCCTCGCCCTCCGGTGGCCGCCTCGGCGGCGGGAGGACGGGGGATCCACGGATCTCGGCGTGTACATAGTCTAGGTGTGCGTGGTGGTGTGCTAGCCGGCGGCGCTGGGGAGGTAGCGGTGGTGCCGGAGTGGCTTTTGGTGGCGGTGGTCTCCTCCTCTGTTGGTGCGGCTCCGGTGGATCTCCGCCGCGGATCTGCCGTCCCTCCCTCGTTCGCGGCTCCCTGGAGTACTCGAGAGGGATCCCCCTTCGCCGGAGTCCGAGAGGTGGCGGATCCGGCGGCTGACGATCTTGAAGATGTGGTTGCTGAAGGCCGAGCTGGTGTTGCTGTTCTTTGCGCAGGGTGGAGGTGCTCAGGCACCGAGGAGCGTCGCCTTCCTGGTCGCGTAGGGGAGCCTCCCAGTCCAAGGTTTCGGAGGTGGTGCGGCGGGTTTCGCCGGCGCAGCGGCCTGCTCGAAGACGATGACGCCGAAGCTCAGAAGGACTTCGTTATAATTTTTTTGTTTCTGGGCTTTTCTGTAAGAAGTTCGGCTGATGTAACTGTGTCTTCCTCGCAAACAAAAAAAGTTAGCGCATTCTTTGGAGACTAGGGGATTAAGCGCGGCTTTCGCCGCACCCGTGGGCAAATTTTTTGAATTTTTTCAATTGTAAAAGTGTTGAAATTCATTTAGAAACGATATGGAAATTTGGAATTTAAATTAGAAACGATATGAAAATTTGAAATTTAAATTTTGGTCGTGCATATGTAATTTGATGTGATCCCGTTGATATATTTGTCATTTTTTTGTATGAACATGTTTGAAATTGATGGTTTGCATTATTTAGAATTACTTCAAAATCATATGGATAGGTTGGATTATTTTCCAAAAAAAAAAGGGGGCATTTTGAAATTATTAGTTTGCATTATTTTGAATTATTGCAAAAATCATATTTAGAACTACTTACAATTATTCAAAAAGAAATGTCCACATTTTTGTTGGATTGTTTTCAATTTTTTTAGTTTGGATTTTTTTTTGGACTATTTTCCAAAAACAAAAATGGGGCATTTTCAAATTGTTAGTTTGCATTATTTAGAATCATTGCAAAATTATATTTAGAATTGTTTGCAATTATTTCCGAAAAAATGTCAACATTTTTGTTGCTATTTTTTATTTTTTTAGTTTTCGCGGCTTTGCCGCGCTCGTGGGCTAAAATTTTGAATTGTTCGATCGTAAAATTGTTAAAATTCAAAAATTGTCTAGGTTGTGAAGTTGTTCAAATTTTTGAAATGTCCATATTCAAAAGTTATTCAGATCTGGAACCGTTGATTTTTAAAAAAAATACATGTGTAAATTGTTTAGTTTTTGGAATTTGTTAAAATTGGTAACTTATTTGTATGTGAATTTGTTTTTTTAGTTTGTTAAATATTTGAATTTTGTAGGAATACACGATTTTAGTATATGCAAAATTGAATTTTGATCGTATTTTGAATTATTGTTTTTCCATATCTGTAGGTTCGAAATACTGTTGTAGTTATTGTTCAAATATTTATAAAACATTTTCGCATTAATATTTTTTTCGTGTTTATATATTTGTTTCATATTTTCCTGACGAACCAGCGAAAATAAGTTGATTAATTAAAATTTATAAATACAGAATGGCTTTAGGTTGTTTCCAAATATTTTTCAAATTGGAATGTTCCAAAATGTATGGATTTTAACACAAACAAATTAGATTTATTTTTCTGAACATTTTGATATATAATTCATATTTTTCTGATAAACCAGTGAAAAGATATTGTTTTTTGCAAATTTAATGTTTTTTCTGGATTTTATATAATAAACCGGGCCCACATGTCAGGGTTTTTCTATTTTTTAACCATTTTCCGAAATTCCACAGTCGCTGACAGGATGGGCCCACGCTGACGTCGTACTGACATCAGCAATGGCGCGGACGGATCTGGCCGCGGATCCGCCGGCGACGGCGCGGCCGCTGCAGTGCGTTCTGGGCCGCGCGGCTCGACGCGTTCGACGCGCCTCGACGCAGGCTGCCAGAAGGTGGCGGCGCCGCCCCTTCTGGGTCGCCAGAGCGTCGCCGGAGAGCCGCAGACGCGGCGGAGGACAGCGAGCATGGCGGCCGCGATTTCGGCGAGATTCGGGCGTCCCAGCACCTGATCTCCGGCGAGGAGGGAGAGGCGGAGGCGGCGGAGCTCGCAGTGGCCGTGGATTTGGCCGGGGAGGCGTGGAGCGGCCGCGATGCGCGGCGGCGGCGATCTCGGCGTCGCGGAGAGAGAGAGGAGGGAGGGGGGCTGTGGCGATTTTTTTCACGAAGGTCCCTGAAGTTTTTTATTTGCGTTTCAGTCCTCCCGCGATCACAGACAGGTCCTTCCGCGGGTTTTTTTTTGAAAAGTCCGCGGCGACCGGCGCGTGACCGGGCCACGCGGCGCGCTGCCATTGGCAGATATTCGGGATGTACAGTGTTCCGCGCGACTGGGGCGACGTGGGCCTATCCTGGCCGTCGATTTCGTATCGGACGGTTGTGGATTGCCCGCGACGTGGAAGGCCGGAGAGGGGCGGGATTCTGCGCCCTTTTATATATAGTAGAATGCATGCATCTCGCCCAGCCACATATTTCGTCACGAAATATCTGCCAGATAGAGAAATGTAGACTGCTGTTTTCCATTGGAGGTGTCAAGAAAAGCATCGCTTCCATCACGCCGGCGAACGGCCGGCCGGTACCATCGTCATTCTACAGTCTACACGCACGAGCTGCAGATCAAGGTAATGTTATGCGCGTGCAGAAAGAAGAGCGTGGCGGCCGGTGGAGCCAACAGGACGGCTCCGGCGTGCCTTAGGTATTTTAGAACAGCAAAGCGCGCGCACGCCCGTGGGTGCTATGTCCAGAACAATCGAACAAGAAAGCATGAGTATTAAATTTTTTAAGGGTGAACGCATGTGTATATATATATATATTAATTAACGGTTATTCTAATATGGAGATGCCCAGGAAGCTATTAGGTACGGCGTCTATCTTTTCCTTATACGTGGTGTAGAGTGACCAATTCCTCTATGCACGTGGAGAATATTTTCATCATCCAAAAATTCAAAATAAATTATCTTTCAAACCGTTAATCTTCGTTTTCACTGCTAGTTTCGTCTCGTCGAGTACTTTAAAATAAGATCTCATCTTAATATTTTTTGATGAACTTTTTTTTATCGCTAGTTGCCAGGTTATAATACTTTAATTACCATATTACAGGTTAACAGTTGCCAACCAAATAATTCATAGTTACCAGCTAATTTTTACATTTTTTTTGTCATAGCCACGACCTACATGTTCAAAAGTGAGTTTTTTATCGATACTATACACGTAAAATATGAAACTACCACAAAATAAGATTACCTTGGTGAGTAGCACAATTCAATAAACCAGGCGACCATTTGATTTTAACTTGGTAACCAACTTGGCAGTACCTGGTCACTAAGTGAATATAGTCTAGCAACTAGGGTCGGAAAAAAACTTATCAAAATATATCAATATGAGATCTAGTTTTGAAAATCTCATCGCAACAAAGCCAACTGTGAAAACGGATGAGTTTTGAATTACGATATAAGAGATAAAACATTTAAAATTTTGAAACCAAAAGGAATCTACGTACATGTTTGCATGCATGCATGCATGGCATAATTACCATATTATGTCTGTGCCCACGGAAAACAAATCTAGGCCGGACACATGCCCTTATTAGCACGGTCCATTAATTAATAATAGCTCAGTCACCGTAGCTGCGTCAACATGACAAGCTGGCCCGTTTGGAGAAAAGGTAGATTTGATCATCCCTTCAAAATTTGAACAAACTATTCAGCCTTGAATGGGCGAATCGAATCTAACGACACGAGCATCGCGGTACATTTTTCCGTTTTTTTGCGGGACTCTACGTATCTTATATATATTTACTAATTGGAGGCTCCCTACAAAGTTCCAGGTTAATCCTCGTGTAAAAAGAAATTTTATCCGTCCGATTAGCTCCCAAGTCATCATTTCTAATATATTTATCAATTGGAGTGTCCCTACCAAGTGCCACGTTAATCCTCGCGCTGCTGTCACAATCGCAATTCTCAAACAATGTGTGTGGTTGCTTATATTAATTAAAGTTGTGGTTAAAGCAATGTTCTAATTGTGGCTGCTTCTATGTAGGGAAAATATCTAGTGATCCCACATCTCATATGCTATCATGATACCATTTCTTAAAGCTCAAATTTTGAAGTTTAAAAAAATACCGAAATAAATGGTGGGTGTTCACAAGATGTGTGTTTACATTTCCTAAATTGTTTTAGAACCAATATGCTCATTTCATAAAAATAAATAAATAAATCACACGGCATCTTTGTGTATCAATGGACAGTACATTGAAACCGTGAACAATTATTTCAAATAGGCTTAACATTATTTCTCTTTTTGGACATTTTCATACAGAGTATATTTTGGAAGTTAAAACATAATATAATATTCATGAGCTTTAAGTATTTTCGTATAGTTCAAAACATTGTTCAGGAGTTTAAATATGTTCGTAACAGATGAAAAAGTGTTCATACAAATAAAAAATGTTCGCATGATTTTAAAAAAAATCGTTAGTTCATAAAAACTGTTTGCACAGTTATAAAAACTTGTTCGCGAGTTCATAAACAAAGTTCATGTGGTTATTTAAAGATGTTTGCGAGTTAAAAAATAGTTCACAAGATTAAAAAAATCAATTATCATACAATAACATCCGAAAATCATATATGGAAAAAATTAGTAAATTTAAAAATTGTTGACGCATTTGAAAAAATGTTCACGGATTTAAAAGATGTACATGACTTTTTAAATGCCAGTGTATCCCAAATTAAAAAACTCATTTCAACAAGTGTTCACAAATTTAAAATTGTTCATGAGTTCAAAATAATATTTACATCATTTAAAAATATGTATTTTTTATAAAATCACTTAACATACGATAAACGATATTATTCATATGTATTTGGAAAATATAAAATAAAAGATGAAATAAGAAAAGTAGAAAACAAAAATAATATTATTTCTATATTCAAATACATCAAAATTAATATAATTTCTTGATTAGTGGTTCAGCTATTGAACCGAACAAGCGGCCGGACTAGCGAACTGATGAACCGACAGCCTAACCGGTTCGATCACCGGTCCGATTTTTAGATTATGTCCCTAGGTGACGCTATGGGCGTCAAATAGGAATTTCAACCCATGCCCCCAACCGGGTGTGAACTGTGGATTGAAACTGTTTGTAACGGACTTGTTCAGGCCCATAGCCGACCATAGCCACACATTTGCCATGAGAACCGATTTTTTGGGAGAGTCAGGCCATTAACACCTGAACTAAACGAGGCCTAAAGCAAAAGCCAACCCAGCACACCCGGTCGAGCTAAAACCATTCCATGGTTATGCCCAGCCAGCGAGACCTCATCGAATTAGAACAAAACTAGAAGTATTAGGCGCGCTTTGCTGCGCCCATTGTTTATTGGCATCGCCATGTTTCTTATGTTTATAATTGTTTGTCCTATTTTCTGCGGTCAACTTGTATTTGTTAATTTTGGGCTACTATAGAACATAGAATGATGCACTTCTTCACACCAACGATTACCTACAACACTATTAAATCAATTTGATATCTTAGACATAGTACATTTATAATCAACATACAAAGATATTTAGTGAATCTTTATTATTTTATCAAGAGTGTCTAACCAGCATCTAGCTGATTTTCAGTTCATTATTAGTCGGTTTTTGTCCTTAGCATATGTAGGACCAGACAGTGCAAAAGAACCATTATGATGTAGAGTGGATCATATAGACAAAAGGTGATGCAGAACTGAAAATGAGCTAGCTATATGCTAGCAAAGGTGTTTACTTATTTATTATGAACATCACTTTGAGGATCATTAATTCCATGTTCTGGGACAAGGTAAAAATGCACAGCGGTATTTTCCTTTTCTGAATCTCGCTCATCCTAAGGAATGGTATTTTCTTTCAAATCTTACTTACTCTAAGCATTACGCTCCTTTATAGAAAGTGATAAAGGACTCAACTTTTTTCATTTGCATTCTTTTAAAACCAACAACACAATATATATAGTGCACCAAATTAAAGAACATCATGGTTTTCCCTAAAATGAAACAATAGCATGGTTCGCAAAGATCACCAAGCTTACCGCATTAATAATTTCTCGAACCTAGATACTCCAATTTGCATTGCTTGCATAACAAAAACAAACAACTCAGAAGAGAGTTGGCATTGGTCGAAATTATTCTGGTGCCTATGTCCTCAGAAAGTATGACTTTAACAACAGATGTAAGAGCAACCCTTCCAGTACCATACCATCCCACAAAACCATCTTCATCTGTGCAAGTCCAAAATCATCAATTACATAACTCCAATCAGTTGAAAATGGATCAGTGTGTCGAAACAGCAGGCATATTACATACATATTCAAACAGCAACATGTGATAGAGTGTAGACACAGATGATACATCATAGAATGCAATATTTGTATATTCTTTTGAGTAGGATCCCAACATTTGCAAAAGCTCCCTTGTGCGGCATCTACACTGACATCGAATATAAAATCTTCTTCACTGCCAAATGAATCCTTGAAATGCTAAGGAAATAGAATAAATAACATGCAACATGGAACTTGAGACAAAAACATTCAACATGGAGACCGGAGCCATTGAGCCTAGACTTCTTAAATATAATTGCACGTAATATGTACATTGTCATGGGATGAAAATCAGCCACAAGGGCATAGTTCTGGTGTTCTTTTATTGACCTATAGATGGAGAGAGTGTACAGAGGGGACATATAACTTCGATGCAAGGGCAGATTGAAATGAGCTCACCACCGACCTAATAGCAGCATTTAGTTTATCTATACAAGTATAAAATTACCCTGGGCACAACCACAAATATTCAAATGTATTTCTCTACTAAAGCCCACACATATAGAATGATACCTAGCTTAAGGATCAAAGTAATTAGAAAACAGAACTGGTAACCGAGTCTCAGCTAATAATAGACATACAGGATACTAATACAGTTACATGTACCATAGATCACAGGAATCACAAGCAATTGATGTATCTAGAGTTGAATCATCCTCAGCTGCCACAAGTCCACTCCGAATCATGCAATCACCACCATCCAAACAAACTACTGCCTGAAAATGAAAAAAAACAGCAAGCCACGTATCATTTTCAGGAGATAGTGAATATGTTTGTTTGAAAATGAAATCATGAAGGCTACATGAATATTGTTACTTCTGTATCGATATAGTATGATGCAAATGAAACTGAGTTGCTTTCGCCTTGCACATACCAATCATCATCATCAGTGCACAATAAGGAGAGCATAGGAAAAGTAATGAAAATATACTTTATTTTATTTCTTCAGGCACCAGTTAAAAAAATAAATTCGTAATATGACATTCATGGACCAAATGATATGGCACAAATTCGCAGGCAAAAAAGTATTACACACAAGCATATAAAAGTAAACCAGCTACGTTTTCAGCCTAACATGGTCAGTGACTCAAGCGCCAGCTTATGGCTAGCATATCTGACCAAGGAAGGGCTTCCACAGTAGCACTATGGTTTAATGAATAAGAGTATTTTCTCTACTAAACTGATAATGGATACACAACTCACAAGATGAAAGGCCCCAAAAAAATGGCAGCAAGAATAAAATATCAAGCTTTGAACTAAGATATGTTCAAACTGACAGTACAAGTCCTTGTGACCTTACCTTGTTAACCGGTGATTTCCTTCATTACCAGCTCTAGTACTTTCATATACCTTCAATAAAATGAACTGTTATATTTCAATGCAGGTCTACCTCTTTACTCTTGAGGCATTGTGCCAAGCGTTTCCATTGAATTTCTAAGTGGTTTTAGCACTCCCTTTTCAAGAAAGATTGCCAATACTGACGATATGTTTTACTTACTGGAGTGCATCTTATATGCTGAAATTCAATTTTGCAGAAGGGGCAGCGATTTGTGATGGCAGACCACTTGTCTATGCATGTATAAAAACCTGTTACATGATCAGTTATCTATTTATTACATTGAGTCTTAAGCAAATCACGTTGCGCTCGGTAAAAATTGAAGGTTTGAGAAAAATCCACAAATGCAGGTAGCTAGCTATAGAACCGTGTGGTTGAGCCGAGCCGTACCAGTGTTGGCAACCATCCCAGACTCCTTTGTCCATGACGATATCTGGACAAATGCCGCAAATTTCATTCCCAAACGTATAATTCTCCTGCAAATAATAGTCTGGACAGCAAGTCAAAAAATAACAGTGGTTTGGACAGATGGTTAAAGCAAGTACATAACTATGCTAGGAAACAAGATCTCGAGGTTCGAAAAGGAGATATTGATTATATAATTTGTAATTGTCTACTCAGTTGTGAACATAAGTGTGGATTCTCAACTTTCTCGTGTCCTAACCATTTCCAGGTACTTAGATTTTCTCCCATGGAACAGAGTGGACGCAGTACCAGATCATCAATCTCCTCCTGCGGTTCACTCCGTTGCCAGTTCACATCCATTTGCATCAGCATCGACATCACTGATCAGCAGCAGGCAGCGGATGCTAAGCTAGCTTTCTCTCACACGGGAGATCCTGTAAAATGCTTGAGCAATATGTAATCCTGGTCAATTGATATTGTAGTCAACATGGTTATTTGACATAGTATTTGGGACACATACAAGGACGCTTGCCATGAGAGGCGATTTGCTACTCACATGGGTACCTACACACCATGCCATTACACGTTGATGTAAGCCGTATATACCTGTTTTGGATTGATATTGTAGTAGAGTAGCGATTTTTGGTGTACAAAACTGGTTTCGGAATTTCAAAAAAAATATTTGTTGGTCCTCTTTTTTAGGGTTGACTTTTTCGTTGACTTTTTCATTGACTTTTAGAAATAATTATCACAGTCAGGATATGACTTGAAAAAATTTCAAAATACTTTTGAATAATCCTAGTAACTCTAATGTTGAGATCCCCACTCTTTTGAGTATTCTCTTTGTTTCCGTGACGTATACGAATTTTTCAAACTAGGGTGTGTAGGTACCCATGTGAGTAGCGGCTATTTTTCCCGTTTGCCATTCATGGTTAGTCTAGATGAGCTTCGGAGAAAAATCAGGATCAGTAGGGTACAACAAGAGCAAAGTAAGGAGATCCATCAGAGCTCCACGATACACCAAAAATGGAAAGACGGCAATGCTTCTACGCGGCATGAAAATTAAAATACTCACACAGCTAAAGCAAGAGAAAGTCACTCGAAGCAAAGCAGATCACCCTAACTCTTCCATGATAAGATATTATAGGAACTCATGAAGCAATAGTCTCGCTTACTCACATTCAACTGCAGTTTCTTGTTTCAGCCGAGAAGGCATTCACCACCAATATATTCATATGCTCAATACCAGATTCAGAGTAGAAAATGAGGTGCATGTAAAGTCCGACAAAAAATGAATCTAAAATACACTGATTTGCCCTCAAGTAACAACTACTATGAAATAGAGAAGAACAACCTTGGCATTGTAGTTTACATGTTTCCCTATTTATATTGCAGTGCTAATTTCCTAAAGTATAACTTAATATTTTAGTATTGTATGTTAACGGAAAACTACATTGCCTTGCCTTGGTAGGCCCTAATTAATAGGTAATAATTGAATTAGACAAGATATATTATGAAGTCAGTCTTAATAAAATTTGCATAAGGGAATCAGAATAATATTTTGTTGTTCTTCTTTCTTTCTCTGGTACATTATGTTCCACTGTATCTGAATGCCATAACCAAATTTAAAGAATCCTATCTCAACTTCACATATACACATCCTAGGCATAACGACACATATGATCTATGGCTTACGCGTCCTTCTATTTTTCTAGACGATGGCCCTTGCTGCATAGGCATGGTGGGTGTCGGGTAGCTAAAACCCGGGGTCTAATAAAAACTGAACATGATAGAAGCTATGTAATTTCGTAGCTACTCCCTCTGTTCCGATGCTTTTATTGTCATGTAGAGAGAAATGAACAAGTACAAATCTGTAGTATTAATGGCGGCAATTAAAAGAGAACAGAGGAAGTACTCATTAAGCTACAAAGATATATTTAGTGAACAACTATTATGCTACTCTGATTCTGCGGCACAATCTTGCTGCAGCACTAATACAGCATTTTGTTGCTACCAGAGGGAGTGTGGCGGCCTGTGGGGTCGATACATACAAGAACCCCAACGTTGATCTAAGATAACAAACACCAACGCAGGATAGTACTCCATCAGATCCAACCGTAGCACTCCACATGACGAAGGTACCCTGAACAAAGTGACACGAACCTTCAGATCCATCAATTGCTGAAACTATCAAACTACAGAAGAGTAGGCAGGCACCTTTTTACAGGTTCATCCACCCGGTGACAAGATCACAAGACCCTCTTTCCACTGCCGTAACAATCAACACATTCCAAAAGACAGCAATTTCTACTGCTCAATCGGACAACCATAAAGAACGACCATTGCAACGGAAATGTTTGGCACAATGTTGGTCATCAGGATTCATCAACGCTGCAGCGAATGTGAGCACAAATGCCGTGCTAGGAACACCAGCATGCCTAAGACCGTGCTTCTCCCAGTGTTGCATCAATTAGCTCTAAGGCTAGCATGGCTCAGGAAGCACACCGTGCTTCTCCCACCAGAATCATACCTCCAAAAATCAAGGCAAGAGGAATTTCCTTACATTTTTTTTTTTTTTTTTGAGCAGCAGCTGCGATCTGGTCGCACATACACCATCTTCTCTTCATCTCCTACCACATCTGGCCGAAGATTCTTTAACATTGAGACTGGGAGGATGCAAGGGGATCAAGACTACCTTGTCGCTGGCTCGAGCGAGCAAGATTGAATTAAAATTAGGCTGAGAGAATGACGGAGGGGGAGGGGGAGTTGGAAGGCGACGGAGCCTTATAGAGATCCCTGTCCAGCGCCGCCGCACCGCATCCACACCGACAGCGCGGCAAGGGCTCTTCGGGCCTCCCGCAGATCCTGCGTCACCTGCTCTTTCAAGGTCCGCGCCTTGTCGTCGTCGGCCATGACTCGCTGGGGAGATGGAGAGAATGGGGTGGGGGTGGGGAGGTGGGAGGGGGGGGGGGGGGGGGGGGGGGGGTAGACGGACCTTGTTTACGGTCGGGATCGTGGAAGGCGATGGAGCCCTAGAGGTTCGCCGCCGGCCACTGGTGACGCGGCGCACGGCGCGGGAGGCCTCCTGCACGACCTGCTTCTCTTCAGGGTCCGCGCGCCGTCGTCGCCATCCATTGCCTTGCTGCATGGGCTACCAGCTCGCCGTCTCCCTCGTCGCCGTCACCGGCAACCAGCGACTCAACCTGGCGCCGCCCTCGCCGTCCTGCGCCGCGACGGCCCGGTGGGGGACGTGGACGAAGAAGACAACGAGGGCGCTGGGCCGCTCCTCGGGAGCAGGGAAGCGCGGGCGGAGGCGGCGGCCGGAATCGGAGGGCGGCTGTGATTTGGGAAGAGAGATGGAGAGGCAGGGGTGGGGCTCGGGAGATGTCGGTGCGCTGTGCATCCGTCGAAGGTGCGAGGCCTCGCACGCCCACGACGAAAGGAGGTTGGCTGCGATGACACGCCGTGTGTCGGTCAGGGTCAACGAACCGTCTTACTGTAGATCTTGCCACTGACAGTGGGGCCCAAAAAACGTGGACGCACCACAGATCAGGAAAACCAGTGAGCTTAGATGTTGTAAAGATGCCCCTGTCTGCTACTGCCACCATGGAAAGCAGAGGTTAGCCACCAGTGCCCTTCTATTCATTGCGACGCAGCCTGAGAAACCTGCCGCTGTGTCCGGGATAACGACCACAAGCCTACAAGACTTCTTGCAGAAAATAAAGCCTCCAACTCGAAGACGAGGCTGCACTGATTAAGTAACCATATATACACTTCCCGTTTAGCTAAGTACTACTATACTCCAAAGAATCAGAGAGAAGTTACGTGGCTGCTTCGTCTCGCCATCAATCATGGCCTTGTGCTGCCCTCCGTCCACGTATACCTCCCAAAATGCCTCGTCATCAAACTAAGTTGACAACCTTGATATGGACCAATCTTCGGAATAAAGATAGTGTGAGAAAAAAGGTGTGCGAAACGGGTTGGAACAAACGACTCAGTGGCTGTTACATTATGGACGTACATACCTTCATGATGTTCATTCACTGAAGAGGAAGTAATGGAAGGCTGTCTTTTGTGCGGCAAAACTTGAAATGGTGAAAGTGTATGATATCAAGGAGTGTACCTATTTACAGGGTATTATGTGAAAACTTGGCTTTGCTGAAAATTGGATCTCACTTATTATGAGGTGTGTGATAACCGTGAGTCTTGGAAAGTCATCGTTTGTGGAAGAGAGGTGATTAAGTTCGTAGTATAGGAACAACAATGAGTCAATGACAACCTTATCTAGGAAAATCAATGGATCACAAGGTGCTTGGCCTGAAGTCTTTAGTACCTAATGAAGATTAAGTTCTAAAATTTGTAGCTGTGCTCATTGATCAAGCCTCTGGACAATGGTATGCGAAAATAGTCAAAAAAATCTATCAACCAGATGTTGAGGCGGTTTTTCGCCTACCGTATGTTGGTAGAAAATATGGCCCATTCGGTATGTTGGTGACCGTTTTATCAGCAAATTGTTGGTAAGTTGGGAAGGCATAGAAGTAGCGGCTAGGTCGGGAACACCGAAGATGATTCTTCAAACTGATTGCAGCTCTTTGGTTTAATTTGTGGCGGGATGAGGTACATTTTTTTCGAATTGAAGGGCCCCGCCCCGATTGTTTTTAAGGGAAAACGCTGACGCAGTTCCTTATTAATTAAATCACACTTACATCGTCAATTAACAGCGATATTATTAAATCGGGCGGATCCTCAAACCAAACATTCAGTTGAGAATCACACGCCTTAGCTAACAAATGAGCAACAGAGTTTGCATCTCTAGAACATAAAGTAAAATCTACTTTTGTAAAAGCCGTAGCCTGAATGCATATGTCTTTAATGATAGGCGCTGGTACCATAGCCGTAAACCCAAATGATTGGATCATCTCCAAGCAATCAGATTGGATCATCGGTTTCTCCCAAATGATTTGCCAAGTATAAGCCATTCCTGATTGCCAAAGCCTCCGTTATCGCTGCATCAAAAGCAAACTCCACCGGATTATTAGATGATGCAAGGAAATTACCTTTATCATCACGAATCACAACTCCAGTTGATCCTCTCCTCGTATCCTGTTAAAGGCTGTGTCGACATTAACATATACAAAACCCTCCCTCGCCTTCATCAATGTACTCTCCTTCCCTCTTCGTCTTGGATTAGCTGCACCCTTATCTAGGAACAACAATGAGTCAATGACACCCTTATCTAGGAAAATCAATGGATCACAAGGTGCTTGGCCTGAAGTCTTTAGTACCAAATGAACATTAAATTCTGAAATTTGTAGCTGAGCTCATTGATCAAGCCTCTGGGCAATGGTATGCAAAAATAGTCAAAAAAGAAAAATCTACGAACCAGATGTTGAGGCGGTTCTTCGCCTACCGTATGTTGGTAGAAATATGGTCCATCAGGTTTATGCCACACCCATATCCCAGCCACTTCAATCACGAGCTTACAAATCCTCCCCACCAGGATGAGATACTAGTAAGGACTGAAGGAGCACATATTATGAGTGAGATTATGGATTTGTGCTCAAGCTTCCAGGACTTAATGCTTCATTTTGTAGGTCGTGATGCAAATAAAGCAGTACATAGGTCTGCCAAAGAAGCTTCAAGCGTTTCAGGTTCTGTTTGCTTCTATGTAATACCTAGATTTCTAACGGATGTGATTTATCTCGTTCAATACATGTAATCTTACACTATGTATGTGTGGAATAGCTAGAAAGTCTTATATTTTGATACGGATAGAGTACTTGCGGAAGGAGGGAGCACAAGATAACACGGGCGATTGATTTTGGGAACTTGGGATACGGCAAAACATCGCACATGGTCGGATCGGCCTCGCTGATAATACTAGTGGTGCTGAATCTTCCATTATTAATGCTGTTCATGTCCAGTGGAGCGACTCTACTGCTCACGGATCGCGAACGCAATGATTTGGACGCACCCACGTAGCAACATCTCGCACTAACAGGCCCATAAGTAAAGCTACTACTATTTGATTTGTTCACATCACATGCACCCCTTCTTATTTCCTCTCCCCTTTGCCTTCCTCGTTCCTGACCTTATAAGCTTATCAATCTCGGTTCCTATCCTAGAATGTACGTGCGAACTATGTATTCTCGGTAACTCCCTCGACAAACAAGAATTTAAGCAGAAAAGTCCGAGCGGATCATGGGCAACGCCATTGGAGGGAAGCGGCGGCGGACGGCGCGGGTGATGACGGTGGACGGGACGACGTACAAGTACCGGCCACCAGCGGCCGCGGCGGCGGCGCTCCGGGACCACCCGGGATACCAGCTGCTGGAGTCAGAGGACGTGAGGCGGCTCGGGGTGCGTGCGCGGCCGCTCGACGACGACGCGCCGCTCAAACCCGGGAGGCTCTACTTCCTGGTGGCGCTGCCCCGGCTGGCCCGCGCGCCGCGCAGGACGTGGTCGGGCCCGCTCCTCCACGTCGACGGCGCCGGGGAGCGGCTCGAGAGGCTGATGCTGTCCTCGCGCCGGTCGGCCTCGGATGTGGCCGCGGCGGTGATGGCGGCGTCCCCGCGGTGCTCGTCCGTGGAGGCCGCGGCGGACGGCGCGGTGCGGCTGCGCATGCGGCTGCCCAAGGCCGACGTGGCGCGGCTCCTCGAGGAGAGCCGCGACGCAGCCGACGCCGCCGAGAAGATCATGCAGCTCTGCATCGCCAGAGATCACCGCTCGGCGCCGGCCACGCCCTTGCTGCCGCTCCCCCTGCCGATGCCGGCGCTCGTCTCGTCGGACAAGAAGCACGCCGCCGGCGGCGGCAAGAAAGAGGTAAAAACTCTCTCTTTGCTCCAGTTTTTTGCGGGAGAACTATTTTGTTCCGTTTCGCTACCGCACATCAATTTAGTTCCATGCCAGATTCCTTCGGAAATGCTTCATTGCATATCGCGCATACAAATTTGAATTGAGTAGCTAGTTTCAGCTTCATTCCTTTCTTGGTTTGGCGACGACTATCGATCGTCCTAGTTAATTAGTGGCCATGAAAAATCAATTAGCTAGCGCCATGCACCATGAAAGTATCTTCATGTCATGTGCATGATCCGCTGACTTCTCCATCCCATATCCCACTTGAGCAAGAAGTTGAGTAGTGCTCCACGTGCATGGTTGGGCAACAAAGCGGTGCAAAGTAGTGATCCATCGGACGGTAGCTTTCCGTTCCTCTAAAATCTCATACCTCAAAAGTGTTGGGTCCTGAAAAACGTTTTTTATGGTACGAAACGAGCCACGACAGAACACATACCATAAAAACATCCATTTTTTCTTTCTTTTTCTTCTCATCTTTTTCTCACGAAGTTTCTAATGAAACCAACTCCTACCGTTGCTCCTCCTACTTCGGCCACCACAACCCCTCCCTTCTCCGACATGCTCTTTCCCCCCTTCGGTCGTGGCCTTCGCCGGCCCAGCTTCCCCGCGCCGCCTCCGCCATGGTCGCCCCCGCCACCGGCATGGCCGCGACCTTGCCGGGCCTTTTCCGCCTCTGGCCTGGCCAGCCTCGCTCCGCCTCGGCCCTGCCTCCTCCCGTGGAGGTGCTCCGATGGAGGTTACTTGACCGTAGAGCTCCCATGGAGGTGTTCATATGGATGGGCTTAAAATTGTCCGTATTTCGATCCATCTTTGTGAGGAATCGGTCGTAATCAGGGTGGCTCGCCAGAAATTGCTGAGGATTTGGCCGAAATCGGAGCGCCCTTACGGGATTTTGGCGCCGGTCCAGTGACGGTTGGGCTAAAGTTTCCCTCCCGCCAACCGCCGTATGGCTTTTCAGTTTACCTAAAAAATTCACTCAAATCCTCAAAACATGAGGTATTGGATTCTCGTTTTTAAGTATACCTAAAAAGAATTACGGTTCAACCTGATTTGCGTATCTATTATTCGGTATACTTTTTTGCTCAAAACTGTAAGCAAATGTTATTTTGCGCTTTTGGCCCCTTTTGCGGGATCTGCTTGCTAGAGATGCTCCTAACAGTTTAACTGACGAGAAGGGAAAGGGAGGCAACGTATCGTATGCTGCTAGCCAAGAACAGTTTGGGTGATGTGGCCATGCATGTGGCGAAGGGGACAGGCACCATGGGAGTACTTAGTACCACCGCTAATACCGTATACTGTAGTACTGCTTAATGAGGCGTTGTATAGTTGTATGATTGATGTGAGTCGTCATCTCCAACCCCGCAAATTCAGGAGGAGCAACTGGGGGTCCATTTCAGGGCCTCGGGGGCATGGCCATTGAAGCACAGGTGAGCAAGTGGTCTTTTCCTATCTATCGTCTTGCCGGTGTGGCATCCCTCTTGTCGGCTTGACAGCCCAGAAGCTTAATTAAATCGCGCATTGTTCTAAGTATAGACGTTGATCACGTGGCACCCGTGGATTGTCTAGGACTTGATTATGTCACTTCCTTCAATTCATATTAATTGTCGCAGATTTAGTATTGCTTTGTATTAAATCTGTGACAATTAATATGTATCGAAAGAATACCTAGCTTTGTGCGTGTTGCCTGTCCATGTCCTAGCCTCTGTTTAACAGTTCGGTAGCTTTCCGGTTTAGTCATCCTTTTTCCTTCTATTTTTAGATGTACCGAGAACAACTTTTCAAGATGTACTCATTTACGCAGTGCATAATGCATTCATGGTAACCACAAAATTGCCCCATATGTATGTGTGATTATAGACCGCTTTTGAGAGCAAGGTGAGACTTTACAAGGTGAAACGATCAAGTACGTTCTAGTGCACTACGTGCCAAGCATGTGGTTAGATCCTGAACTCTGAAACTAAACTAACTTCTTTAAGCAAGGAACTGAACTAACTTAAACTAAGCTAACCACCATTTAGCGCGCGAATCGATCGAGACAATGGCTCGTGCTAAAGATGGGTTTTATTGCAAGCGTGGACTTGATCACCAGCTAGCGTGTGCGCAGAAGCTTCGGTGGCATGCATGGTTCCCAAGGTACATACAGCTAGCGTCGCGTCAAAGCATAAAACAAAGCATTTGCTATAGTTTCCATGCTGCGATCCACCGAATATATATAGTCTTGGATAGATATCATGCTTCCCAAGAGTTGACATATAGACGGCACCATATATATGGTGTAGTATTTCGAGATTCGCGGATAACCCTTGTATAGATATCTAAGATGTGACCTGAAATTAGTTCTTCAGTTTTCTTAGGACGTTGCAATACTTTTGTTGCGATGTGACATTAGATTACTCATGTGCAATGATACTCCTTACACATCTATGCCACCGGATGTCTAGTGTTCTCAAATGTTCAGATGCCACCGGACAGAGCATTATGCCATTATCTCTCTCAGTACGTCATTTGATTCGACTAACCAGATATTTCAGTGAATTGGACAGACATAAAACTGCTTATCTTGTTCTCGCAACGAAATCAACGCATGCCATTGTTGCTTTGTCCGGACAATCAGGCTTCAAGATCGATAGGAAGCTTTTGTTTCAAGCAAAATCCTAAAAGCTGCCGCGACCACAAAGCCATGACCTTGATTCGTGCCTAGATTCATAAAAGCAAATCTATAAAGTCGATTTCTAGAACACTTTGTGGTTGCAGCAGCAGGAGCACGTACCATTTCCTGTTCAGCTTCTTTTCCACTACGAACTGAGAGAGATAATGGCATAATGCTCTGTCCAACTGAACCAACTACCTGTTCCATGATTAGATTAAAAAAAAAAGAACTAAAAGGAGATAAAATTTGGTGTCTGAATCTTTCTGAACACTTTGGTGTGCTGATTTATCTTTCCGACTTCCTTTCAGAAGAAGGCAAGGTTCGAGGCCGTGCCAGACGAAATCATCTGGTTCTGATTCGTCGAGATCACACGAGCTCGATTGTAACAGTTTTGCGGCCCCTCCCTCACTGCCCAGTTGCCGCAGTATCTGAAGAACAATACCACGGAGCACCCATGATGCAGAGATGTGGTCTCTCGGCGAGCGTAAGAGAAATCTTTACGTGCACGCAGGTTGGCCGGGAACACGAGAAGCTGCATGTGAAATCAAGAATTGCTTCCTGTCTCCCTGGCCTGCAGTTGCTTGCTAGAACACCTCAGGGTTATAGCTTTCGTGTGTGTGCTCATTGTACATATTGGCTGTTTAGTGAGAATCTCCTTTTTGTTTGGATCGTTTGCCCTCTTTTCACGTGTGCGCCCACCTTGCAGCATTCATATGATTATGATCATACGTATAGACATTTGCCAATGGAGGTTTTAGCTCGGCTTTATAAATATTTTGCTAATGTGATATAGTAGTTAATCACTACAGAGTGAGGTTGTAAATTAACTGCGGACAAAAAGAGTCCCCAAGCAAAGGACCCCAAAACTGACATTTGTTCGGAATTTTTCCACTGCCTCCACCCTCTTATCCACTAAACCGGGGAAGTGGGTGGGAGAGGGGGGGGGGGGGTAGTGAGTAGCGGACATGTCTGTGTCTGCCTCCAGCCCGTCGGTCTGACTGCATGGCCCAACCTATTAGTGGGAGAGAGCCCACTTATAAGAATCCATTCTCTCTCCATCCATTGCCTCTCTATCCTCCCAAATTGAGCCGCTACCTCCCAGTCTCCTCTGACGTCTCGTGATCCCGTTAGAACTCGATGACAATGGACGGGAAGCCGGGGCCGCAAGCATCCGTCACAAGCCAAGCGCGAGCTCATCGCCACGTCACAAAGGAGATCGTGGAAGTTGTCGGCGTCGAAGTCGCCCTCGGCTAGCAACTAGCCGAAGTATTGATCGTCACGATGAACCAAGCGAGCTCGGTTCCCCGGGACAGCCTTGTGTGCGCCTCATGCTTTGACTGTGGAACATGTTTTGTTAATGGATCTGCAACATTTACATCCCTGTGTACTAATAGCTAGCCTCACCTTCTTGTTGTGACTTACACAGAAAAATTGGATCCTGACGCGTAGGCTTATTGTTTGCTCATATTTTTTTAAAGTTATGGTTATGTCCTCGAGAGCGCTTCCACATATAAGGATTGCATGGAACACATCAAAAAATTAGTGTCGGCTTCATCGATGCATATGACTGATGAGGATAGAGGTCGTACTAGTCTCTTGAAAGGGCAAAGCTATACGTTGGCAAGGTGGGGAGAGCCCTCGATCGACATCCCTTGGTTGTTGGAGCTAACTTAAATCCAAAACAATAGTCCTCTAATCTTTACAACATGAAATTGATGTGTGTTCTATATTTTTGTATATGCTTACAACATCATCGCAACATTTTTCTCATTGTGTGTCAAAACATGCAAAGAAGCATCACAGTATTCCAAAAACACTCCTGCAACAAATTTGTGTATGCAACAGATCCGCACTAGTCGCACTGGAATCCCTAAGAAGAATCATCGCAACATATGCAACATATCAAACTACATTTGTAGCAATGGAGAACAATTTGCATCATGAAGGCAACGTTTGCAATAGACCCCTAGAATCCTCATTACATGTCACCCATGTATATTTTAGCAGACGAAAAAGAGCTTGTAGCATGTCTGATAAACGTTCCCAGCATCAACACTTCGACCTCTGACCTCCCGCCATGAGCTCGTTTGTGAAAAAACTCTTGAACCCCAAGACCCGGATCTGGTGAGCCTAAGATTATCCTCCTCGACCCCCCCCCCCCCCCCCCCCCCTCATCACCGAGTTTGGTCACATGAAGAACTTCAGTAAACCAAGCTTCAACTTGGTGACCACCAAATCATGGCTGCATGCTCGAGCATTGAGCATACGCTGCTCCATGCGCTTGCTGTAAGGCTTTTCCTCCACGCGTGCTCCCGCAAGGTAAGAACTCCTCATGTCAAATCGCCGCTTGCCGCCTGCATGATTTAATAAATGGCCTCATATGGCGGTGCCCATCAATATCTATTTTAATATAAATCTTTGAATATACATACTTCTTATAAATAAATTTAATACTAGGAAAAAAGTGAGGGTAACAAATAATGTTCCATAAATGTTTACTTCTCGTCTTTATATAATATAAAATGTTCATGGCGCTACAAGTTTCATACATGTCAAAATTGATGTTTTATGTAGTTTGAAAAAATGTTTATGTATTACAAACAATAAGAACATAAACATGAAAATAGAAAAATAAAAGCAAACAATCTAAAACAAAAATAGAAAGGAAATAAAACATAACATAAAAATATAGAGAATAATAGAAAAGCGGATAGAAAATTAAATTAAATAGACATATAAAGAAAAAAGGAAAAAAATCCCTGCGTGGTCCTGGCTCGGCCCATAAATAGAAAGTAGGTTGCGGTCGCTTCCCTATTTACCGAGAATCCTATATGTCGCCCCGCAACGACGCAGGATGGTCGCGTCGCCTGAAGGATCCCGCTGATGGCCGACCCATTTGGTACGAGATTTTTTCCTGCTTTTGTTCTCTGTTTCTTTTTCTGTTGTGTTTCTTTTCTTTACTGTTTGTTTCATTTATTAATTTATTTCGAAAAAAGTTTCAGATTTTGAAAATTGTTCAGATTTTGAAAAATATTTGAAAAAAGTTTCAGATTTTTGAAAAAGTTTATTATTTTTAAAGTTGTTCAAATTTGAAAATATTCAGATTTGAAATTGTTCAGATTTTGAAAAAAAATCAAATTCAAAATATTGTTCAATTCTGAAAAATGTTCAAGTCAAAAAACATTCATATTTTGAAAATTGAAATTTGAAAAATTCAAGTTTTAAAAACGTTCAGTTTTTGAAATTTGTTCAGATTTTCATAATGTTCAGATAAAGGAAAAAATATTTTAATACTGTTAAAGAAGAAAACGAACTGTAATATTTTTGTTGGGTCGACCCATGAAGCAGTCGCTTGAGGCGACCTGGGCGAGTCGCGTCGCCTGAAAGCGAAGCTCCCCTATTTGCCGCACTCGAGGGTCCGTAAACGAAAGCCTCCTTTCATATTGATCAACGACCAGCAGGCTTATCTGGGCCTTTGGTCCATTCTTAGGAACTAACGTTCCGGTACATATAGGAATGACCCGCCCGGCCCTGAAAACAAAGGAATGACCAGCACGAACTCTAAACCAAAGTACAGAGAGGATTATTTGTTGTTCAAGTGTGCCATGCGTTAGATTAATATATGCATTCACTCGCAAAAAAAAAAGATTAATATATGCATTTGGATCTGCCAATACAGGCGACTCACAACGATTTGGTGGTACGTAGAAGTCCTCGGAAAGAAGACAAATGGCTGCGCGGAACACATGTTTACTTTCTCTAAGACTGTAGAATACCAACCATTGCGCTCCATGTAACCTCATACAGGAATAAAACAGCGTGGCAAGAAAGTTTTTGCCAAGATGCCAAGTAACCTTATAGAAAGCTCGTACGCCTTTCTAGACCTTAAAGTGTCTTGGCCACTAAGAAAGCTGAAAGCTTTGCAACCTCGGATCAAAATGCGAAGCAGGGCTCAAGATAACGAAATATGACCAGCCTGCTTAAGTACCAGCGTTGCCCATCTTTCGCCTTAACAGTTGAAGCTCTTGGGCGAACTGCTTGTATGGAACTCAATGTCATCAGAGCATGAGGTTCTGATGCAAAATGTTAAAAGTAGTACTTGCCCACCTTTTCCTAAAAGAGCTTTTGGGTGAACTTGGAACTCAAACACAACTTGAGATTAAGGCAAAATAAGGAAATTAATCCAATCAAGGAAGCAAGATGTTGCCAGTTCTTTCTCTTGCTGATCATCTTCTACCACTTTTCCGGTCATAATCGGCACCAACTTCGGCAAATACAGCTCCTCAGCACATGTCATCACACAATCAGAGAAAGCGAAAGATTCCTTGTACCCAACATTTCCGATGGCTTGTAGGTTTCTAGCCAATCCTAGTTTTCAACGAAGTTTATTCAGATAGCGATTCATCTACTTCGGAAAAATATTTATTTTTCTTCAACAACAAGAACCTTAGCTATTAGATGTCTGCTGCTTTTCCCCAAACCTGATCGCTTTATATTTCTTCACCTTTTCAGTTGCATACGGCCAGGAAGTATTAGATGCACGAGTGTAGTCATCATCTCTTTCATATTGTACGATAGGCGTGTGCATAATGGTATTTCATAGTAAAGTAATCATAATTTTGTATGCTAAGTAAATCTTGATCTTAATTGTGTTTATGTACATTACATCTGGCGATCTAAATGTCTTAATCCTGGTGTGACTTGTGATATGACAAGGATCTATTTTTTTCGTGAAAAAAAGGGGAACATTGCTGATCCATTATTTCTGCACGTCATAGTTTAACCTGATCCTGTTGTTTTCTGAAAGGCTACCTAGCACGTTGGGTGTTGTGGTGATGTCACCTCGAGGTTTTGGCCATAGAATCTCTGAATGGCTATCTTGCACAGTTTACTCTCTTGCTTTCAATACCTTTTTTCTTGGCATTTTCCTTCTTGTTCAAACAGAGCTCAAGAGATAACATTATTTTCTTAGTGACAATATCTGTGCCTAACTTTCTTTCTGAAAACAATAATGCCTGATGTTCCGCCCCTTGCATGCTTACCTCATTTTATTGGGGACTTACTTTTGTTTTAGTCTACAAATTTGGGATGCAAGAAACATATTTACTTTTGTTAAAGGAGAAACACATTTACTTTACTTTGTTGTCTTATTTTTCTGGTTAAGTAACTTTTTTTTGAATAAGTGGTTAAGTAACTTCCATGCAGATGCTTCAGGGTAAGCTTTTCACTTTCACAATTGACCTACTTTTAAGTGAATACAGAGCAAAGCTGCAAACTGTAGGGGCAGCTAAGAACTGCCAGGCTTTCGAAATTGTCTATCAGGCCAATAGACCATACGCTTAGATATTTTCTACCCAGATGGCTGACCTTTTGAATGCAATAATTGGCCTTAACGATTTGCAAGTTAATGTATTTTTGTACTGTAAGAGAATATGCATCAAGACAATGTTCTTAATTAAACCACTTGTCTGAGATTCAGACGGGACGCATCAACTTGCTGCACAGATTCAGATCAAATCCAGACTTTTCTGGGTGCCCTCATGCACATGCCAATCTTCTAACCTACTTGTGTTATTCATTCCTGATCCTGTACTACAAATTTGAAGTGTCGTGTTATCCTGAGATTCCAATGGCATCCAACATGATACATACATGGTCAGAGATCACAGAGCATCCACTTATTTTCCGATGTCCGCGCATGCAAGCAAAATAATTTTTCGGTGAGCTGATATCAGTCACCCATTAGGTTGGCAAAAAGAACTTCATAACAAGGAGGTCATACCATGAGCTCGATGAAAATGACAAACAAATGAGCTATCCGAGTCTAATCCAAGAACATTGTTTGAGCCATATAACAAATCCCCAATTGGTGATCTTGACATCCGCAACTGGACATGAGGTGACCACCAAGCAGCAAAGGAATGGCCCTAGATGATCCTGACAACCCAGGCAACCTGACCAAAATTTTGGTTCAGGAAATCCAGCTGTTGGAACTTGGAAACCCTACACCTAGGGCACAGGTTAATATCAACAGTTCAGAACCACCCAATATGGTCCAACAACAGTGCCCATGCAAGGGTCTCAAAACAATTCCCGTCATACGTACAGTTGCATGAGCTGCTCAACCATCAACTATAATAAATGGATCAAGCTCATTCCATGGCTACATTCGGTTTCCTGCAGCTCATGGAACGTGTAATGGCGACTTGAGAGAGTTGCAGATAAGGAGGGCTGGAGGACAAATAGAGAAACTTGGGATTAGATTGCAAATGTGTCCCACTCTAATGCCTGGAAGTGCTTTTTATGGAGTCGTTATATTTGTGATTTGAGTGTATGACTTTTGTGTTGGGACATCCTCCTGTTGGTGAAAAGGGTCTGAATTTTCATTAAAAATCTGAAAATTGCTGATGAGATCTTCAGCTTGGAGCCTTGGATGCTTATATTCTATTGGAGGGAGGAAAATATTATAAACTGTCATCTGTCTGACAAGTACTGTCATAAGATCATGTTCCCTATCCCAGGTGGTCTTCTTTTTTTCTTTCGAGGAATCATTCCAGGTGACTGTAACGGGAGCTGTAAAGTTGAAGGGCTGACTAGACTAGGTAGGTCGGCAGCGGCAGTTGACGTAGGAATTTCGTAAGGAAAGGAATTAGTGACAGCATGTCCAATACATGATCAATTTTAGGACATCTTAAAAATGGGATAGGGCACCAAATATGAGTTATAGGACACAAAAATTGTTTCTACCTCAGCAGATGATATAAAATATGGGCACCAGAAATGTGTTTGGTCGACTAAAAAAAAAGTGTGTATGGTTAAAGGAGGTCCCGGCCGGCAGCGACGGCCGAGGTGACGCGGATATGTCGATGGGAGCATGAACTGGCTTTGTTCACACTGGAGTTGTAGTCGGTCGCTCGCGATCGCAGTCGGGGAGAGCGACGCTGATTCGGCTCGGTGGCGGTCGAGGCGGTCGTTTTGACATATGAGCGGGGGCGGCGGTCGATACAACGTATCGAGGGGGTGGTAGGTGGATGGCCGGCGGGTGAGCCAGAATCGAACAGAAGGTGTGGCGGCTGGGAGCGGGGGTCGATCCCAAATTGGCTGAGGACGGCTAGGAGTTTGTGGGAGTCAGTGGCGGAGGAAGGCTAGGGGTCGGAGCTGATACGGCGTGGCGTGGCGAATCGGCGGCAGTGGCCGGCCGCGGTAGGGGTAATCGGCGGTGCGGTGGCGGGAGAAGATGTGAAACTTCAACGCAGAGGTTGCTGCAGCCTTGTTTTGGATATAGAGAGATGGATCAGTGATATATATTTGCATCACCAAATGCTAAAATCTGGGGCATGCTAAAGAAAATTATATCACCTTAGAGGGATGTATCATCTTCTAGAGCACGTTTTTTTGGTCTTTGGTGCCCTATAAATTATTTTTTGGGCGTGTGTCCTAAAATAGATCATCTATTTGAGATGCTCTTCTAACTTACTAGTATAGTGTTGTTGTGCGTGTGTGTTCTCGTTCCCTCGAGGGGCTTGGCCTCTCTCTCTCCCCCCCCCCCCCCCCCCCCCCCCCCCTTCGAGCATGCGCTTCCTCCTCTTCTAGCTCACCGGACCTCGCAGTCGCGTGGTGCCACCCCCTGGTGTTCTTCCTTGCTCGGGTGTAGAGGCTCTCCCATATACTTGGGCAGAACTGACGAGCGGCGTACCAACGAGGGTGTGGACCGCCTCTCGGGAGGTTGGTGTTTCTGTGGCCTTGCTGGTGGTGCTCCGGTAGCCTTGACCCAGAGCCGTTGGGCTAGATCTGGGCTAGGCAGGACCGATCTGCATATGTGGGTATAAGATATGAAGTGTTGTAGCTGGTGCTCCGAGTTGGGACTAGTGCACCGGGCTCCCCGAGGTTCGTAGGCCGGTGGTTGCGTCATGGTCTGTCTTCTTCGTTTCCTTGTGGCGATGATCGGCTTCTGGTTTTGGATGGGCCTCGGTGATAACCTTGCAATGCATGTGGCAATTGCTGGCGACGACAACACCTACATGTGTCGTTCCTCTTGTTGAAGGCGTCGCCATGAAGACCCCTAGCTCCTTTTTCTGGATTGTTGGATTCCGTCTCTCCATCCGTCCGGAATTAGTTGTCTTTGAAATGAGTGTATCTAGACGTGTTTAAGTGTGTAGATTCACTCATTTCAGCAACATCTCATTTCGAACGGAGGAAGTACAATAAAGCGATAAAAACAAATGAAAAGTTAGCAAACATATAGTGTGAAAATGAAGTAAGAAAGGGAAAAAAAGTAGTAGTAAGCACTTTTGTACTTACTAGGCAATTGACTGCGTATTGTTAGGGGTGATAAGTTTTTTTTGTCACCAGTGAGCCTTCCCGTCGCGTATGTGGCTCTACTGACCCGCCTGTTACGCTAGCATGCGTTTGTTTTGCCGGGTTAGGTTTTTCTATGGGTTTTTCATTGGAAATGAGAATAAAATGGTAAAATTTAGGTAGTGAAAAAATTAATATAAATTATGATGTTTAAATGATAGTGTGGAAAAATGAAGGAAAAGTAATTTGAGTGATTGAATCGTTGCATGTCTAATTGATTGTTACATGCCTAATTGATAGAATCAATGTTGTGTAAGGCGGGATGAAATCTTGGTGGATTGATGAAGGCTGGAAGGAAACGAAACCTACGTTTTTAAATATAATACTTCCTCCGTTCATAAAATGACGTCTCAATTTTGTCTAGATTTTACATGTATCTAAACATAATTTAGTGTATAGATATATGCAAATTTAGACAACGTTGAGACATCTTTTACTGACAGAGTAGATAGTAGAGATTGATTTAATAAGTAGTGTGTAGAGCGTACGATAAAATCAATAAAATTGAGACTAGCAGGACCGAAACCTTGTGTGTTTATCCATTAGTATAGGTTGAATGAATCAGAAAAGTGCAGGGTTGTACAAAAATTCGGTGGAGCGGAGCCTAGCAAGAAATATGTAATCTGACGAGAGTGGACCAATGGAACCCGGGCTATATGGAGCCCTTTATTTTGAATATTTTGGAAACCACAATTTTAAGTGGTAAAAAATTCTGAAAAAATTCTGCACGTAGACAATGTTGTATTCTACCGACGTGTAAAATCATAGGAAATAATACCTCGCATTTTGGGCTGCACGAAAATGACAAATCTAAAATTTGAAAGTAGTGAACAGTGCAAATTTTGAACTCTTCCAAATCTGTCAGATTTTGTCATTTTTGTGTAGCTCAAAACATGAACTATTTTGATTTGATATTTTGCACGTTGAGGGAATACAACATTGTCTACACGCAGGATTTTTTTCAGAATTTTGTACAACTTTAAAATGTGGTTTTCAAAATTTTGAAAATAAAGGGCTCACTGTAGCCCGGGTTCCATTTGTGGTTTTGATATTGACTAAATTAGTTAAGTGCAGAGAGTGATTGGAGCGGAGCCTCGCAGGAAAGGAAACCTTTGAAACACGAGACACATAATCACCTATTTATTGACATTGAATCATATCGATATTTTATGTTTTCTCTCTACGATTTTTTTGAAAATAACTTACATCATGCAATATTTCTAAGAAGCACGATTTTGTTTCCACGACAATTTCTTGAGTATTCATATTTTTTTGAGGGAAAAAAGAATACTGTAAAAAAATGTCGTGAAACAAAATTTCTTGCAGTATTCATAAGAATCACGAATTTGTTTCAGCTGGAATCCTATCGTCTTAATTTGAGTTTTGTACTATATCTTTTATAGAATATTCCCTGGTAATGTCTCGAGACTGATCTATTTGTGCACTAATCAGCCTTAAATGCAATATTTTCTCTTTATCGAAACACCCTTCCTCCGTCCGCAATTAAAGACCCCACCGTCCACTTCCTTCCTACTACCTCTCTCTCGTCATTCTCACCGCCATTGCCGAAAGCTTTTCCCCTCTCTCCCCCCGTTCCTTCTGCTCCTCCCATCTCCGAGCTCCCAACTCCTCTACAGCCATGCCCTCCTTCCTCTGCGTCGTGATCCCGCGCGTTAACGCCTGGGAAACACCTGCTGTGGCGCGCTCGTAGCGCAGCCGCACGACGGCCGGCCAGCGACCCGACCTATGCTCCCAGACCAGTCGGGCATTGGCTGACCCCCAAATGCCTCACACTAACTAGCCGCCGCTTGTACATAGACACTACCACAAAGTCGAAGAAGAAGACATAAACATAAGAAGGATTCCCCGCTCGTTTTACGAATCGGGCCGCCGCTGCCTTCTCGTCGCCGGAGAGGAATTTTAGCCTCGGCGGACGCAAAGGCGTGCACCATTTTTAGTATATCTTTGTAGGGTTTTTTGTTTCCTTAATCCTTTTTTCGGATTAAAATTCACGGTTTGCTGGCGATGGGAGTGGTGGAGTTCTCGGTTCTGGGGGCCGTGCAGAAGTTCCGATCCCTCATCACCGGCTCCACGCCCGCCGTCGACGAAGAAGCCCGCCGGGCGAGCGCGCCACCGTTGCCCGCGACGCCGCCGCGCAGCGGGGACGTATCCCCAGTGGATTCGCCGCCGCCCGCTGCGAGATCCGGTGGCAGGCGCGCCATCGCCCTCCGCCGTCAGATCTCCTCGCCGCAGCTTCTCCGCTGTCACTCTGTCAGGTAGGGCGGCATGGCTCCGGTTCCACCGCCTTGTTTTTCTTTTTTTTTGACTTGCAATGGAGGAAAAGGGAGAAGTGGGATTGAGGTTGCTAAGTGTGTGGTTTCTCAAAACAAAAACAAAAACCAAGAGAGTTTGCTTAGTGTTTTGAAATTTCATTAAGCAAATCACCTCAACATCTTAGCGTGCTAGGTGGATTATTATTAATTTAGAAGGGAAATGAAAATCCGTGACTAGATCATGAGTAGTGGAAACATGCAAGTAACTGTCAGTCTGTCATGGATAATTATGTTTGTTGACCTTGTGTTTTGTAAGCGATTAACTCATTGTGCTGATTGTTAGCTGAATCATGGATGCAGGAGAGCAGATGACGAGGAAAATGATGAGACTGGGGTTCAGTTTTTCACCCCAGGGAATGACTACTTACATGACTTCTCAGATACTGAGTCTGTTAGTGTTAGTACCGCTAATGAGCTCAATCGGTCTACAACCCTAAGCCCCTTGGAGAGCCCTACCTGGATGGCCTGGCAGAATGATGGCACACAAACGTTCAGGAGAAATGGTCGTTTCAGCCTGGATTCTCCTGATTATGGTACTAAGCGATATGGTAGTGTCACTGGCAGCTGTGTGGATGGGGACACAGCTGGACACCCAGTTGACTTTCATGCCAATATTTGGTGCCCACCACTGCCGGAAGATGAGGGTGATGACGCCGAGTCGAGACTATTTGGATTTGACGATGAGGATGATGAGGCTGAGGAGTCAAGCAATCTTCTTGCTCTTGGCTGCTTTAGCACTAACCAAACAGTTGATGTTGGCATGATCACGGACATCGCTCATAAAGAGGGTCTGAGGAATGCTGTACTTGGCCATTTTCGAGCTCTTGTGGCTCAATTACTGAATGGAGAAGGTATCGGTGTGGGGAATGATGATGGTTGCATAACTTGGCTTGAGATAGCGTCCTCCTTATCCTGGCAAGCTGCGAGTTATGTGAGACCAAATACAAAGAAAGGTGGCAGCATGGATCCTACTGATTATGTAAAAATCAAATGTATAGCATCCGGGGATCCCATTGATAGGTATGACTTTCCTGCTTTTACACTGCTATTTACATGATCATACTTCCCGGTTTCCACCTGTGAAACTCATCTGTAGTTCCTTCTATGCAGCAATCTTGTTAGAGGAGTCGTTTGTTCCAAGAACTTAAAACACAAACGCATGATCTCTGAGCATAGGAATGCGAAATTGCTCATTTTAGGGGGAGCTCTTGAGTATCAGAGGGTCACTAATAAATTAGCATCTATTGACACTATACTTGAACAGGTTTGCACTTACTATTTAGTTGCATCTTTATATTATTGATGTTATGTTTCATTTGCTAAAGAAATGTCGTTAATGCAGGAGAAGGAGCACCTGAGAATGATTGTTGGAAAGATAGAGTCTCGGCGGCCAAATGTGCTGCTAGTTGAGAGAAGTGTCTCATCTTATGCCCAAGAACTTTTGGCAAAAGATATTTCACTAGTTTTAAATGTTAAGAGGCCCCTTTTGGAGAGGATATCAAGATGCACAGGAGCACAAATTGCCTCATCAATTGACAATATTGCTTCGGCAAGGCTAGGCCAGTGTGAAATGTTCAAGGTACAGAAAATTCTGGAATTTCCATCAGGAAAACGGACAAACAGGAGGTCAACAAAGACGCTGATGTTCTTTGAAGGCTGCCCAAGACGTTTGGGCTGTACAGTGAGTATCTATTTGCTGTTCCATGAACATTTAATTGAAGTCATGGTCCCAACATCAAGCGTGTAACACTTGGTTGTTTGAGGACCAATACAGATTACTAATTAGCTATTTTTAAACTGATTTTATTAGGTTTCTGATATTGTTTTCTGATATTAGGTTTATTAGGTTTCTGAATTTCTAATTTTCTCACTCATTTTATTAGGTTTCTGATATTGTTTTCTCAATTTATTTAGGTTCTACTAAGAGGGTCGTGTCGGGAGGAACTAAAGAAAATTAAGCGTGCAGTACAATTAGCAGTATTTGCCGCTTATCACCTCTCTCTTGAAACATCATTCTTTGCGGATGAAGGAGCAACTCTTCCTAAAGTTCCCTCGAGGCATGTGATAGTGGTGCCAGATATGCAAATTGGCACCGACTGTTTTACTGTATCTACTGGTGTTGATGTGCCTCATAAACTTAAACAACTACATGGAAATGATTCACAGATTATGCTTGAGAAAATTTCTATATCACCTAGTCCATTATCTTTGAATGAGGAAGGTGAAGGTATCATCTTTGAGCACAGGAAAACTGAGGACAGGGAATTTGAGTCACCTGCTGAGCATAGAAGATCTGAATCTCCTGCTGATCATTATTTATCCCATGCAATCGATTCAAGAACATCAGGTATTGTGATGCACTTTCAGTATTTGCATGACTCTGCATTGTTTTCGATTGCAAACAATAACCATCAAGATGTGGTACCAGGTAAGAAATGTCAAGAAGTAGACCATTGGAATCATAAACCAGATCATGGCTGTCCTTCAGGAGACCTGAATGTCCAAAACGAGTTTTCTGGTGAATACATTCCTACCGCTGAAAACCATCAGAGCATCTTAGTTTCCCTGTCAAGCACTTGTATCCCCAAAAGTGTGGTATGTGAGCGTCCACAGCTCTTCCGCATTAAGTTCTACGGAAGCTTTGATAAGCCACTTGGGAGATACCTCCGGGAAGATTTATTTGATCAGGTATTTCCATACTCATTTGTACGTTGATGTTCAATATATCATTTGGAACTTCTCTAGTATTTGAGCATAATGTTTTGTCTGTCCTTCATCAGGCATATTGCTGTCTATCATGTAAAGAACCATCTGAATCACATGTAAGGTGCTATATTCATCAGCATGGGAGCTTAACAATTAGTGTTAGGCGGCTTCTGTCTCAGAAGTTGCCAGGTGAGCGTGATGGCAGGATATGGATGTGGCATAGATGCCTCAAGTGCGAACCTAAGAACGGTGTACCACCTGCTACGCGGAGGGTAATTATGTCAGATGCTGCTTGGGGCCTGTCATTTGGGAAATTCCTGGAGCTAAGCTTTTCAAATCATGCTACTGCTAACCGAATTGCATGCTGTGGGCATTCTCTCCAGAGGGACTGCCTTCGTTTCTATGGGTATATCTCGGCTATATCCCTTACGAATTATCGTTCTTCAATTCTCAAATGAAATATCAACTTACTTGTTAATCTACCAGATACGGGAATATGGTGGCCTTCTTTCGGTATTCTCCTGTTGATATTCTATCAGTTAACCTCCCCCCCTCAGTATTGTGTTTCAACTGTCATGGTCCACAAGACTGGACTAAAACGGTGGCAGTTGAGGTATGTGATTTTCTAAAATTTATGATAGTCATGTTCATTGGCTGCATCCTATGTTTTTATTAATTTTTTGTGGCCCCAAGAATAATACTATATCAATGTACTTCATTTAAAGATATATGGCCAAATGAAATCCTTACACTGGGAGATATCTGATTTTCTCCATCGCACCGAAAAGAGTATTCTAATTGAGGATGAACCTGTCAAGACTGGTATTCAAAGGCAGATAATTGAGATGAAGGATTTGCTCAAAATGGAAAGAAATGAATACGAGGTGATGAAATCAGATTTTTCTCGTCTTACATGTATTTATCAAGGGTTACAAATACGGAAATACCTATGTCGATTTTGATTTTTTTTTCTTATGCAGATTTTGCTCTTACCAGTTATTAGAGACAGCTACATGCAGGGATCGATTGATATTCTGGAGCTCAACCGCTTGAGGCGTGGTCTTGTTCTTGATGCTTACCTTTGGGATCGTAGGATATGTTACATAGATTCACTTCTTGAAACAAATGGTCATGTTTCAATGACCAATCCTTCTACCGAAATTCTCTTGGACGTCAGACTGAAGGAGTGGAAAACAGATTTCCTTCAGGTGGATACAAATATTGGGAAACCCACATGTTTGTTGCAGTCACCAGGAAGTCTTTCTTTAGGAAGTCCAAGAAAATCTTTGTTATCCAGAGAGGGCTGCTTGAATGATGATGAGTACAGTATGGCTGAGAAAACATTGCAGATTGATCTGGTTGATCATTCTACCGATGATACAGAGGATCTTGACAAGGTCTTCAGCAGATTCAATGGAGAGAATGAATGGACAACTACTAAAGCTGCAATTGATATGAAACCTGTTGAGCGGTTACCCTCACTTGCATCTATTTTTTCTGATAATATTGATTTGGCATGGACTGGATCTAGTGAGTTACAGTATGATCTTCCTCAAGGTTTCACAAACATTGATGAAAATGGATCCTTTAATTTGTTGGACAATCGAAGTTACAGGAATGCCCCCGTTAGAATTCACTCATTTGATTCTACACTGGCATCCCGTAAGCGAGAACGTACTGGATTAGCTCCTACTTCATTGCATCTGTCGTCATTCAGATCCGCCGAGTACTTTGGGGGTTTGACAAGCATGACAAGAGATCCAATGCCAAACATGAGGAGGGCTTGTTCTCAAAGGTCACCTGGGGCCATAGAGAAATTAAATGTTATTCTTACTCGTACACCCAAGTATATCTCATCTGCTTCACATATGGTTGATGATGGGGCACGCTTGCTCTTGCCACAGATTGGCAATGAGGATGTTGTTGTTGCAGTCTATGATGATGAACCCACCAGTATTGTTGCATACGCCATGACTTCACAAGAATATACGCAGCAAGTCACGCGGAAACTAAATTCAACTTTGAGTTCTTCACATCTTCCAAATGCCACCGAGTTCAGCCATGGACTTGAGGGGTCCTTGCCCTCACAGGAAGACAATCTGGAATTTAAGGGAACACATTTTAAGTTTTCTTTCGACGATGAAACACCTCTTCCTGCAGATAAAGCGAAGTTCTCTGTGATTTGTTATTTTGAAAAGCATTTTGCTGCTCTTAGAAAGAAATGCTGTCCAAAGGATATTGATTACATCCGTTCACTAAGTCGCTGCAAGAGATGGTCTGCCCAAGGTGGGAAAAGCAATGTTTACTTTGCAAGGACACTTGATGAGAGGTTCATAATCAAACAAGTCACCAAAACAGAGCTGGACTCTTTTCTAGAATTTGCTCCTCAGTACTTCAAGTATTTAATGGAATCCTTGACCTCTGGCAGCCCAACTTGCCTGGCAAAAATTGTAGGATTATATCAGGTTTGTTTAACTTAACTTGTCGTTCCATGATTTATCCCATTGCTAATTGTAAACACTAAACTATGTCCCTTTGATTTTGCTGGCTTTGCTTGAATTCAGGTTAATGTCAAGTGCTTGAAAGGTGGGAGGGAGGTAAAGATGGATCTGATGGTGATGGAGAATCTTTTCTTTGAAAGGAAGATACCTAGGGTGTATGACCTAAAAGGTTCATTACGCTCTCGTTACACATCCGGTGACAGTAAAGTCTTGTTAGATTCAAACCTCATAGAAGCATTGCATACAAAGCCTATATTCTTAGGGAGCCGGGCAAAACGAAGGTTGGAAAGAGCTGTCTGGAATGATACTTCATTTCTTGCGGTATGTTGTTATATGCTTTGTGCATACTTTTTAACCAATAGATAAAAATCTAATAAAATTTCATGTGGCCACAAAATTAGCACCAATTACACTTTGCCATAATTTATATTTTGTACTATATATTTCTTTGTGCATACTGTTCAACCAAGTCGACAGTTCTTTTACGGAGGTCAACATTTTTCGAATGAACGAAGGCTCTGTTTCTGTGATATTTTCATCTTCCACAAGGTGCATGCCTTGCTTTTAGTTCGGAAATAATGTTAGCAACTATAATGAGAACCATCCAGGTCCAGTCTTCAGCTTGCTGAAACAATCTTATTCTTTTGTTGCACAAAATTTCATGTTAATCCAACTCCTTCCTCAACCCATTATGTATTTTTTCGAGCAATTTACAGTACAAGCGATTCTAGGAGTTCATGCACATATCATCTTGTCCCAGTATGTCACATGTATTGCTAAAAATATGATGATTGTAATTCTATCAACTTTGCAGTCAGCGGATGTCATGGACTACTCGCTTCTTGTTGGAATTGATGAGAGAAGAAAGAACTAGTTATTGGCATCATCGATTACTTGCGCCAATACACGTGGGACAAACAGCTAGAGACCTGGGTGAAGGCCTCTGGCATCCTAGGGGGGCCTAAGAATGAAGCCCCCACTATCATATCCCCGTTGCAGTACAAGAAGAGGTTCAGGAAAGCCATGTCCAAGTACTTCCTCACCGTCCCTGACCAGTGGACCTCTTAACAACTAACTGATTAACCAGATCACCAGAAGCATTATCACAACAGTGAATGTTGCGTAAAAGTCTGTGCTGAGGCGTAGTCTTTTCCGTGTGCCTGTTGTGGGAAGATTAGCTGATTCATTTGTATCCAGCTGTATTGTGCTGTGGGCATAGACAGGATCATCCTCTCCCTGGATACCAAGCATTGTAATTGCAGTGTTCAGCCACATATAAGAGAGGCTTTTGATCTTTGTTCGTTGTACATTGTGACAGAACATAGTTAAAAAGAAAAGGTATGCCCTAGCATTTCCTCGCTGTCCCTGACCAGTGGACCTCTTAACTACTCTAGATTAATCAGATCACCAGAAGTATCTTTGTTTACCTGTTGTGGGCTGGTTAGCTCATTCGTTCTGTACCCAGTTGTATTGTGCTGTAGGCATAGACAGGTTCATCCTCTCACTGGCTACCAAGCATGGTAATTGCAGTGCTCAGCCACAGATAAGAGGTTACCTGTTGTGGGCTGGTTAGCTGATTCGTTCTGTACCCAGTTGTATTGTGCTCTAGCTGTAGACAGGTTCATCCTCTCACTGGCTACCAAGCATGGTAATTGCAGTGCTCAGCCACAGATAAGAGGCTTGACGGGTTTTTTTTTCTAGAATACACCCTGGAAGGGGTGCCAAGTGGTAAGTTTTACAACGCCGTTCCGGAGTGGGCGAAGCAAATCCAAATGCCTCACCGGAAGAGACCCGTAAGTCGCCAGGCCTCAAATTCCTCCTTGATCTTTAGCTCGATCGTCATGGCAGAAGGTGCCACTCATCATTCCGGTGACGCCATATGCATCAGAAAACTAGAGTAAGAGCCGTCACAGATTTCTCGCCTCCTGGCGGGTGGTTGTCTGCTCAGTCCACCATCCTACTAGAAGCGAGTCCACGTCCGGCATCCACTCGGGCTTACCCCAAAAAGTCGAGGACAAAGGCCCAAACCTCGCGCGCTAGCACACACCGAGCAGTAAGTGATCGCACAAAGGGCAAACCGCTAGATGAGGTAGTCCTCTACGGTGGAGTCAGTCCGCAGTCTTAGCATATGTTCTGTGTTTGGCACCCATCATTTCATTTCATTTGACAGAAATGAAATGATTGGAAAGTGAAATGACAGAGTTAGAGATAGGAATTGGCATAACACACAATAGACATTTGCTGGAATTCCAAATAAAATGACATGTTAATTCCATGCCAGCTAAACAAGTTGAGCATGGAATCACAAATGAATTCCATGATTCCATCTTAAAACGATGGGTACCAAACGACCTCTAAGAGGCTTGATCGTCGTCGTACATTGCTGATCAACATAGATCGGATCAGAAAGGTACAAAAGACACTGTAACATGCATAACGAGTGCATGTTCTTGTAGAACTGTTACGTTTTTCTGAACTCGTCATTGCGGCCGCCTATGATACGGCTGCATTCCTCTCTTGCTTGAAATAACAATCGTGAGAATACGCAGTAGGCATCTTGAAGCGTCGCCGGAAGAGAGCCGGTGGATACACTGGGGTTCTCTGACTAGTGTAGACCGTCACTATGTTCACGGGTCAAAACATGCATGCATTGGCAACGGAAAAGGCCTGTCGCCCGACATTGTCCTAGATGTGGGAATGGCAACTGTTCTATATGTTGTTCTCTTATATTGGCAACAATTACAAAATACAGAATCGTCATCTAAATGTCGACTTTGGCTTATCTGCACCGTGGACGGAGCCCCACTCCTTATTGTCTTCACAACCTCCGCTCTGTCACTATCCTCAATGCAGCCCTACTACACAAATCCATGGAAAAAATAGCACGCTATAACTCCGCTAATAGCACACTATAACGTTTTGATAATTGTCTCGTTAAATAAATCAATGTACAATGTCTCGCTAATAGCACGATATAATGCGATACAACATGCTAATAGCGTATTTTAAGGTTGACGCTATTTTACTATAGCGCGCCATTTTTTTCTTTGATACAAATGCATGATCTTGACCATGCCAGCTTTACTCAATCGTTGACGAAGCCCCGCTCTTATGTCTTGATGGGCTCCACATTTTTATCAACTTCTATCACTAGTGGAAAACGGGCAATAGGTTTCGACCTTTAGTCCCCAATTTGTTACAAACCGGTACTAATGGGGGCACCGCACACGGCCAGCTCGCCGCCCGGCCCCGTCCCGGTTCGTGTCACGAACTGGGACTAAAGGGTCACCACATGCGGCCGCAGAGGTGGGGCCCAAAGAGAACCTTTAGTCTCGGTTCGTGCCACGAACCGGGACTAAAGATGGACTCTACATCATCTCCTACCCGAGCCAGCCACTCCATTTTTCCAGCTCGAGTTCATCTCCATTTTCTCCTCCATTTCTTCTCTCCCAAGGTCGATTTCGTCCCCATTTTTTTCCACCATTTGTCAAGATTGACGGAGCCCCATCTATCCAAGGGTTAGCTACTGCATCTCTGCTTCCGGCGCTCATTCCATTGCTTGTTTAGCTCATTTAGCTCATTTCATTTTTTGTAGTCTTGCTAGGTGTTTGATGAAATGCCTAAGTAGTTGATTTCATTTTGTTTTATGTGCAATTTGAGCTCAAACTAAATTATGATTTGTGGTTTTTTATAGTGTCGTCCCGTCCCCTTTCTCACCCCGTCGATCGCCCGCGCTGCCCCGTCACCGACACCACCTCGGTGAGCCTCTTGTTTTTATCTTTTATTTTAAAAATCTTAGTTGTATGATTTAGATGCATAATTATTACTTGTATAATTTTCTTATTTGTATAATTGTTTGTTATACATAGTGCCATGGTTTTGACATCTGTCCACACCGGTTCTCGTCCGCTCTATTATTCGGATGTGGTATGTTTTTTGTTATAACTATATATTTGTTTCATTTCGTGTTTATGACAATTATGCCGACCAACTTTCATAGATATATTTTTATCTAGGAGGTAGTTGAACCAGAAATTCCAACTGTCCCTATTGTCGAGTTTTTTGAAAAAGAAAACAATGATTTGAAAGCAAAATTGAAAAGAAGTGAAGATCTTCGTCTCCAATGCTTAGAAGGAAGATGAAATTGGAGTTCAAGTTTACCGACTCGTCGATAATCACGAGATCAAGATGGAGGCAATGCGCTTGGATCACGAGATCAAGATGAATGCAATGCGCTTGAAGGTTAAAAAGATTAGAAAATATGCCATTAGTCAAGAGGCTTGGTATCATTATGTTGTTGGTTCAATAATTAACTTAGTTGCGATTTTGATCGCATTTGTTGTTGGATTTAAATTCTTTAGATAGTTGTATGCTAGTTTCAATTAATGTATGTTTTATGAGAACTATGTATTACATTTGGTCGATCGGTACTCTACTTTGCTTTTAATGTGTTGAACTTGTATTAATTAATTTGGTCACGTATCTATTCATAATGTAGCTAGTGTAATGGTTTTTGATATACTTGTATAATGCAGATGAACCGACAATGGATGTACGGTGACCGACGCAGTCCCGAGTTCATTAGTGGCATGCATAATTTTCTCCATGCGGCTGAGGCAAACAAGCGGACGAATGGTTTTATTTGTTGTCCATGTAGTGTCTGTAAGAATAGGAGTGATCACTCTACCTAAAAAATCCTTCACATCCACCTGTTGCAGTATGGTTTTATGGATGGTTACTATTGTTGGACCAAGCACGGAGAAAGCGGGTTATAATGGAAGACAATGAAGAAGAAGAGGATAATGACAACTATCCTGTGTTCAATGAACACGGTGATACTATAATGGGGGAAGACGAAGCTGAGAAAGATCCCATTGTTGATGAGCCCGACGATGATCTTCGTCGGGCCATTCGTGATGCACAAATAGACTGTGGAAGTGAAAACGAGAAGTTGAAGTTGGAGAGAATGTTAGAGGATCACAACAAATTGTTGTACCCAAATTGCGAAGATGGCCAGTGTCGCAACAGTGGAACATGGGGTTCCCCTAGTACTGCCAAAGTGGGTCCACCCCATGTGGGCCCAAGATGAAGATGGACAAGACCAAGACTCAAGTCAAGCTGGCGGGTTCACCGTCAAGACACGCATGGCCTACGTCACTAAGGGCTCCGGTCCTGGGGACCTTCCGGGTCCCCGAATCAAGCAAGAAGGCCAGGAAGGACCCGAGAGCCCGAGTTCCCGGCAGGAGGCCAGGCTCCCTCTCGGTACTTCCTACGTTCCTGTGGATAAGCACTCCACCTCACCGCGGAAGACTTGGGAAGCAAGGCGAAGGCAGCGCGGGCGGGAAGCACGTCCCGTGGTGGTGTCAGCTCCTGTCCACCCCAGGCGGACGCTCCCACCTAACCCAGAGGAGACGCTAGGCTGAGGAGAGGCCACGTCTCCCCCTAAACTAGATGAGGAGGGTCCTTCACCCGAAGGTCCCTCATGCCCCTCACGTGACCCTGTGGCAACCCCTTAGCCTATAAAAGGAGGACCAAGGCACGGGAGGAGAGGGACAAGCTAGGACGAGGTCGAACCAAGGACGAACACAAGCTAGAACCAGAGCAAGACTAGACTAGGGCTGCGGAGGTAGAGAGGAAGGTGATCTCCTCCGGGTCAGGATCTGTCCTTCTTCTACCTCGAGCCAAAACCCTTCCGGGTACCCTGTCCGGGAGGTTCCATTGTAAGCCACACTATGAAGAACTCATCAATCCAGACATGCAGGAGTAGGGCTTTTAGCCTCCGGGCGGCCTGAACCTGGGTAGCTCCTTGTGTCCCTTTGGTTGCATGCTTTGATCGTGGAGAGGAGAGCTTGATCTAGACTCCGCCCAAGAAGACGATTCTCAGCCTCCTTCGCGCCCCGTGCCGAACCTAAAAGGGGGTATCCTATACTCCCGGTGTCCGTGCAACGAGACACGACATCTGGCGCGCCAGGTAGGGGGCGCAAGTGCTGGATTCGTCTTTTCTTCTTCACCTCAAGTTATCGTCAAGTTCATCGTCAAGTTCATCGTCAAGTTCTGCGTCAAGCTTTCAGTCCGTGTCAAGATCTGTTCCAAGCCCTCACGCCTTCGAACGGCGCTAGTTTCGGCTCTCGTGAAGAGAGGTACCGAATCCGACATCCAAGATGACAAAGAAGAGAAAGGGAAAGGCAGCCTTTGAGTTCCTGCGGTACCCCGGCCTCGGTTTCGTTCTTGACGAGTCCTCGCCAGCACCTGCCGCTAAAGATCGCGCCTTCGGAGTCCACTTCGTCCCTCCAGCCGCTTATGTCAGCTCTCTGGTCAGCAAGGGAGACCTGAGGAAGGTGCCACGAACATTGATGTCCCTCTTTCCCCATGGACGCATGGAGCGAAGGAGGAACTCTGTTCCGACGCGCCGACCACAGTGCCGCTTCCGGAGGAGGAAAACCTCGACCAAGACACAAAAGCGAGCCTCGGCAAGAAGATCCTCTCATCTACGTGCCCCAAGAACTCCAGATTCCTCTGCGCAAAGATGGCCAGCCTGGAGTGTGGTGCATGTACCACAGATCTGACCGGCACAGTCTGGAAGATTGCCGACAGTTCAACGACATCCAGATACGCCAGAAGAACGGTGATTGCTATTCGTGCGGAGAACCAGGACACATCAGCCGAGATTGCCCTCAACAAGAAGTCCAAGAAAGCCAAGAGGAGTGCCACAGCTGGGGTTCCTCAAAGGGAAGATCTTTCCGGACCTTTGCCAATGCATCCACCCAGACTGAAGAGCTCCCGGAACCTTGCTTACTACCGGCGCCCCCACAGATACAAAGCAGTCAAGGGCAAGCTGCAGCTAGCTGGGATCAAACCTTCATCTGCGGAGATGTGGCCCACGGAGAATGGGATCTCCCGGGTCACATCGTCACAATACAGCCTGGACCAAGTGGACCCCCTCAGAAGTACCGGATTGCTAAGTGGCTAGCATCAGGATCCCGCGAGTAAAGCAGCTTCAGGGTCTCCGGACCGGCACGAGCCAGCCAGATTGCGGATCACCAAACAAGGAACATCCGGGTCCAGGAAACTAAGACAACCGTGGGGTCTCCGGACCGGCGTCTCTGATACGCCAGCAAGCCGCCGGATCACCAGTTGGGTGGTCTCCGGGTAACTCGAGCAAGTAGCACAAATGGTCTCCGGACCGGCGCAAGCCAGCCAGTCATGCCCTTGGTCGGCATTGGAGGCTATCTCGGTTGGAAGCCTTGTCCCCGCCAAGAATTGCTGGGCAAGGCAGAATTATGTCTGAAACACGGCATAGAAGACCCGCCTTGGCGGCAGCGCGACAGAACGATTACCGAGGTAGCCAGAAGGAGTCAAAACGCGAGCTAAGTATAAACGTGCTTGCACGGGCTTGTTCCCGGGTACATCAGTTTTATGTGCTTTGGCTAAGGCGAAAGCGGTTCTCCTGGGGCAGCGCCTTCGCGATGACACTGTCAGTTTCCCTCGGGCAGTGGAGTCGTGGGCTGAGGTCCGTGCGGTCAGGAAACGGTGGGTCCTTTGGGGGGTTGCGCCCTGTGTCCGCACTTCAGATCAGTCTGAGTGCCCACGGCTGGTTAGCGCTCACACCTTTGGATCCTTCCCGAGAGCGTAAAGCCCCCACGAGTACGATAAAACTTATATACTTTGGGAAGAAGTTATTTACATTCAAAAGCATGAGTTCATAAGCCAGTTGGCAATATCAGTACAAAAGCATGGTTCACGGCCCCTGGTATTGTCCTTTTCAGGACTTCACAGGTTCACGGGTCATCTTCTCGGGAGGTGCTTCAAGATCTCCTCCACCTGGCGGGTCACGCTGGAGGAAGCGGCGTCCCGGGTTCAGGCGCCTCCAGCTCGGATAGCAAGGAGAGCTGCGGGTGTCGCTGGCGAAGCGCTGTGACGAATCGGGTCGTCACCTGCCTCACTGCCTGTTCCCCAGCAAGGCGAGTGGCTCTGCTAACCTGCTCCTTGATACCTTTGATGAGCGAGGCCACGTACTTCAAGAACCCGGGATAGCGGGCGAAGGAAGTGGAATGGTCGGCCATGAGGACGGGCGGAGAAGGCACTCCCAAGTTCGTGAACTCCTGCACGATGTCCAAGGACCCGTGGTTCATCTGGAGCAAGACGTTGTGATCATCACGGCGGTGGTGAGCGAATCGCCGTCGCTCTTTCTCAAGTGCACCCTTCGCTTCCGCCAGCTCTGCCTGCACTCCCGTCAGCTGGTTGGATACCTGCTCGTGTTGGTGCCACGCAATCTGAGCTTGGGATTTGGACGCTTCCATCGCCGCACGCCCATCAGCCAGCTCCTTTGTTTCTTTCTTGCGAAGGACAGTCATGCGCGCATCTTTGTCCTTCCAGAAGTCAATTGCATCGCCCAGTTCCCGGATCTTTCTTTCCATGGCGACGCGGCCAGCCGTGGCCTCTTGCTTAAACTTCTCAGCTGTTTTGAGGGCCTTCTGCGCCTCAATCGTGGCCGTCATCGCCTCAGCCCGGGCGGACAAGCTATCTCTTTCGCCCCTGGCTCTCTGGAAATCCGAGAAGGCCTGTTCTCCCGCCTTTCCCTCTCGCTCTTGAGCTCGCTCTGGAGTTTAGAGACCTGCTTGCCTAGCGACGAGGCGGCTCTGCTTTTGGCTCGAAGGTCATTTTCACCTCGCTGCGAGCCCAGCTAGCCACGTTCTCCAGGCCTTGTTCGAAGCGGTCCTCGTCCCGCTCCATCTGATCTGGAGCTCCTCAATGGTGCCAAGGTAGTGGCGCTCTTCATCTTCCAGCTCGGCCTCTCGTCGCTCCAGCTCTTTCTCGCGGCTGGCCACTCGCTGTTCCCAAGCATAGAGCAGCTCTTCGTCCGCCGCCAGCTTCAGTTCACGGGCGCTAAGAGCTTCCTCCCCAGAGGGAAGCCGCAGCTCGCGAGCCTGCGAGTGCTCCCCGCTGTCGGAGGTCGGGGGCACCAGCCGCGCCAGTTCGGCACGGGCAGAAGACAAGAACTCCGAGACGCTGGAGAACGTCTTGGAGAACCCGGGGCCTTCCTCACTCTCCCGGGTTCAGGGCAGGGGTCAGCGTTCCCGAGGGCGGAGCCCCGGGGATGTACCCGCCTGCTGCGAGTCCTCGCGGTCCGAGGGTCGCCTGGGGATCCACGTCGCGCCTCTCCCCAGGGCCTTTCGCGCCGACAGCCTCCGCCTCGTCTGCGACGACCGGAGCCACCCCCTGGTCCTTGGGGCGGACTGGGGGCTTGGGGGCTCGGAGTTGCCTCCGTCGGAGGTGCCGGTGGAGCTCGACGCTTCGACGTCCTCGCCTCTCCGGGGTCGCTTGCTTGGCCACTCCGGGGTCGGGCTCCTGTGCAAGAAATGAAAGTCAGAAGTCAGGACGGCGGCAGAAGAAACAACTCCGCTTCAAAGACAATGCCATCAAAACTTACCGGCGGGCTCTCTTCGATCCGGAGAAGCTCCATCTCTTCTGCACCAAGTCGTCAAAGAGGTCCGGCAAGGACAGGCTCTCCTCCCCTACCTCCATGTCAGCAAGGGGAGGAGGGATGGCCTCCGACACCTGATCAGACTCCTGCAACGACGGCGAGCTCGGCGGCACAGGCTGCTCTGGGAGTTCGTCACCCGCGGGTTTGTCGCCGCCCCGGAAGGAGCGCCGGGGCCTCCCGCCCGCAAGGTACTCCCGGAGGAGTCGCTTCGTCGCCTTCGTCATCCGAAGTCCCAGGTTCTTCAGGGGAAACGTCCCCGTGGGCAAGGCCTTGCTCCCTTGGCCTACCTCCTTGAAGACTGCGTGTTTGGGTGCCGGCGGGGGCTCGATCTTGGTAGTACCCGCCACCCCGTACTCATTACACTCTGGCATCGAAGATCGGATACCGTCGGCGGCCGGATCTTCGAACAGCGGCAAGGTCTCATCCTGGAACTCGAAGGGTACCCATGGCAATATGTAGCCCATGGACAGAGCCCAGGTGGTCTCTGTCAAGTGGAATCTAGACCGTGGAAGGCTGCTGCCCACCTGATTGAGTTCCCAGAGCGGGCGGCTCCGGAACTGCAGAGGGGCAATCCCCCTGTGAAGAAAGTCTGCCAGGATCATGGCACCCGTCACTCCCCTTGCACGAGCGCAGCCAACCTGTTGATGACTGGAACCAGTGCTTCCCCTTGAGAGCTTCTCTCCTTCGAGTGTGCCAGTCGCTCCGCTGGATAATATGGAGTCATCAGATGGGGATTGGTCCCGTCAGCTTCGACAAAATACCAGTTGTGCCTCCATTCTCCAACCGAGGCCTTGGTGAATGTTTCCGGGTACTGGTGCGCCGCATCTCTCCGGAGGCAGAAAGAGACACCGCCAGCGATCCACTTGGACTTCCCCAGGCGTGGAACGAAGAAGTGGCGGAACAGGGCCACCGAGGGCATGACACCCGCAAATGCCTCGCAGGCATAGGCAAAAGTAGCAAGCATCATCACGGCATTGGGGTGCAAGTGCAGCATATGCAATCCGTAAGCCTCCAAGATTGCTGCGAAGAACTCGGAGAACGGAGGAAGAAGGCCGACGACGGAGAAATCGTGGAAAGTAATCACCTCCCCTTCTCGTTGAGGACCGCTCCCAGGGCGCACCACCACTCCCTCAGTACCCGGAAGCTCGCGGCCAGGGATTGGCGGACGCGTTGGATGGCTTTCTCTGACGCATACTCACTGGGAGAAAAGAGGGCCTGAGTCACCCTCATCGAGGGCGGCGCTTCGGCCAGGGAAGCCTCCATCGCCATCTTCTCGGCGGAGATTGCGACATCTTCCTCACTCCCGTCCTATCTCGCTTAGGCGGCATGGGCTGGGGGCAAGAACAAGGAACGGCGGCGGCCAAGGCGGGAGGCGGCGATTGGCGAAGTCAGGGAGAGTCTCCTGGGCGGCGATTTGGGGATTTCGGCGAATCTGGAGAGGTAACGGCTACAGTGGAAGCCAGTCGTGGCTTATAAGGCATCCCACACGTCACGTCGCGGCCCCATTACTCCGACGGACGTGGGGATCGAGGGGGCGTGCCGATTTCTGCGCGTTTCGCCCGTTGGATTCCAGGATAAGCAAGGGGTCCGTATGAATCGCAACGTTCGCCGTGATTCAGTCAACAGGACCCGGGGCTCGTCTCTACCTCGCCTCGGCGGGTCCCCAACGGAGCTGAGAAGACCAGGTGCCCGGGACCCACTTTGACCTATCTTTAGGCCATGGCCCCGGCAGCTGGAGCAAGAGCCGCCGGGACCATGCCCGGGGGCTACTGTCGCAACAGTGGAACATGGGGTTCCCCTAGTACTGCCAAAGTGGGTCCACCCCATGTGGGCCCAAGATGAAGATGGACAAGACCAAGACTCAAGTCAAGCTGGCGGGTTCACCGTCAAGACACGCATGGCCTACGTCGACTAAGGGCTCCGGTCCTGGGGACCTTCCGGGTCCCCGAATCAAGCAAGAAGGCCAGGAAGGACCCGAGAGCCCGAGTTCCCGGCAGGAGGCCAGGCTCCCTCTCGGGTACTTCCTACGTTCCTGTGGATAAGCACTCCACCTCACCGCGGAAGACTTGGGAAGCAAGGCGAAGGCAGCGCGGGCGGGAAGCACGTCCCGTGGTGGTGTCAGCTCCTGTCCACCCCAAGGCGGACGCTCCCACCTAACCCAAGGAGACGCTAGGCTGAGGAGAGGCCACGTCTCCCCTAAACTAGATGAGGAGGGTCCTTCACCCCGAAGGTCCCTCATGCCCCTCACGTGACCCTGTGGCAACCCCTTAGCCTATAAAAGGAGGACCAAGGCACGGAGGAGGGGAAAGAGGGAGTCGAACAAGGACGAACACAAGCTAGAACCAGAGCAAGACTAGAACTAGGGCTGCGGAGGTAGAGAGGAAGGTGATCTCCTCCGGGTCAGGATCTGTCCTTCTTCTACCTCGAGCCAAAACCCTTCCGGGTACCCTGTCCGGGAGGTTCCATTGTAAGCCACACTATGAAGAATCATCAATCCAGACATGCAGGAGTAGGGCTTTTAGCCTCCGGGCGGCCTGAACCTGGGTAGCTCCTTGTGTCCCTTTGGTTGCATGCTTTGATCGTGGAGAGGAGAGCTTGATCTAGACTCCGCCCAAGAAGAGATTCTCAGCCTCCTTCGCGCCCCGTGCCGAACCTAAAAGGGGGTATCCTATACTCCCGGTGTCCGTGCAACGAGACACGACAGCCAGAAAAAGTTAGGTACCACACTGGAATTGCTGCAATGGAAGACACAGAATGGTCTATCTGATAAGGGATTTGAAAATTTGCTGAAAATATTAAAGAAGATGCTCCAAGGGATAACGTATTGCCCCCCAGTACGTAGGAAGCAAAGAAGGTTGTCTGCCCTTTAGGATTAGAGGTGCAGAAGATACATTGCATGCATCCTCTACCCGGTGAGCACGAGAATTTGAATGCATGCCCGATATGCGGTGCATTGCGGTATAAGATCAGGCGAGATGACCCTGTGATGTTGAGGGCGAGCCGCGCCTCAGGAAGAGGGTTCCTGCCAAGGTTATGTGGTATGCTCCTATAATACCACGGTTGAAACGTTTGTTCAAAATAAAGAGCATGCCAAGTTGTTGCGATGGCACAAAGAAGACCGTAAGAAAGACCTGATGATGAGACACCCCGCTGATGGTCGCAGTGGAGAAAAATCGACAGAGAGTTCCCGACATTTTCAGATGACGCAAGGAACTTAAGATTTGGTCTAAGTACAATGGCTTTAATCCTTTTGGGGAGCAGAGCTCTAGTCATAGTACTTGGCCTGTGACTCTATGTATTTATAACCTTCCTCCTTGGCTGTGCATGAAGCGGAAGTTCATTATGATGCCAGTGCTCATCCAAGGACCGAAGCAACCTGGCAACGATATTGATGTGTACCTGAGACCATTGGCTGAAGAACTTTTATTGTTGTGGCGTGAAGAAGGTGTACGTGTGTGGGATAGCACGAAAAACAAAATTTGACCTACGAGCGTTGTTGTTGTAACCATCAATGATTGGCCTGCTCTTAGTAACATTTCAGAACAGTCAAACAAGGGATACAATACATGCACGCACTGTTTAAGTGAGACTGAAAGTATACATTTAGGTAACAAGAATGTGTACCTGGGCCATCGTCGATTTCTTCCACCCAAGCATCCCTTAAGAAAGAAAGGCAAACATTTCAAAGGTGAGGCAGATCCTCGGCCGAAGCCTACCCGCCCTTCTAGTTCTGATATATATGATATGGTCAAGGATTTAAAAGTAATCTTTGGGAAGGGTCCTGGCGGACTATCTATTCCGAATGACGCTGGCAACCACGTACCCATGTGGAATAAGAAATCTATATTTTGGAGCTGCCCTATTGGATAATCCTTGAGGTTCATTCTGCAATCGACGTGATGCACGTGACAAAAAATCTTTGCTTGAACCTGCTAAACTTCTTGGGCGTGTATGGGAAGTCAAAAGATACACCGGAAGCAAGGCATGACCATCAACGTATACACGAACGAGACGACGTGCATTCAGATAATCATAAAGTCCGCAAGCTACGCTCTACGAAAGAAGAGAAGACAA